>OX463839.1:48718695-49065034 GCA_949825065.1 Odontocerum albicorne
GATTCGTTGGAGAACCTCTTCATTTGTGATGCGGTCTCTCCAGGAAATTCTTAAAAGTCTCCTATAGGACCACATCTCAAAAGCCTCTAGTCTTCGTCTATCTCTTTCGGATAGGCACCATGTCTCGCAGCCGTACATCAAGATACTCCAGATAAGATATTACAGATTATCTATGTAATATCAATATAAGACTCGCTCCATCCTTGGCATGCTTTAAGAAGCGACTGAAAAAACTCGTAATTTATAATCAGTAAAATAATGTTTCATTCCCGATTTTTCCTTTCCTCTCCACCTTCATTTTCTTTTGCTTGATGATATCTCACTTTATATGAAAAATAATGTTCGGGTGATTGTCCGTCTTTGTGGGGTTCGTGGGCATATGCTCATGTATGTGTTTATGGATTTCTTGGGGATGGATAGTCATTTGAATGATTTATGCAACCATGTAACTTGCTTCATTTACATTTGTCTTGTTGGTTAGAAGAGATTGCCGCCTGGCAATAATCAAACAAGATTTTATTTGCCATAGAAGTGTAAAATAAATATGTAAGTATAACAAATAACAAGTACAAAGTTACTCTTTTTAAACGTCCTAAGTTGGACTTTCTAGTATACTGTTTTGTTCAAAGTATGTGACTTCATAGGTAAGAACAATTATGCCAAATGAATATTATTTTTTTGTTTTCTTGATTCTTATTAAATTTTATGCGCTCATGCAACGTGTCGTAAAATATGATATAAGTCATCCATATTTACGAGTATATAGACATTACGTCCTTGGACAGGCTTTATAGCTTGTTTATTCAATAAAACTGTATAAAAAGTTGGAACTTTTTTGTATTTGAACAAATGCCACAGAACAAGGCATGAACCTTGGTTATTTTCCCAGAGGAAAAAAATAACATTTCCTTGAAAGGCGCCCATGCGTACGGTGATATTTTAGAATATAACGGCTGCGTACGGTTTAATGATATTGGGAAAACGTAATGAAATATGAACGGGGGGGTATCGGCGAAATGTTAATATAATCGTAAATATGTTGATAAAATCGATACTTTTGCCATACATACGTGTACAACATATACCCAGTTGCTGCGACACACGCAACGTACCAAGGTTATTTTAATAAACTTTTCATATTTTTATAAGATATCATTCGAAATAAAATGTTATGTGTCTAACGAAATACTCGTACAATTTTTAGTTTGAGATAAGTAACCACGAGTTTAATTTTCCAAAGATCTTAATATGTGTGAATTTCGATACAATTTAAAAATGCATACATATTATCACGCCGTGTCTCCTGCAGGGTAGGCAGAGATTTCTATATTTTTTTATCCAAGCCAACAATTTGTACCCTGAAAAAGGAAAAGATAGTAAATGAAATACTTTTTTTATATTTTTGTGTTCACCACTGGTTTATTTTTGGGTTTACTACCGGTTTCGAAGACCACAGTCTTCATCGTCAGGTGAAGTTTAACTAAATTGCTAAAAAAATATTTCCTGTACAAGCGTTAATAATATAAGAGGTATGAGGTAGGGGTGAGAAATGGGGAGATATCTGATTCAATGGTAAATGGGGTGGGGAAATAATTCAAATAAAAACGAATCTTTCGGGCAGGCCAGGTTCTGGATATCCAAGGGGGTAGATTTTAAACGAAACTAAAATTTAAACTAAACTTTCACACTCTCTATATTCATGTATTTCGTTATGTACAATATTCTATTATTCACAATTCTAACTTTACACACACAAATCATCACACTGTTTCCCTGCATTGGCAAGACAGAGAAGAAAGAGTGCCAGACTTTCTTAACTTAACACGCATTTTTCTTCTTTTACACATTTATTCTCCTTCTCATACAGGTCGTTCGACATCTACTATTTTTTACATTTCTTTCTTTTAAAATACTTCACTTTATCTTCCTCTATCACGCTTTCCACTCACATTCTTACTTTATCTTGTTTTAAAATCTGATCCACTTGATTCAGTTGGGTTTTCTTCGGTCTTGCTAATTCACGTACACCTAATACTTTTGATTCATTATTTCTTCATTCATACTCTTCACATGCCCTTACCACTTCATTTTCTTTCTTTATCTTAGTTTAATCAAGCATTTTATGGATGCTTTTATTTTTGGTCTACTTATTCCAGCTTATTTAACACATCCACACATTTTGAATAGTGCACGCATCTGCACTTAATTTTATTATTCATCTGTTAAATCCAAATTTCATTTTCAGACATTTTGTCATTTTGATGAAGTGCGGTTATTGTTAATCCATGTTAAATATAATAAATTATTTCAAGTATTGGTTCTTTTATGTTAGCGCCAATTTTACTGAGCAAGCAAGTATCCCGAATGAATTTTTTTTTTGGTATTAAAATATTACCAAATTTTAATTGACATCAAACATAAATTAGGATTAACGAAATTGATTGTACATATATAATTTTGGTGAAACATTGTTAAATGACATTCAGGGTGTACTGTGTACACAACAACAATTTTATAATATACGACATAAAATATATAAAATATGAATTTATTTTGAAATGCGGTTCGCCACTGGTTAGCTATTTTGTCAAACAAAACGAAATTTTTAATGACTTTTGTGTCAGTTTCTGTAGTTAATTAAGACGTTTCCATTCCTGTACCTCTTTTCAAACCCACCGAAGGTCAGTACTTTGAAAAATATGTACTTTGAATGAAACTCGCAAAGCGAAATTTGTAAAGTTTCAAAAGCATATTACGCAAAAGTCTAAATAAAATTGTGTTTTTTTTATGTCACGAGAGGGGCAACAGAAACAGTCTGGCTGGGTACTAATTGACGTAAGAAATGTCACGAATTTGTCTACATTGCGATTCCGGAGCAAAAGGGAAGAGAGGGAGTAAAAGAAGATGACATAATATATTTTTCCGGCTGAGAAAAAGATAAACGACGAAAACAAGCAGGCAAATATCTAATTTAAAGACATTCTCACACCCTCGCAATTACTTTACAGGCGAGAGCTTCGCGAGGAAACTAAGATAATTCTCTGATTGGGGACACTTGCTATTGCGCCTCCCGTTTCCCAGTAAATATTATATATACAAGAGGAAACTGTTGCAAAAGCAATTTGTTTACAAGTTGTTGTTGTTTTGTTTTGGATGTTAACTCTCTTTGAAATTTTTATATTACCGTATTTACCACTTTATATAGTAATCATCATATGAAAAAAATACATGCATCCTATTTCCCTCCAAGAGTGCTTCTAACTTCAGGAAGGTGTATTTCCTTGTCATCAATACATAAACAAATGAATTTAAAAGAAACTCTTTGCTAAGTCATTCTTCTATAAATAAATGATATGCACCCCATTTCACTCCAAGTGCGCTTCAAATTTAATAGCGTAACTCCTAGACTTTAAATATGAATTGGAAAAGTCATAATAACGTAAGTAATGACATGAAACCCATTTCACTAAAAAAGCGCTTCCAACTTAAATAATGTGCCTCCAGGCACCAATATATAAATACAAAAAATCTTTTTTATATAGAACTTTGTAAAGTCTGCCTTGTGTTGATAATGACACGCAACCTTCTTTACTCCAAAAGCCTAATAAAATAATCCACATACAAGTACCAATACATAAATAAATTCATATTAAAAAAGGACTTTGTAAAGTAGTCTTGAGTGAAATAAGCGTTAGTAATGACAAGCAACCCATTTCAGTCCAAAAGCGCTTACAACTTCAATGATCCACTTCCAAGCACCAATGCATATATAAATTTATTTTAAAATAGGAATCGGTCAAATTTTCCTTATGGAAATAATAACACGCAACCAATTTCACTCCAAAAGTGCTTATAACTACCATATACGAGTAAATATAAATGAAATTTAACCAATTCATATATAAATGAAATTTAAAATAGGAATTTGTCAAGTCATCCTTATGTACGAGTAAGTAATAACACGTATCCCATTTTAATCCAAAAGTGCTAACAACTTAAATGAGCCTTCTTCAAGCACTAATATATGTATAAATATTTCTTTAAAAATTGTAAAGTCATTCATAACATATATAAAAAATTACACGCAACCCATTGCGGAATAAAAGTTTTCGACCTCAACAAGTTAGAGCGTGTATGGACAAATACCACGCCAACCGCATGGTCAAGTGATCACACAGTTAACATTCTAAACCTCTATCCTTAACGGGTTAACTAGGGTTGATAGAAGACGTGTTGTTTTGTTATATTCTAAAATGCTATAAGTTGGACATCATACGGTTATTAAGCTTCTTTGGAAAGAAGAAAAAAGCTCGACAGTAATCAACAACGTTTTAATTCTGTTTACGAAAAATCTTTTCCGTCATAACTCACAGTCAATAAATATCTGGTGGAAAGTAGGGTTTGATAAATTATTAACAGATTTATTGGAATAATTTTTATGCTATAATAATATTTTTAATGGCGCTTATAATCTGCCGTTTATAAAAATACAAAAAACGCTTTAAAATATATAATTTAATGTGAAACAGGAATGTAAAGATCTCCATGACCAAGTTGGTAAGATACCTGTCTTCCAGCCCGGAGGTTGCGACTCCAATTCCCAATGGTATTCGTTTTTTATCCGATCGATGACCTAGTTGGTAAAACTGTTGACTTCTACCCGGGGATTTTGGGTTTCTTTTGATTTTCAATCAATGATTCTGTGACATCTTGGTTAAATGAAAGAGATTGGAACATGACCATAATCTCTCAAGATTGTACTTTATATAACGTAAATGTTGTACTAAACAATACAATAAAACCTTTTCTTAAGTATTCTAAGTAATGCTTCTAATGGGCTTACATTCACAATACGGGCTATGGTCAAGTTTGTATCCATAGTAAGGAATATTCTTGCTAAGTGGCACATATGTACGATGATCAAGAAATATTGCACGTTAGATTGGTACCAACAAAAAAAAACAATAAAGGGTAATTCAAGAACTAAATAGGATTTTGGTGTCATTTGTCGAAATAATGATTGATACGATTTTCACATTATCAAAGCTCCATATATTTTTAATCATATCTGCAAGATCTATTCGTACTATAAGGTTTTAAAATCAGTTACCAGCTAACATAAGACTCGCATCATCGTTTGCATGTTTCAACAAGCAAATTAAAACACATTACATCTCTCTTCAGTGGCATATAATGTTTTTGGCTATCTATCATCCTTTTTTACACATCTTCTTCTTTCTCTATTTGGTATTGAATAGTATTTTTTCTACATCAAAAATGTAAAACAACCACAACTTTGTAAAACAACTGTGTGGTAGGACGGAATAGTTTGCTACGTGACAATAAACCCATCAAAGTGTGTACTGTACAATCAATTGTTAACATAAATAAATATATTGTATAAAACATGCTCTAAATATTTGTTCACCTTATTATTTTTTAAAAACAAAGCCAACAAGTTTAAATTTTATTCAAAAGATTTTTTAAAATTTAACTAAATTAAATAAAACCATAAAAACTTAGACAGAAAAAATCTTTGAAACTTAATTTATTCCGGTTGACGCACGTCTCAAGTTTCCTTTTTTTTTAAGTATGTGCTATAAATATGAATTATTAAAGCCTTGGATGAACTCCACTCGTAGGTGGTGACATTAAATAAATATATTGTTATTCGTTTATTTTTCTTCAATATTAATATTATATCTTATAAACTTAACAAACATCTCCCACGCTATCTCAACTTTTTCTAAGTTAAACAAAGAAAATCACAAACGTTTTAATTGTAAAAGTTATCGTTCTATAAAAGAAAAGATTTTGTAAGATTGCTAAACTATTATTCAGGGTAGGCAGAGAGGACAATGCACAAGTGTTTCCTATCTTGACACACATCCTTAGCATTTTGTTCATTCATACAGCTTAAACGACATTAGCACTGTTTATTTGTTTTATTAGGCTTTCTTCATTCATTTCTTCCAAAAGTCCAAACCATCTCAAAGTTTCTTTCTTTATTTTACTCAACACATCAGTCTTCTTTCATATTCACCCCTAATCATTTAATTATGTTTTTCGTCGTATATGGTATCTTATGCATTTTTCTATAAGAAGGAAGGCTTTGTTTGAAATGAAAGGAATATATTATAGAATTATACTTGAAAAAACAATGGTAAGCCTGGAATAGCAAAAAGTGGCAAGCGTTTAGAAAATTTGAATAAGATAAGTTAAATCATATGAAAATCATCAGTCAAAAATATGAAAAATTAAAAGCGTCAGGCTGCTAGAAACCGGGCACATAACTAATAGTGTGTGGGAGTGAACGAATGATCGAGTAGTCCAGACAGTTTTCCAAAAAAATGGAGTGAATCTGACTTCACACCAGAAGACTGGAGGAGTGTATTGATTGTTACGTTACATAAAAGTAAATGTGCAAAAATGGAATGTGGAAGTAACAGAACCCTTAGTCTGCTAAGTTTAGTAAGTAAACTATACAAAAAAAATCTTATAGAAAAGTAAGAAGAAATATGGAACAGAAAGTGTGGGATGCTCAGGGTGCCTTTTTAAGTAGAAAACGATGCGTGGGTCAGATTTTGTCAAGACGAGACGTGGGTCATATGACCGCGTGATAAGCGAAAAGCTATGGAAAATATTGAACGTGTATGGTGTTGAACGCAAAGTAATACGTGGTATTGCATCATTATACTCCGAAAGTAGAGCATATGCTAAAATTAATAGTACTTGGACTGAATGGTTTTATATTTCGAAAGGGTCGAAGCAAGGATACCTTATGTCATTCTGGTTATTCAATATTTATAAAGATTCATGTGTGAAGGAACTACTGTGGTCGATTGGTGGAATACAAATATCGAATGCGAACGTATGCGAATTATTTAATGTATTGGCGGACAGTGAATATGAATTATAGAGTTTGATAAATAAATTATATGAGAGTATTCCACCCAACATTGACGTCAATAGGGTATTAATATATTAATCTATGTAAATATTAAACAACCAAGGTTACATTACACACCCTTGTTTTACTCTATTTGAAATAATAAACTACGAAGTATTAAGTCAAGGTATCATTCACTCTTACATATGCTTTACTTATAACAGCATATAAATGCAATGGTGCTTTAATTACATCTAGTTTATTCCACCTTGAGAACGGAACCTACTCTTTTATGAACAGAATATTATGAGATATAAATAAATAACTTTTAAGAAAACCGAAGTAAAACATTTCGTTTTTGGTTACTTCACATCTAAATTATGTATTTTTTTCTGAGAAAAAAAGTTGTTTTCTTCCACGGTATCAATAGGAATAAATCGGATTTATTTACAGTTCGATCGTACACAAATAAAAAACCTAATTTAATTATGCAGGGAAGAAATTTCTTTCACTGGAGGGAACCTTTTCATTTGTAAAATATTCTGTGTAATCTTATATTATAGCAATTTCATAATTTAGACTTATTTTTATCAGTTTTTGAAATATATTTTTTAACCCTAATATCCACTCCCAATCATCAGCCCTACAACCCTTGATGAGTTTTGGCCAGCTGTATAATTCTTTGCCACTTATTTCTTACAACATAATCCCTTCTTCAATTAATTACACCCAGTGAGGTATATGGCCGCACGATAGCGCACTGGACTTTCATGTGGAAGCTCACCGGTTCGAACCCTGCGCTGTGCTACTCACCACAAACGATACAGGCACCTAGTATTCGAGGGTATAAGAATACCAATGAATTCGGTTATATATATTCTTTAAAAAAATAAGAAAAAAAAAACAGATGCGTGAGACTCGCGCGGTAGAAGTGAAACTTCTTAGCTCCTAGGAAAAGTTGATTTTATTCATTGCTTTTTTTTCATTTGTTAACGATTTTTTTTAGGATGAGGAAATGGTTATGTGAAATTAAATCTAAGAAAATCTCTCTCAATGAAATAAAAAAATATTATTCTTTTTATTTTTAATAATAAATAATAATAATTTCAATACTAAATAACAATTTTAATTATAATCTAATACACTAAGTAATATTCAATTAATATTTTAAATGTTAAATATTTTCGTGTTATTATTAATTATTTTTAGATAATTATTTATTTACTATTATAATATTTTTATTATATTATTAACAATACTAATATAATACAAATTAATTTTTATGAAATATATTCATATAAAAATAATGTATAAATTTAACAAAAAATATAATTTTTGAAATTTTTAATAATATATAATAATAATTTCAGTAATAAATAATAATAATTTACACTTAATTATATTAATTTTTATTAATAATAAATAATTATTAATATTAAAATAATTGATAATAATAAATTAATAATAATAATATAATTCACCGTTTCACTTTTCGTGACGTTCAGGCCAATTTGCCCTACCGCGCTTTTAGAAGTTTCACTTCAAAAAACATGCCGGTGTGCTTCGATCGTCTCACTTCGGTGTGCCATCCAATCCAGTTCACTCACTTAAAGATGAGATAGGAAGAAACGGCACAGCTTCGCTTTTCCAATCGATTTGACGTTAGAATGACGAGAGGTTCCTCGACTATTGATCTGTAAATGTTACAATCGTTCTCAACAATATTATTTTAAATAAATATTTCATTTAGCACTGTTCAACAATAAACACTTCTCATTTATTAACTATAATATTTCACTATATAATCCATGTTTCACATATTATAATAATTATAATATATATTATATAATTGTTAGTAATATGAAAATGATTAAAATAAATGGATGACAAAAGAAGAAGCCGTGCCTAGTTGACTAAAATTTCTGGAAGGGAAAAAGTTAGAAAGAAGCATGAATAATATCTCTGTCGAAAATGTTGAACGATTTTTCAATCACGGACTCGTGATACGCTCCAGCAGAGCCTGTCTTTTGGCTTTCCAGTTCAATGCTCTTCATTTTTCATGTCCTATTTTACTGTTTATGCTGTTAGACGCTGGTGCCAGCTACAAGCTTATATGAGATAAGCATCGTTCGCACGCTTCAAAAAATGAAATAAAAACACTTAATCTCCTTTCAGTGACATTACATCTTCTTTTAGTGTTTTTTCTTGTTTTTCATCTTCATTTTCTACTCCCGGCCATTTACGACCTTTTATTATTTGTGTTTTACTTATTGGATTATTTCGGATGTCCATCGGGAGTCTGACATTTTAGCTACGTGTTCTGTCCATTGTCACTACATTTTCGTGCACACATTTATAAAGTATTCTACCTTTGTTACATTGAAAATCCAGGTGTTTCGTTTGCTGTCTCTTTTAGTGAAGCGAAAACACGAATGTTCACAGCCTTAACTTCTGAGCAGTAGGTTATCAATTCGAATCTTATACTGCACTACTCCTTCCGGATAACACGGGCCTAGTTTTTGGCGATATAAAAAAAGTATAGATACTTGCTTCATCTTTATCTTAAACGCAAAAAGATATGGCGTGATAGTATGAACATGTATTGTATCGTATTACGTGTTCGTTTTATACGGCATCAAGCAGCTTTAATGCAATATAAAAATATCTTCCAAAACTAGAAAAATGTCAACTAAAGAATCCTTTAGTGACCACAAGAATAAAACACTTTTAAAAATGAATACCAACTAAAATAGAATCTTCAACTCTCGGATTGGAAGACAGGCGAACTTACGAACTGGTTCATGGAGGTTGAAGAATAGTGAATAAAATAACTTGAGAATTATTAAAAATCCTAAAATTATCTTTTGGTAATATATTTTGTGTTATTGCGCTAGAACTTGTTAAATTGAGTTTATTTGTGTTTAAGTGTGAAAGATCTGAACAATATTGAAAGTCCATTTCTAGACTTAATTAAAAAGCTGTAAAACAACAAGAGATTGTTTTGTTTCAATATTGAATTTCATCTTGAAGAGGAACCAAATGAATGACACTTAATCAATCTCGTCACGGCTATTTTAAATAATTCCTCTCGCCTCAGCTTTCAATCAATCTTTATATATACATAAACACAAAGCGCTTCTCTCTTCCACGAGCAGTCCAAATTCAGTCACCCTAAAATATTCCGCCGTTCTGGATATTTGTAAATTACTTTTAATTAGTGTTTTGCCTCGGTCGGTATTTGCAAATAAACAGTGATTTAAATTTAAAATTAATTTAAGGTTCCCCCACTTACCGAGATGAACTAATATTTTGCCAATTTATATTATTTATTTTCTTTAACACAACTTGGAAAGATACAATATGTTAATTACAAAGCAACAGTTCAAAGAATAACATTTCTAATAAAAACAACTATTTATCCTTCACTCATTTATAATTTCTATGCTCAGATACCTTAGAACTGCTGAACAACTAACTAGGAATTCCTGTTTTAAGTTAACCAATTTATTACTGAAATTATCGCTCAAAAGGACATTGAAAAAAATACTCTGGGATTATGTGAGTTTAACACTTTTCATACCACCTGTAAACCAAGCTTTTGCGTTTCTTAATGAGGGACAAAAGAGTATGACAACATAGGTGGATGTTTTCACCGATTGTTGAATGTAGTTTTTTTTCCTATTGTTAATGATTTAATAAGTTGTGAGACCCGATTAAAAGTACTAGCTACGTGAGTCAACCCTAAGCATACTGCATAAATTTAAAGAAATTAAAAGCAAATCATGCAATCTCCTACATATATTTAAAAAAAAACGTATAAACCAAAGTGGCAACGCCAAGAAAATAACTGAGTATATATTTGGTGTAGGTAATGCACAACATCACGCATTATATATTTATTTCATTGTAATTTATTTTTATCAAACACTGTTTATTCATATTTATTTCTTTATTTTACCGGCCACAGCCTTAAAGAGCAATTTTTATTTCAAAATAATACGAAAAAAAATCAAATATAACAGCAATCAAACACACTTCAAAACATATCACATGGCAAAAATTAAAATCATCACAAAAGCACACAATTACACGAGAAAAACATATATGTACAAAACTGAAGAAAAAAAAGTATGGCGCATATCATCAAAGATAAAAATTACAATTTAGGGCATGCAATTTATTTATTGTAATTTTAATAATAGTTTGCAATATGTCTAAACTATTCATTTCAAATTATTGTTATTGCGACAGGAGTTTGAATTCTTCGACTTGCGAGAGGAATGACTTGTAACAAAGATTTGTGTGAGCTCTTGAGTCTGGTATTTTTTGTTATTTTTTTTAATGATTACGGACGATATATTGTGGGATGAACGTTTTGGTCTGTCTGGAGGGATTAAGCGTTTCGCGTGATGTACACATATGTAATTGAGTGTCACTGTTTGTCAGGTTGATGACAATGTGCAACGGGGTTTTATATAATAAAAAATCGGAAAGAAGTATCGATTTGTTTTTTCAAGCTATATGTCCTCAGTGAGATACAAGCCAAAGCCTAGTTTACTGGGGTCACGGCAAATGAAAGACAACAAACACAGATCCATTAAAATTGTGTCCAAATTAAATTACCTGTTGTTTTTTCGCAAATTATGTATATTTCTTGTGATGTGTAAAATAAACAAAAAATAAAATAAAAATACCATTAACTCCTCTTTTTGTCCTTAAAGCGATTATTTAGGACAAAACAATGAGTACACAAACATTTGTTACTTAAATTTTTAGATCCGAATTAAGCAGTTTAAAAATCGTGTTTTATATGTATATTAAAAACTAGGGAATGTAGACTTTAAAAGTTACGATTTGAAATAGAAAAGCTTTGTTAGCTGTAATTAGAATAATTTAAAGTAATAAAGATAACAAAACCAACAATAGCATAACCACAAGAATAAATAATTTTAGTTATGTAAATCTAAATTTTTACGTGTAAATCGCGTTGTTAAAGCCAATATTTCAGCCACAAACACCTACGCTGTTCACGTATACTCATTCCCAAACAAAAGGTTCACAAAAGCAAATCTCCTTTTTATTACCAAACTTGGATGGTTCATAGAGAAAATATGAGATAAATTAAATTTCATCTAAACTTTTCCTTTTCTCATCTCTATACATGTATGTTATACATATAAATATACATTTTCCACGGCTCAGAAATTGTTGATACGAAAGTTTTTGTAAGTAAATCTTATTCAGGAGTCTTTTGAAGTATAAACAAAGCAATACGGAAATATACATGATGGAATTTATTTTGTTCTTAGGACAAGCTTTGACATCGTATCTCAAGTTTCAGTATTTTGATACAAAATGTATGGAAAATACTTAACACCATTTTTATCCGTCTCGTGGCATTGAATGGTTTTGAAGGAATTTGAATGGCACGCTACATATTGAATTTGTTCTTCTTCTTCTTAAACTTCCTTTAGACTGAAGAATCTGTTACTGCAGGATTGTCCTCCTGTGATGCTGAGATCCAGCTATCTCTCCATCGTTTCGGGGGTCTCCCTGGTGGACGCCGTCTATCCGGCACCCCGTGCAGAGCTATGTATGGAATTATTATGGAATTCATTCTCTGTACATGTTGGTACCAGTATCGTCGACGCTGTCGTCCCCATCTGACCACATCTTGGACCTCACAAATCTCTCAGATTGTGGTTTTCCTTACACGATCACGCAAATTCTTCCCAGCAATAGCACGTAGAGTTCTCATTTACGTTGTCCTTAGCAAACTTTTTGTCCTGACAGTGTCCGCCCTCGCTTGGATGCCATATGAATTTGTTTATCAGACAATTTTGTGTTCTGGCCAACATAAATTACCGGAATCTCGCCGATGCTCGCTAAGGCTGTATCCTCCATCCCTCCACCCACAGTTCCCAACCCGAATGCTTACCGGTAGAAATGTGTATGTCGGTACCAGTTCAAACGGAATTGAGCCTTGTTTGTGCTCCCTTGATGGTGGGGGGGAAAGATTTGAAACCAGTAAGGTTATACCGTTACAAAAAGTGAAATAAACAGTTTTTGATAAAACAAATTACAAATTCAAAACTTGAGATGAGATAACCTCAATGGTCTAATCGGTAAGATGCTTGTCTTCCCACCAAAGAGTTACGGGTTTGGTTCCCATTGGAACCAAGATTTTTCTAAAAAGATTCCTGTGAAGTGTTTTTATAAGCTTTATTTTCAATCACTTTCATTATTCTGTGTACATGGTTAAACATGGTCTAACTGGTGATCTTAAAATACATTTTTTTCAACCAAGCTTATTATATGGTTGAAATAGATTGCCACAAGGCATCAAACTTTCCAAGTGTAATACAATACAATGTTATTGAAATTATTAAAATTATTCAAGAGTTTTTTTTATACGCTGTATAAAATTTCCTTACATCTAAATGAAACAGTCTTATTGTGTTATTCACACCGAAAAATTTATGAGGTAATTTTTAACAACCAATCTTAATCCTGTTAGAAGGTCTTTTAAGAAAAAAATAGAATGATACTTTCGAAACCGCGCCCAAAACCGTTGAATGGAAGGCTGACGTTCTACGAATTTCGATATCATTCATTATCATGACCGAAACAAAGTATTTAAATGTGTTTTTAGCTAGACTCGTTTCAGGATAATACTATAATAATACAAGGCACGAGTAGGACGAAATTCTTATGTGAAAGAAAATCGAGCTTTCAAAATAGCTTTGTGCTTTGAGACAACATTTTAAATACAAGAATCTGCATATTATAATATATGTCATTGTGTCTAGAAAAACTAAAATCATGACATACATGGAATTATTATACAAACTTTCGACAAAACAGAAAAAATATTGTCAATTTCGCACATATACGAGTATGTCATGAAAAAAAAACCATTTCGTACGACTTTGAAACAGAAAGCTTTTTTAACTTTTACTTTCAGAATAATCCAGAAGTTTGGAAATTGTAAATATCAAAACTAAATTAACTTGTCACGAAGTTTTCAATCTAAAAAAATCTTCGTTTCAGTATTTTTAAGGGTGTTTATTTTTCGACTGTGAAGGATACGTTGTACAAAGGTGATATTTTAACTTTAAATATTTGATGCGTGGGTTTACGTTATTTGTCTCTAAAGAATGGACTGTATTATATTATATTACACTTGCGTTGTATACAGTACCACCTGGTGGGCGTAATGCCACGTGGTAAGCTCTTCCAATCAACCAGAAAATGTTAAAGAGGCCTCAGGTGAAAAACAGACTGGAACCTTTAGTTTTATTTAATCTGGGATCTAGATTTAAAAAAAAGGATTTGAGTCCGCAACCTCCGGGCTGGGAGACAGGCGTCTTACCAACTAGGCCACGGAGGTCATCGACTGTATAACGGAAACGAAAGAAAGTTCGTCCCAAACGTGACATTATTACATATAAGATTGGCAAATTGTCAATCTTTTGTAGCTTGTTGATGGGCCACTGCGTTGTGGCTATTCATATTCACATAAAATGTATTGCAGAAGATCCCGGCTCAAGGTAAGGACTCAATGATTGAACACCATCATGTTTGTGTTTTTTGGTTGTCCGGATATTTTTGAATAACCACTCGATAATCAGGTGTTTGTAAGTTGTTTTTCAAGTGACAGATTTAATAAACTAGATGTTATAAATGTATCACGCCCAAAGAATGTTTGGCTGTCTGGATCGATCCGTAGAGTACATTATATGGTTTTGCGATGATAACCGAGTCAGTTAATTTCCTAAGGAAACTCCAATTAGCTTTTTATCGGTTCATCTTGGATTCATTGGTTACTCCAATCTAGTGCCATCAAATGATAGTTTTATTGCATTTGAAATTTTCTGTGAAAGTTGTCGAGCTATTTAAACTTTAAGCTTTTAGCCACCTTATTAGACAAAATTTTCCTGCGCTGCAAGTAATTTTCCTTTTCCTGTGATGTCGGACTTTTGATCCGTCGTCACTACTATTTTATTTATACTCAAGTATATCACCAAAGGAAAAGGAGTCTCTTTGGGCAGTTCCTTCTTCGTCACTGGTGACGTCACGCTAATAAAAAATAATTTAAAAATTTATATTCTAGTGTAGATCGCATTACATGGAGAATGTTTTTGCCCCCTATAACAACGTGGGTGGTTGTGGGATAGAACTGAACTGGTTTTATTATTTTTTTCACAAAGACTGTTTTTATTCTCTTTTTCTACTTATAGATTTATCGTCATATTATTAAAGAATAACCATCTGAAGCTTGCAGTCGTCTGAAAATTGTTTTTATTAAATACATTTTATTAATTAAACTACCCCTCGTATAATTGTAATTTTAATTTTCACTAATCATCCTTGTTAGGGCGGATAGCCTTTATATTAAAATAAAACAAGTTGAACATATTCGAGTAATGGTATTTCATTTTACTTTGCTTATATACGAGTATTTTTAAGGCCTTGCGCTGTGATTGCCATTCCATGCACTTTCATAACACAGGTGTGTGACACTTCGGCCTAAGAGCAATCTAAGATTTTATGATTATCAGCTCATAAGCGCCAGTTTTTTTAAATAAAATCTGACTAAACAAGCTTTTAAAAAATCGAACCTTTATTAACTGCTCCGGAAAAATGATCTGATAAGCCTGAGCGCTGAGCTATCGTGTAAACTACTTAATCATGCTGGACATTAATAATAACGAATTAAATATGTTGCAAACAGTTTTTTTAAATTTAAAAACCCAAAAAATAAAGACGTTTGCTTAGTTTAAATAATCAAAGTTAAAAAGACTTATTATCTGTTGCAGTGGTTTGGGCTTGGTTCATATCTATCAGGATGAAAAGTTGTTGAAAAGACCGTGATCTCCACCATTACTTCGATGGTAAAGGCTTCTTATAAGAAGAAGGTTCTCGGTTATTGTGTCGATGATTAGTAACTTAGTTAGACAAATAAATGCTCATTACACATAAAGAATAAAATATAAGGTACAGTATGAAGTAGGGCATTCTAGTACCTGTCGTTGATGCTACCGAATATAATTAAAATCATTCAATCTTACATTATAATATTGAGAAATGCTCATTATGATTCCTGACAAACCCTTTCGTATACCGATTATAACATCGAAAAATGACTCCATTAACTAATAAATTGGTTGTTTTTCATCAAATTGTTTTAAGAATAAGAAATAATAGTTTTTGTCAATATATTATTTCGTATTCTTAAAACGTATTTCGATAAAATATAATGCATTTAATAAATTTGCATACATTTCATATTTAGTTGCAAAAGCTTTCTCGACAAAGCTAACAATAAAAGTTAATAGTCGACTTTAGACCGCTTATAATGGGTCCCGTTTTGTGCGATCACACAAAGCACAATGGAATTTTTTGATAAAACCCACACCAACATTTTTATAGCGGTTCAAGCAAACAGAAATACAAGGTGTTTCTAGTGTTTCGTGATTATAAAGAATTTATATAAGTGTAACTCTATACTACGAAACGTTTTCAAACCATTGTACCGCTGAATATTGATTTTCTGTGATTGTTTATAAGTAACATTATCATCATTGTCATTCCTGCAACCCACAATGGGTTTTAGCAATCTGCAGAATTATCTGCCACATATTTCTCTAATCAGCATTCTTTCTTCAATTGGTTATACCCGGTGTGCGCCAGTTCTATGTCACACCTGGATATAATCCCATTCAGATCGTAGATCAAAGCCATCTTTGCAGGGTTAGTAACCTGCATATAATATAAGTGTCGACGCTAGCCTTGCCTCGTGTTTGCAACGTTAGCGTTGCCTCGTGTTTGCAACGCTAGCCTTGCCTCGTGTACGAGTATATCCCTATTCGTTATATTCGCGTCTCAAAGCGCTATTGTTATAAATTGTACTAGAATTCTTTCATCACACTTTGAAAGTGTCCAGATATGTAAGGCATGAGTTAGCACAGGTTTTAGTAATGTTTTATAAACTTGTTTTTCTACGTTCTGGAGAGTGTGTGAGACTTAAGAAAGGGTATAAGGTCTAAATAACATATATTTGCCTACAATAACCGATAGTTAATTTTTTTCACTGGTGTTTGTGGTAGAGATTACATGTGATCTAAGAGTTATAAAGCAGTTCATACCTTCAAAATTATACACATCAATGCTGAATCACAAATTTAGGTTAAGCTTTTCAGAAATAGTTTCATATAAAATATTCAGATAAAATTAATATATTTCACAAGATGGTTTTATTTCCAATATATATTCTTCTTTCACTATTGTCCATCAAATCAGGCGCACGATGGTGAGATTAGTTGCTTCCATAGACTACGCTTCATTAAAGTCTTATTCTGTAATCATATTCATTAACAAATACTTACAGATGTATCCATATTCATAAACAAATAAAACATTTATTATTAATTCCCTTATTTCATTTACTCAATTCAAATTATTAAAAAATAATCATTTTTCTAACAAATTAATCACCGTGAAAAGTGCTGCAGTGATTTATCTAATGAACAAAATAACAAAGTAATTTATTATGAAATATTATAAGCTGAGTTGATAAAATAAGGGAATTGATTAATAATGTTTATGAATAGGAGTATTAATGTATATGATACGTCTGATGAGTTTATTGGTGTATAGTATTTATTTACAACCAGCCAATTTTTGTTAAATATTATAGGTATATTCAGATCGTATCTATTACAATTTTCTAAAAATTGCCTGAAAATTTGTAACATCCCACCGTCCCCTCTTATCACGCCAAAAATTTTCAGCGTCTTTCTAAAAATGGATTTGCGCTTTGCTCAGAGATTGTTTATTGGCCTTCTCAGTTTGTCGCTTTCCTTTTTTTTTCTTCGTCCTTTACTACCCATGAAGTGAAACTCTGGAACCAGTTACAAACCAATGTTAGACTAGCTCCGTCCTTGGTATGCTTTAAGAAGCAACAAAAAAAACTGTTAATTTGTAGTCAGTAATGTAACGTGTTTCATTCCAGATTTTTCTTTCCTTTCCACTACCCTTCTCTTTACTTTTGATTGATGATATCTTTTTTTTACTTGGACTACGAGTATATTATTAAGAAATTTTAATAAAATGAACAATCGTTTGTTTCTTTGCGACCATCTAATTTATTTTATTTACTTTTGTCCGGTTGGTTGGAACAGATTGTCACATGATAATAAGCCCATCAGATTGTTATTACAATGAAGTGTTTAGTAAATAAATAAAAAACATTTAAAAATAAAATTTACCAAAAATAATTATGGGTTTAAATAACGAGCTAGAATGGGAGATCAAAGGAAAATAAGGATGAAAAAGCATTCTGAAAGATATATTTTCAGTTATCTCTTAAACGTCATTAAGATTCTTCATTTCAAGTAAGTAATGTTACGTGTTTCATTCCAGATTTTCCTTTCCTCTGAAACATTCCTTTATTTTTCCTTTGATTGATGATATCTCACATTTATTGTTGTTATTTACATTGTTCAGGAATTTTATAAATAGTTTTAATTTGAATATTTTTTGCGATGATGTAACTTCCTTTATTTACTTTGATTATACTATGAAATGGTAATGAATAAATGGGATTATGTGTATCCATAAAAGAATGAACTTTCATTCTATAGTGGTATCGAATGCACCCTGAAGGAGTGAAAACTTAGATATGATATAAACATAGTTGTACCGAATGCACCCCGAAGAAATGAAAACTTAGATGTGATATAAACATAGTTGTACCGAATGCACACCAAAGGAATGAAAACTTAGATGTGATATAAACATATCCACACTATTACGCTTTCATCTGTTGAAGTTAATGGCCGGCTGGTAACGCACATAACTTCCGTCCGGAAGGTCGCCGGTTCAAACCCCGCGCTATGCTACTCTCTTTTAATGACACAGTCATTTTTTTTCCTCCTACTATTCGAAGGATACCGATGGTATATGTCGTATATAATATGTTCTTTTAAAAAGAGAAAAAATATGCAAGTGCGCTTCGATCATCTCGCTTCAGTGGAACATCGGATCTAGTAAAGTGGTGTGGCCGGTGAGTTTGCTGGTGTCCAACGCTCACTCATTTAAAGAAGACAAAGAAAGGAGGAAACAAAACTCAACGGCACAGCTTCGCTTTCCAATTGAATTGACGTTGAAATGGCAAGAAGATCCCCAACTACGAAACCCAGTAACGATGACTGAATAGGCAGATATGTAAGAGCACCAACTTTTCCTATAACGCCTCACTCACATCCATACAACTTCTGCGATATCTTTGGCTTTCTATCTTTTCCTCTTTCAAAACGTGTTTTAACATTTTCTTCATGAGGTGTGATGTGTTGACTGGAATCGAAATTTAAGTAATCTTTTTATGAATTCTAATAAAAATTATTGAGCGAAGAATCAGATAGCTTTTTTATTGCAGTAAAATATTGGTTCTATTATTTAAAAAATATATTATTTCTTATAACTGATAACTAAGATATCAGACATGATGAAGGTTGTATTATCTTCAAAACAAGTCCATCAATATTTTTATTAGATATACGACACTAAAATGTCGTTTACAAACCACAGGAACATTTATTAAATAAAATTTATTATGTTTTCATTATTTTGTGTACATATGGTATATGGGTTTGCCTATATACGATATATGTAGCGGGTTTGTTGTTAAAAATAAATTTATAATAGGATTCTAGATTGTTATATATGGTATAAGGTGAATAAAAGACCTAAAATGATACATATGATATATCATAAGCTAAGGCAATATAAAAAAAACATACATATAAGATTGAAGCTATCGAAAGGTCTGGGCTCATCCCATAACAACATCTTAGTCGAGATACAGCCCTACCAGGGTAGGCCTAACCGTGATTAGATAATCTTCAAAAGACAATGTTGTATTAATCCATGACAGATTTTTAAAAATAAAAGTAAATAATGGTTTGAACTGGAGAAAACAAACATGTTTCAAGATAACGAAGGCAGGGTAAAGGAAAATTAGGAATAAATAATATTCTGAGCAAAAAACATATTTTTTTCAATACTTTGTTGAAAGTTGTTAAAAATGGTGCACATCTGATAACTCTTGAAGTTCATTCTAGTCACAGTATAGTATAAAATGAAGTGTGGTGTGTTGGTATACGAGTTCTTTTAGTTTCTTATCACTGGATCGAAAAATAAGTTAAATGGAGAGATAGTACAACACGGAATTCATAATACGAGCAGCATGAAATCTGTAATATTTGAGTACAACGCTCAAACAAGATTAAAATGTAATCAATAAAAACAAATAAGATAGAATGAAAGTGCAATAACCAGTCTTCCAGTCAAGACTTAAGATAGAGATACTTCTGAACGCAATAACATATGTTATATGCAAACATGTTTACGAAACCAGACATGGAGTTAAATAATATTTTAGAAAAATATAAAATTGATAAAATAAACTCCAGTATTTTAAGGTACAAACACAGCATCAAAAAGGGATTTTAGAATCTGAAAACTAAAGAACATATTTGTCCAAAAGAGAAAACATGATCAAAAAAGGAATTCTATGCACGCTCCATTTTATTTTAGAGAAAACTTGGAAAATTCCTTGATAAATCATCACTCCATACGACAAAACACTTACCATGCTTCGCTACATGTGGTTTGTTGTGGGTGTATTCAACCAAATATTGTCAAGATTCTATAGCTCCGCTTTCTTTTAAGACAAACAGCGCGTACACGGCAAAAATATTTTTCTGGAAAAAAAAACAAAATGCCGCAAAAAAATAAATATATCTCCCAACAAAGGGTGTACTTATATCACACACAAAAAAAAACTTTTGCTTTCAAAACTTTTCTTTTCAAAGGCCTAGAGTCTGAATCGAGTGCCATTGTAAATATGGTTTCCTGCTCGGCCCAAATGCCATTGTGAAACTTGTTCCTTCATGAGCAGTATTCATGGAAACTTCAAAGCGTTTGCAGTTCAGAGAGTAAACAAATATTTCGCTTGACATAAGAGATTGATCCTTAGAAGTTATTACGCTTTTCAAAATATTTGACGTGGGCGAATACAACGAAAAAATATATCAGGAAGAAATCGAGTGCTTTGCAATTTTGTGGGGTAAAGATCACATCGAAATTAACTACAGTAAATTGATACAGTAGAAATATCAGTTTTCTTGTGTGTATTGAGCCAGGAAATAATTATAAACGTTTGAATAAATATTAAAAAGTACCCTTAAAAATATATAAAATAATGTTCAGTTATTTTCCTAAGCCTTTAAAGACTTTTTTATTTAATTTAAACTTTTAATGTCATAGTTGCTATGACGGAAGAATGCTTGACTTCCACATGAGGATTTCGAGTTTGATTTCCGGTGACACAATATTAACACGCATTGAACTTCGAGTGTGAACTTCAATATTAACACCTATTCGCGATAAGGATATATTGTCAACAAATAATATAAATTCAATAATATCATATAATTTCTAATTATGAAGTTTTGAAAAGAGCAAACTGCTTAAGCATCGAGATTCTGGTATCGCGTGCATTGATCTGGACAAGTATATGCCTGAGCGCAGACTCCCAAAAAATGTCACCTTTGGCAAACTGACGGAGGGTAAAAGGAGACACGGTGATCAGCACAAGATGTATAAGACGTACATAATGAGACGCTTTAAAAACATCAATGGTCAGCACAACTGGGAGCAAACAGCAACAGATAGAGTCAAACGACATAGAACTGTTTCTAGTTATTAAGGGCCCAATAGAGAAAGAAGATGCAGACAAGCTGCAAGTACTGAAGCTTCTTGCATTTTATACAACAGGTTATGTCTCTCACAAATTGGCTTTCATAGTAAGTTTCACTGGCACCAATATCAGGTAGAGTATCCGGCGGTAAGTAATACACATCGGGTTTAAGAAATAAACTGTCGACCATAATCGCTAACTTCAGCTTTGTCGAGCGTCATCTCTGTCATTCATACACGTGTTCCGTCACGATTTATTAGCGCATTGTGCGACAGAGACGACGCTCTGCAAAGCCGAAGTTAGCCGATTATGGCCGACAGTCTCTTTCTTAAGCTCAATGTGTATTACTTACCGCCGGGTACTGTACTCTGATTACTTACATTGTATTGTGCCTTCTATTGTACTCGCAGAACAAGCTGCAAGTACTGAAACTTCTTGCACTTTACACAACAGGTTATGCCTCTCACAAATTGGCTTTCATAGTCATTTCCGGTGGAACAAATATCAAGTACTCTGATCACCTACATTGTATTGTGCCTTATATTATACTTGTCGTGGGTTATGGGTTTATATTCGTTCATTCATATTATTTATTATAAATATTAAATAATTAAATATGAAATATTAAATAATAAATATTAAATATCTAAATAAATAAGAATGTAAATGTTTTTTATTTTTATTCTTATGATTGTGTGCGGTATATTGTGGGATGAATATTTTTGGTCTTTCTGGAGTGATGATGTATGAAGAGTTTTATTTCGCATGATGTTTCCAGTTGTAATTGAGTGTCACTATTTGTCAGGTTGATGAGAACGTGCAACGGGGTTTTGTTTTTGTGTAATCAAAAATCGGAAAGAAGTATCGATTTATTTTTTCATGCTTAATATCCTCAGTGAAATACAGGCAAAAGCCTAGTTTACTGGGGATACAACAAATGAAAGGCAACAAACCCAGATCCATTAAAATTTGTATGTCCAAATTAAATTACCTGTTGTTTTTTCGCAAATTATGTATATTTCTTGTCATGTGTAATAATAATAATTGCCAAAAGGTCCAACGACGAACCGCGAGCTTCATGTCTATTCCAGTGGTTTTAAACCCAAAGGCTCGATAATTAGGGCTGAAAGTTCTAGCTATCAGCGACACTTCAATATGTCAAAATTTATATTTCAAACCTTTCTCCCCAACCTCTTCACCCAATATTTCACATACTTCATGACTTGAGAAGATTTTATGTGTATTGTTTGTTTTCTTTCTGTTTCACTGATTATTTATATTTCTTATTATCATACGGAACGTTGTAATTGATTTACTGTTAAGCATAAAACTTTACTTATAAATTGTTTTGTACTGTTTAGTTCCTGAATAAAAAAAAAACAATAAAGAAAATCTTTCGGCAGTTTTCAGCAGACTTTATCAAGTAGTGAAAAAATATAATAATAATTTCTAATATAAAAAAATCGTATATTTTAACACTTCCTTCAAATAAGCTATTTTTATTCAATTAACGTCACACGCTAGTATGGTCAACAGTTATTTGTGTTTCGTGATAGCTAAAAGAGTGCATGCAAACTAATACAGAATTAGCTATAATAAAAAAAAACATAAACTTAGCCCATTCTTCAACCTACATGCTATACACAATCACTACAGTGGAAAACCGTTTAACCACTTTTTAATTAAACGCTTAAGTTTTTTGAGATTTGATCACAGACAAACAACTTTCAAAATAATATTTTTTTGTAGATTTCCGTTCCGATATGAACCTTCGCAATTGATATATCTGATTTGTAAAAATAACTGGAATTGAAAATTGTCAAAGCTGGAAAAGATATGGAAGAGCAGAACTATCACCACCACGACGGGAATGCGCCTAGTTAAAATCTCGTCTTCGCAATGTTCATGTATCGTGCGGAGACTTGGACTCTGAGAGCAGGTTATAGACGCAGAATAGATGCATTTAAAATGTGATGCTAGAGAAGGATGTTACAAATTCCTTGGACAGCAAGGTTACCTAACGACTCCATTCTCGAAGAACTGAAAATCCCCGATAGATTGTCGACAATATGCCTTGGACGTATCCTCCAATTCTATGAGTACATTTGGAGAGGTTTGTGGTAATTGGAGGCGTGGAAGAACAACGCATAAGAGGAAGAATCCCGATGCGTTGGAATGACCAGAAGTGAGATGTAACTGGACTACTTTTTAAACTGCCTTTCGAACCACGGAGGGCAGGGATGGATGGAGAGGAGTTGTCAGAGGCTATCTTGGGAGTCACTATGCTCAGTCATATGCTACACAAAATGATGTTAATTATTATAATAAAGCAACTTTTTTTAAAACCAAATTTTGAAAGAATTCGCTAGATGAGAATCGTACTAACTTAACAGGATTTAATGCCATGAATGTCTTTGACTTCCCGGTTTTCTTTTGCAATCTTACATCTCCTTCACACTAAGATTCTATCCAACAAAGAATTTAAGTATTGAATATAGGTCTCCCTTCTCCACTTGTCCATATTGTTTCCAGTTGCCCTTTTCCATTTTTATGTCGTCCAGTCACCCTGCTAAGGGTGTTATCACACTTTTTTCCACATCAGTGATTTCCAGATTCCTTCTCTATATCACTATATTGCACCAGTAAAATCTGTAACATACCCAGGAATATCAAGTTCAAAGCTATTTATGAATCCATTTCTACATTTTAAACTTATAATATCAAAGAAAGCTGCCTTCCTATCGAATGATTGGGTAAGTTAAGGAAATTTGGGTGTTAATTAGATATAAGTAATGCTTGAGGGATAATTCGCCCGCAACCAGTTTGGAGACCTCGTATTCGTAGCTTGCGGGAGCAAAAAGTTTGATCAAATTATATCGATATGTAATGTTGTCTTAAGTGATATAAATTTCGATCTCTGTGGCCTAGTTGTTAATACGCTGGACTTCCACTCCGGGGTTTTGGGTTTGATTGCTGATGATATCTAATAAAAAAAATACTCAGTCTGTTTAGACTTTGTCTGATACATAACTTTCGTGCGTTAGACATGTGTTAGTTTTATTGCCTCTTCACGTGTGGGGTAGGTAGTATTTACAAGACGCGTGTTGTTAAATCAAGTGTTCAGCAAATATTCAAATGGTTTCATACGTCAAAGATTCAATTAATGAGGCTGTTGATAGTGTTGTCTGTCAGCCACGTTTTCCACATATTCGAATCCTCAATTCAGATGTTTTATAAGTGCGAGATATATGAAAACAATACTGATGGAAAAAAAACTAACATGAATCACTTGTAAAATAATAAAAACCTCTCACATTGATCATAATCATGGTTAAATGATAACTAATGTTAATTGATTAGATATCGTTCGTATATCCAGTCCTTAACAAGAAAATATATCTTAAAATATACCAATAAAATAATTAATATGGAGGTTAAAGTTACCATCAGAAAATGGAGAGGATATAAAATTGATGGTTGACGTCCTTGCAGGTAGGTTACATACATATATGATATTAATGTCACTTACCTGTTCTAGTAAGTTGAACGTTATACTTTTCTATTAGACCATACCTCGTTACAATATATCAAAACATATTTGCATGCGAAAATTGGACGTGGCAAAAAAGTGATAAAAAAAATGATAGCGTTGCGTATAATTTGTAGAAAATGATGAATAGTAGAATAGGAAATGAATATATAAGCAAAGAATACGGATTAATAGAAGACGGTTTCCGTGACTTAGTTGTTAAGACACTTGATTGCTAGCTCGGGGGTTGCGGGCTCGATTCCCGCTGGAACATAGATTTTTTTTAATGATTCCAGTCAGCTTTTCACTGAAGGCATGTTGAACATCTTTCTAGTTGGTTGGAAGAGAATGCCACATGGCAAAAATCTTGCCAAGATGTTCAATTTACTTGTGTTTTGCAATATTTTAATATAATGTTATTATCTATATGTTCCGAAAAATATTATTATCTATATGTTCCAACAACATCAATTCGTCTTGTTGACTAATAAAGACATCTTAAATGATATGATCCAGTCTCCATGGTTCCAGATTAAATAAAAAGGAATGTAATATTATCATTCGAAGGAAGTTAGAGAGCTAAAGATGTATAAAAATAAGATAGATGCTTTAGTTTCTCAACCTCAGTGACTAAACTGGTTGGTGGAAGAGATTGCCGCCTGGTAATAATCCCGCCAGATTGTATTTGTAATAAAAGTGTTAAATAAATAAATAATGTAGTACTTAAAATTAAGAAAAGAGCATTGAGATGGATGCACCTAGAGGTATGAATGAAAGATGAAAGATTTATTTAACAAAAATAGCACATAGGTAAAGTATAGAAGGTGCGAGAACTTTGGAAAGAACTAGGAAAACGTGGCATGAAAGAGTGGAAAGTCTTTATGACAGCATAGTATTCATTAGGAGGTATATGGGTATGGCAGAATCAGAAGATGTGTATCAGGATAGAATGAAGTAGAGAACTGTTCTCTCTCCATACTCCAATATTGATTATGATGATGGAAAATGTCTTAATATCAAATAAGGTTATACTCGTAATAAATAGGCGTATTTTTGTTTGATTCAGTATATAACTGTCGATACAATAGGAGTTCACTCATTGGGATAATTTAATGGATTGTATAAGGTATATATGAAATAAATAACAAGATACTCTATAAACATTATTTTGCTGATTCTTGAGCAGTTGTTAGTTATTGCTGCTAAAACGTGGTGTGTTGCTGTGAGGGGTGAAATTAGCGAATTTCTTTAGTTTAATTTAGGGATGAGTTTATACTTACCATGGTTTGTTACATTCTGTGAAATACTTTGTGAAAGAACACTAATTTGTATGCCACATGCTGTCAACTAGGTGCGATTTAGTCAAAGAGGCAAGTTATTGGCAAAAAATAAAGGAATCTACTTTTGACCGAATTTGACCGAATATTGACCGAAAAAAATGTTTATTTTTAAAACTGTATTAATATTCAAAATCGTTGACAATGCTTTTTACAGAGAGAGCTTGTTGTTTGAATTTATGCATTTTCAGTTCACGAAAAATCTATAAATTCAAACGACAAACGTTGTCTATAAAAAGCATTATTTAAAATGTTGAATATTATTTCCAATTTCAGAGTAAACATATTTTTAAGGTTGACAAAGAAGATGAAGTATGTCTCTTAGTGCTTTATGCAAAAGGAATCTTACGATACTTTGGAGACGACCGCCCGATACATGATAGCGCGAGGACACGATAGCGCGGGAGGATGACAACAGTATTGTACGGTCAATAATAACAATAAGTGTTATTGACAAAACAAGCAGAGACCAAAAACACATTCAATGAAATGACCAGGTGAAAAAAGCAGTAAGGATCTCAATTTTCAAGAGGCGTTACATTGGCAAGATATAGCTTGTGCTGAATTGAGGAAATGGTCAAGAAAAATGTATAACGTAAAAGCGTTGTAAAGCCAATAATATTTGTGTCGGTAGGAAGGTGTGGAAATGTGGCCTCTTTTCCTACCTCAAAAGGGACATGACATGATGGAGTATAAGTTTTTTCATACTCAATAGAAATCAATACCGAAAATATTGTTATTTTATTTTCTTTACATAAATACTTTGTTTTCAATTTAATCTTACAATGCCTGTCACGAAAAGTTAGTAAAACCTATATTTGAATATGTTGAAAAAACTGTATTAACAACGTTACGTAATAAATCTCTTCACGTATAATAAATCGCCTTAGTGTTAATAAATAAACACACTCACACCGTCCGGCCACTTTGCATAGTTAGGAATCTGAGTTATGCGCGCCCGCGCGGCACCTGCGGGGCTAACATTTTGCCCGGTTTCATATGGAAATTTTTCACTCGCATGCTACGCCGTCCGGTCAGAATGAATATTGCATCCGAGTTTTCATTACAGCGTGTTTATAACTTACTAAAAAAGATTTAGTTTAACGATTTTTTACGGCTTTTTGCCAATTTTACAGATGACGAACTCCGTGGCATAGTGGGTAATATACATTTATACAAAACCGGTGTAGAAGGTTCGATTTCGCTGATCCTTATTTTTTTAAAAAGGGTTCGAATCTATGTAAGGTTCGCTTTTTTTAATTCTTTTTAGTCGTATTGCTCATGGCTGAGCATCGTAGTTTCCCGGTGGTCAAGAAATCAGTGAAAACTTCGCCTCCACTTTGATGAAAATAAAATAATGTTTCTTCGAAGTAAAATACATGTTGATGTGAGCAAAAATACAGTTCCGTTTCGGGGTGAGCAGATAGAATAAAACGCCAGACATCCTTCAACTTTCTACATTCCTACACTTTCTCATACAAGTCCCATGATTTATCTGACTTGCTAAGTCTCTTTCTTTGAATATATCATTCACTTGATCCTATCATATTTTCCTTAGTCTTCCTTTATCATGCTTTCAATATTGTATAAACCTGTCGATAAATGCTGTTCGATATTTCTCGTACCTTTTCCATAAAGGGTCTTTCAAATTGAGCGGTTTTTTAAATTCTTGGATAAAACACAGATGGTGTTGTGAACTTGCCTGGGTCTTGTGACATTTGACAAGTGTAATATATGACATTTATAAAAATGAAGTCGTATACAATACAACAACGCGTTCAAATTGAGACTTATTTTATGTATTGTAATCTCCGGAAACGGTGATGTTATTTATCCACCAAGATCATATGATCTGACACCGTTGGACTATTTTCTCTGGGAGTTACGTGAAAAGCCAGGTCTACAAGAATCACTCCCGATCAGTTCCTGAGCTGAAGGACGAAATTATTCGCGTTATTGGTGAGTTACAACCGCAATTATGCCAAAATGTCATCGATTTTTTTGACAAAAGAGTGGAGATCTGTGGAGCGGTATGAAGTGGACATTTGCTGGATATTGTTTTTTGTGTTTTAATGTCATACATTATACTTCAATGAGCAATAAAAAGTTTTTTTTAAATCAAAGCAAATTGTGTGTTTTATTAAAGAATTATAAAAATTAGAACTAAAAAAAACCGCTCAATTTGAAAGACCCTTTAGAATAATTGACGCAGACATAATTATGTTTTTAAATGACCATTCGTTTAATTAAATATTGTGTAAAAAAATAATCTATAAGTCAAACATCTGTCATACTAAGCTTTTTATTTATTTATTTATTTATTTTTTCAAAACAGGCTTAGTTAGCCCAATTACTTTGAAAATACAAAACATCAAAAAAGAAGAAAAATTACATAGAGGAAAAAAAAATAAGTTAAAAAATTATATTAACTAAAAAATAATGCATATGCATACAAACGAGTATATAAACACAAACATATTACACACATATATTCACAGTCATTTCGGTATGTTGATGAGTGCCTTCTAACGCGCTCAATCTATGCTCAAGCTATGCATGTCGCTTTTTATAATAATTTTATTTTCCTCAATTTAAATCCTTAGGTAATAAAACTTTTTAATTTGGGTCGAATGTAAAAAGGTTATTGTAAAAAATTTAATCTATATGTGACATACGTGTCAAAAATAGTTAATTTAATTCCGTTGTTTCTAATGAGATACGATCGCTGAAGGGTTGTTCTATCAAACACGGCAGACAGATGGCGTCGCCTCATTGAACAAGGTTAGGTAAAAACTTTTGTGCGAAATTAACTTTCCCTTTTTGAATGCTTTAAGCGAAGCCTCAAACCAAATTTAACCACTTCACGCAAACGAATCAATTGTGTTGGTATATATTATTAACATTTTTATAAATCGTTTATTTAAAAAAATCTGATAAGGTCTGAAACATTTTTTTTAAATATCAAAACTTTTAATTCACATATGTTTCATCTAATGATATTTTTAATTACATGTTTGCGTAGCCATGTCATTATTTGATTTCCGATCACATGATTGTTTAGTTGGTTTCATTTTGGTTGGCTGATTTTTAGTGTGGTTTGTAACTAATCAAAATGCACTGGCGAGGGTTTGCAATTGTTTTTTTGTCGTGTCATGTCACATTATTTGAGTTTTTTTAAATTTAATAAAGTAATCGGTACCGTCCATTTCAAGTGATCCAATCAATGGGTGTTGCGTGACCATTTTATAATTAAATGATTTTTTGTTTGTGGATTTCTACATGATTACAAAGTCCAAAAATAATATTTGTTATCTTTTTTTTTTCTAACTCCGATGGCAGACATTTTTGTTTTAAGAAACGCTGATTCTTGCATTTGTAGAAGTTAACGATAACATATCGTCGTTGTTCTGAGAAAAGCTTTTAAGTCCAAATATTGTGTTTTGAGATAAATGCAATTTAAGTTTCGGAAGGCGATGCACTCGTAAAATCAAGTTCTATGATTTTTTATATTTTCATAACAGGGAACCTATACAACGTTTGGACATAAATGTTTTTTTCGTGTGTAGATATTTATATTTTAAGTAAAATGGCATCAAAAAGTCATTTTCAGCAAAAATGTACTTAAATGCTTTTCGCAGAACAACGATGATATATTTCTCAAAACTGGTAAACCCTATGTTTACGAAACAAAAATTATTTTATTTAAAAAAAAAACATCCTAAATATTTGGTCCAGTATTTATTTAGTGAAAGTTGCATCCAAAATAGTCAAAGTCCACCTAAAAAATTGACATCTAAATTGATAAATTTTCAATTTTCGAAGGCATATTACCCCATGAAGGAATGTAATATCAAGCCTTATTTTAAAATTATCGAGAAATAAAAACTCGTACATAAAAAAATAAAGGAAAGCAATGGTTGTTGAATATTTTTCAAAAGTTTTTATCAATGTTGGTATATTTCATTATTTATATAGGTATTTCATAAGATTAATTACACGAGGTAAGAAATACATGGCCGCACCCTAACGCACTGGACTTCCGTGAAGAAGGTCGAAAAAATATGCAGGTGTTTTCCGATAATGCTATCGAATTCAATACAGTGGTATGACATGTGAGTTTGCTGGTGCGCAACAGCTCAATCATGCAGGGATCCTCAACTACGAGGCCTAGCAACGAACGAATCACATAAATATATCAATTTCTTTTTCTTAGTCGGTTACTCATGACTGAGTCTTGTGATCTCTAATCCATCAATCCAACTCTGCTCGTGAGGTTTTTTCATTTATCTCTACTTCAGGGTTTTCGGATTGCTCCCATCATAGATGAACCTGTATCTTTCCTAACTTAATCAGTCTATTGGGTGAAAAGTTGTCCTCTGTTTCGTTGTCCATTAACTTACAAACAGATTTAACACACATTTTAAATGAACACATAAATCTGGTTCTGTTGCGATTGAATATCGTGCAACGCTTTGAGTAACAATATTCCGTAGGCTTAATAATATCCTGGCAAGGTCGTTATGAGTCACAGAAGAGCTACTTGCCCATAGATGCGGATTCTAAAGAGTCGGCAAACGTAGATTATCTCCTGCGATATGCCGTTTCCTGCGGCTCATTTAAATTGTAAAATTACTCGAGTTTTGCCAATCCTTCTGCGGAACATTGGCAACGGTATTAGCGACGCATTCGTAATTACAAAATTAGGACCCTTTCCAATAGACCGAGCCAAATTACAAACATAATATTATAATCCTTACTACGTTTTGTGATAAAACTATTGAAATTCGCTTAATCCTAGTTTTCAAACTTTATTTTCAGTAATTTCAGCGAAAATCGTTTCTGATAATAAGGAATATTAAATTAAATAAACTAAAAAATGGCCGTGAAGTTCTTAAAAGAAAATATTTTACATTACAATTATTTTTTTCATATTTACATAAAGGTATGAAGAAAAACTATTTAGTGAATGAATAATGGTTGTATTGATGAAAATCTGAAATTTTCCATTATGGCTTCATTGGTAGGGCACCTGCCTCTCAATCTGAGAGTTAAGGATTCGATTCCCGATGGTACCCGTTTTTTTTTTTAATATTTAAGTGTGGTTTTTATTTACGGCCTCTTGAATAAACACCTGGTTGGTTGAAAGAGATTACCATATAGTAAAAATCTGCTTCTTCTTCTTCCTGACACTGTCCCAACTCATTGCCAAGGTAGGCTGTTGGGGTCGGCTCTTCTCGTTCTCAGGCTGTATGTTCTTCGGTTCTAGGTGTCGCTTTCATCTAGGCCGTTACTCTGCAGGATTTTGGAGTATTGAGTTATCCAGGAGTTCTTTGATCTTCCTCTGGACGACTGTCGTAGAAGATCCACATATATTACCTGATTTACCTGAAGGTCTGGTGGTATCCATCTAATGTGCCCGTACCATCTCAGCTGTCGCTCTTTCCGCTTACTGTTTATGTCAGTGACCCCCAGGCTACCACGAATGCGTGAGCTCTTAATTATATATTTTAGTGATTCTCCTTCCGACCACCTAATAGTAAAAAATCTGCTAGGTTGTACTATATACAATGAAATAATACAATACAAACATTTTGTCCAAAACTGATAGTGATAAAAATAGGTGACTTGTATGGCGCTTAGTTATTGATTTCCGTGTCAATTATGCCGCGTATTTCTAGTAGAAAACAACAGAGGTCCCCTAGCACTTGCATCAACCAGGTCCTATCTAGGCATTGTAGTTTCGATATTCGGACAAATTAGCATATGTTGTATGTTCACCCTGAATCTTGTCACTCCTACTTGGAGTCTATTTAGTGTTCTCCAAATAATCCAAGACAGTTGGTCTACAGATGCCACTTTTTTCGAAAGCTTCATCCAGGCTTCAAGTATTTTTTCTCACTTCAGAAAACGCGCTTTATCTGTATGAATAGCCAGTTCTTGCGCTCTCGTCATAAAACTTTTCATAGATTTCAATCTGGATAACGCTAATTCGTAATAATATCTGACCACAAGAGCGTTGTTTAAATGCGGTTTAAAACGCCATTAAATAAATTCAGGTGAAATATGGTCCAAAAGGAATTTACAAAACCAATGATGGCAATTGACAAATACAAATCCATCTTACATAATATATCACATTACTGTATCTGATGGCATAATACAACACAAAGGCAATAAGTCCAAGAGGTTTATTTAGAAATTCCCTGGATATTTCTAGAACCATCACATTTTGGATACAGTGAGGGCAATAATGTATTTTGATACATTTTGTCGAATACAGTACAATCTCATGGGCTTATTACCATGTTTGGCGGCCGTGGTCTAACAGTTAGTATTCACGCTTAGCAAGTGGGTACTCTAGGTTTGATTCCTGGTGGATTCACTTCCTAATTAGTTTTACTGTTTTTCCGTTGTTTATTTGCTACTTACCATAAAGTATTAAGTACTTTTAAGCAATTCTAAAATAGTGCTTTATAATAAATCTGTCTAATCAAAGATAGCAACAGGTTAAACCTGCCGATTATTTTAGAACATGATCTCAAGATTGCGTACTTGCTGAAGTGAAAAAGTTACGTCATAGGGACCATCCTACATTTTCTCTTGTATAATCGCTACATACGAGTACAAAACTAGTCGTAATTCAATTTGCTCTTATATTTCATTGCTCATCCATATATAACATAGCATTTATTGTATGTGTTTTTCTTTTCATTCTTTTCTATCACCATGACTTTGGATACCGCAAAATGTATTCACAGATCTTTCAATTCACATATCTCATACAATATACTTATATTATTCTATAATATATCCTCATTGTCCACTTACACTGTCATCAGCATACAGCAATTCGCACATATTCACGTTCGACATATCTATGCCACCCATTGACCTCTATAGTTCGTTGACACATAGATCTACGTAAATTTAATATTAAACCAGGGTAATAAAACATCCTTGCTTTACCCTTTTAAAATATTAAACCACAACGTTCACTCTAATAAATGTTCTACTTTCAGCATCTAATTGTGTAATATCACATATTAATTTACATTCAATATTTTCCATGTTTTTTCGTTTATCAAGCGGCCATGTGTTTTTTTTCAGACTTTATTTTAAATTCAGGTAAAATAAGGTCTGAAAATGTAACAAATTAAAAAAAATATCTCTGTTACCTGTTTTAATTCTAGTATTAATTATTTATTTAATTTATTGAAAAACATTTAGCAACAATTTATTTCTATAATAATATTAACAGATATCTGATAAGTGTGGATAATTCTTGATCTAAATAGGTTTCGTATTAGATTCAAATCCTCAAGACATATTAATAACTATGATAAATGCACCTAATCCGACAGATCAATTTGAAATACCCGCTTCAACTACACAATTATTCCCAGAATAAAGAGGATTTAAACTAAATATAGGTTAAGGCATATCCTTTTGTGAGGCTCGCCCATAACATGAACAATCACTATCAGAGTAGACATAATCATTCCTTCTGATAGCTTTAAAATAATTTACTTTGAATTATATTGTATTATAATACAAACAAAAGGAGAGTTTATAACTAAGAACAAACTACAACTGCTTTTAAGTTAGCCCTTTCTCAAATACAGACAACAGAAAATATACTGTTTTGTTTTAACATAAAATCTATTCAATTGTAAGATGAACAAATTGCTTCTAATTATTTTAAAATTTTAAAATAAGTAAACAAAAATGTTATCAAAGATTTCGGCTTTAACTTTGCGAAACTCTATATTAGAATATTCTACAAAAAAACACTTCGTTATTCCAATAATTACATTAAACCCCACCATATGTGTTTTATATTTCTAGTCCTTTCAAATAACATCACCAAATTTTAGACATTGTGTTGTTTTACACTTTTGTTGTATACAGTACAATCCGGTAAGATTATTGTCTTGTGGCAAGCAATGTTTTCCAACCAACCAGAAAAATGTAAAAGAGGTCTCAAGTGTTAATTCTTTTTTTTAAAATGGATACCAATGGGAATCGAACCCGCAACATCTGGATTAGGAGACAACCGTTTTGCCAACTAGGCCATGGAGGCTCTCTTTAGATAGAATGATTCTGCTTTAATAGATCATCGATAGGAGGTAGAAACACGTAATGTAATTAGTGGAATAACAAAGAAAGTTATTGTTAAATATTCTAAAACAATTTGTTTATTATGAATAAAAATTTATTGAGTTCTTGATATTTGACAAAAAAAAACAAGAATGTCAAATTGATTGAATGCAAGTGTTTCTAAAACTAGGGTAAACAAGGGTATCTCAGGAAGTTTGTAAACTTTTTCAGAAATAACTTAAATTTTAGTGGCTAATAGACATATTAGGACAGGCAAAAATGAGTTGAAGTAAGCACTGACGATTCGCTTGCTCTATCAAGTACACAACTTGGTATTTAGGTTCAATAAATGCTATAAATCCGTTGCATTATTGCTGTTTGCATAAGGAGGTATTGACTTCGACAAAACACGTCAGAAAAATTAAATAAGGTTTTGGAGAAAATTGTGCAAATAGTTCATTTCATTAAAGCAACTAAACCTTATTCTCAGCAAGATTTGTGAAGACAGGTGATGCATTCGTCCCACAGCTGATGTTGCACGCCGAAGTCCACTTCTTGTCTCGCGGTTAAGTTGTTACCCAATTTTAATTGAGGGAGAAGATAGATTTTTTTTAAATATACTTTAAAGTGAACACTTGCTGAACATTTAGATAATTTTATTGGCTCTCGATATTGGTATAGTTATCTTATATCTTAAGCATTTTGAATAATAATAATAAAAGGACAAATCGTAATGTGCTATTTAGAGAGCAAAATCTCTTCAAGGGTGCATCCACTCGGGACTCAAACCCTTTATTATTGACAAATTAAAAATATTACAAAATAAGTACACATAAGTTAAGTGTAAATGATAGAAATGTGGTGATTGCGGTGATTGGATAAGATACTTCCTCGTATCTGCATATGTTTAGAAAAACATATTTGGTAAGAAAACAGCAATAAATTTACCAAGAGATAACAAACTACAAATAAACCGTTGTAGATCTTCCAATATATAATAGTAACATATTCGGCTTTAGGTGTAGTGTAGTGTACGTGTTAAGTGCCCATATTTGAGGAGGTGACATACAAAAAAAGATCATGTCCATCGGATACAAAAAATGAGTTGATAAAGCAGATTTCTTCTTATCGACGGTACGGAGCCGTTTAACATTTTCCTTTAAATGAAAAAAACATATAAATCATTTTAAAATCATAATAAAAAACCAGTGTTTTTTTTTTTCAAAAATAATCTTGTCCAGGCTTCAAACCAATCAAAATAGACCATGCCCGAATTGACCAATCATAGCTTTTTGATTGTGTCTAACTTAAAACCAGTTCACCAGCAACTGTCAGTTTTAAATCGTACGTGCAGTGTAATGTCATTATACAGCTTTATCTATCTACATATATTTATAGCTTTATAGTAATATTTCTTCTTATTTTGTAACACTACTTATTTTATTTTATTAAAATTAAAATAAATAACTATACCCCATTATTTTTTGCAACATCTGCATGATATTTTTTTAAATCGAACAAAAAACATCATGTCCCGGACCTGTTCAATAAAAAAAGATTAAAGTAGAATTGTTCACTCAAAAAGGATCATGTCCATATTTTAAACAAGAATAACTATTATAATTATTATGATTCGATTTTAAACAACAAATCAAGTCACCTTACGCGATTTTAAGGATTTCAGATATTTTTACAATGAATTATTATGTCATATATTTTTAATATAACGTTTTTTTGCGATTTCCCAACATTCTGATTTAGTGGACATGTTCTTTTTTAATATAACCTCCTCATTTATCCATCCATTTAATTGATTTTATATGAACACGTGTTAAATATTCATTAATAATATTTTATAAAGATATGTTGATACTTAATGAACAAAGTTAAATTTCAACCAGTAAATTTATATAATTTAAAAGTCCGTAGCAATTAGATGCAAAAAGGTACGCTAGTAAAAAGTTTGGGGATCGCTACAATCGACTATATTTCGTGATCGAGTATAGTTGTCAACCATTTTGTGGATGGACCTTGTCAGCATACTTCTTTTTGAATAAGATAATTTTCACGCTTTTCTGTCGATAATCACGGCTCTTCCACATCTATATATCTCGTCATTAATGTTCTTCTATTTCTTATAAGTTTTACCTTTCCTACAGCTAAAATACCTCCATTTATCTCCTTTCCATTTTTCATTGGTCTACCTACCTTTTCTTTGCTTTCAATCCATTTCAGATACATACACATAGATGTGTATTCATTCCGCAAGTCTTCCGGATCTCATTCTTTTAATGTTGTTAAAACATTTTGAGGAAAATCTCTTAGAAAAATGCTCCTAAAAAGGAAAATAAATGAGTTTTTATCTATTTTTCAATAATGTCCACTCCTTACGACTAGTTGATAGTACGTTTGTCTTCCAGCCTGGTGGTTTAGGTTCAGTAATCGATGGTATAAAAGACATATCATGATCTGTATTTTTTTTTATGTCAGGTCATTTCTGTTTGCTTTTTTTGGAGGAAATTATTTCAAACTACAAGCCAGCTAGGTTGTTCTGATAACAAAAAAATAATTATAAAACTGTTTTATAAAGTTTATAATAATTAAAACGGTTTGAGTTGCGACATTAATGAATAATAATTTATTCAAAAACTTAAATTGTTTAAATAATTTAGTAGCTTTAAAAAATTCAGTACAACCAAGGAACAAGAAATCACTGATTAAATCAATTTCGGCGAAATGTTTGAAAAACAGAATTAAATTAATTATTTGACGATATAAAAAAAAAGCTGCCCGAGTAACTTTTTAGCGTGAAGGTGGTGTTGATCTTGACTCATGAATATTTTTACCCTCGTAAATATTAGTAAGTCAACTAAAAATCTTAAAATGTGCACTTAATTTAACATATTTGATTTCAACAATGCTCAATGAATTTCTAAACAGTAGCTTCAAAGTAATGGATAAAAAATGCAGTTTTAAAAGTGTCATGGACCAGCCAAATATAGAAACGGAAATCTCAGATTGCTAGCTAGTATTCTAGCCATAAAACCATTGGAACAGATGCGATGGATTAAGTTTCTATGAAAAAGTATGTTGTGAACCAAAAATATAAACAATACGTCTTGATTAAGTCCTAAACTGTAAATAAAATATCAAGGAATAGTTAATATGTTTTTTTACCGTCAAAACACAAGCGCTCTAAGAAAAAATAGGTGCTGTTAAGTGATTACTCTGACAAGCAACAATTTTAACACAAAGCAATTATACTTACCACAAAGAACATATGATAATCACTAAGCGACTATCCTAACCACTTATGCTTACAACTTAGCAATTGTATGCCATATCACTGAGCTATTATGTTAACTACTAAGAAACTCTGCTAACTACTTTGTAACTATGATAATCCCTTAACAACTATACTAACGACTAGCCATTTTTGTTGACTATTAAGCAAATATGCTTATCACTAAACACGTATGCTAATTAATCACTAAGCAACTACATTAACCGCTAAGCAACTAAGTTAACCACTAAACAACAATACTAATCACAAACACTTGTGCAACTATGTTTATTACTAAGTGCCTATGCTAACCACTAAGCCACTGTACTAACCACTTAGCAACTATGCTTATCACTAAAAAAACTTTGGTAACCTCTAAGTAATTATGATAAACATATAGGTTTTTGACGATTATGGTTTATCATTGAAATCATTCAAATAATAGAACTAATACATATGAATTAAAGCTCAAATTACTCTACACTCAAACGCAAATATACTCGTATTTGTTAAGTTCATTTCACAAGATGGCGAATTTTCTCCCAATAATGAGATTCGAGAGGTGTGATGAGATTCGAGAGATACGTTTGCAAAGAATACGTAATCTCTTCTCATTAATTCGGAGTCCTGAAAAAAAAACAGAAAGTTTCCAAATAGAAAGAAAGAAAAACTAAAAACACCTTTGGACCTTCGTTTCCTCACACTATGTGTAACAAATAAAATTCCTGTTGCCACGTCGCGCCCAAATCGTATAGGCCAAACACGTGCCCAAATTGGATCCCCAGTCATGATAGTAATTAATCATATTTGCAAGTTTTCACTTATCAAGCAAGTCGTTAACCCAAATTTTGGGATAATCCGGATTCTTGTGTAACATATAATACAAACCTACCCTACTACATTCACTGCTCTTTCTCGTTGACTTTTTATGTATGTCAGAGATAATTTCCTTACTTTACTGAAATAATGATCCACATTCATTGACAACGTGGGAAAGTCTTTTATTCTCATTTCAATCGAAATAAATAAAGACGAGTTTAGACATCCTTAATGTATTTGATAAAATGCTTGTCTTTCAGTCTTTAGGGACGTGGGTACGTGTATGTAGCGTGTGTCCTAGTAGGACGTGCTGATGATGTTGATGTTGACATATCTGTATTCGCTTTAGTCGAATTCTGTGTTCCTTTTCGTTCGGGGTCATCAATTTAGCGGGATGCTTAATTTGATACGTCGTGATGATTTTGATTTGTTTGTATTTAAAATAAAATACGTTGATTCAGGAATGCGATAAAAGTGAGAGTGAATAGTCGATAAATAATAAACAGAAATGAATGGTCAAGCGAATAATAACAAGTGCCTTTATTCATCGATAAGTAGGTATATATAGAATTTCAGAACGGGACGCGTGACTGCGTCCGCGGTATATCTCGATCTCACTCCTGCGCGTGCTGAGGTGGTCGGAAGCGCTACGGATACTACAGTGGGTAGGATATTTATTGTCGAAACGACGAGACGGCGTGATATGTTCTCTTTCTACCTTGGAATGCGATGTAAATATTATTTGCGTGTAAACAGTGTTGACGTTTCTGGTATGTGACAATTGTAGATATCCAGAGGTTGATTCATCGGTCGTTGACCCTGCATGTTAACAATATTTTAGGGACGTGGGTACCCTACATGTCAAAGGTTTCGGAACTATTTTCCATTTAACTCAGAACAAAAAAATACTTGTCTTGTTTTTAACGTTAAATTACTTTCTGGGAGTTCTCGTTCGATTTTTAGTTGCACTCAAATTAAAAGCGATGTTTTTTTAGTTCATTACCGTAGTTATTATATGTTATTAATGTTCGTTAGTACTTCCAGCACGTCTGACGATAAACAGTGACAAAGTGCAATTTCTAGTGGGTTTTAACCAAATGCTTGATTCACGAAGTAGAAAAAATATTTACGATGAAGTTAAATTGGAGGGGGAAAATATTGTGCTTAAATTGGTGGAGAATTAACCTGTAAGCGAGTATGAACGCACTGGTGCGTATGAACCTAACTTATCTCAAGTTAGTGCGAACGCACCGGTGCGTTTCACATTAACATCCAAGAAAAGTATAGATAATACCAAAAAAATTAATTATATTGATATCTATGGATAATTTGTCAGCAAATTCTAATTCGCAACACAGTTTTCGCTTTTACCGATTTATAATAATAAAATGAAATGTGTATCATAGACAATGTGTATCATAGACAATATCATAGACAACATACAACATAAATGAAAATACTGCGGCCTATTGCTGGTAGAACCCTTAGAGATAGAATACCTAATGAGGAAATCCGCAGAAGTTGTAACATTGAGGACATCGTGAGATGGAGTAGGCAGAGAAGATGATTCTGGAGGGACCACGTTGAGAGGACGGACACCGCGAAAATACCTAGGATTGTAATGCAAGAGATTCCAGATGGTCGTCGACCACCGGGACGTCCACCAAAGAGATGGAGAGAAAGTTGGACATCTTTGTCACACAATCAAAACTGAAATCCTGTTTAAACAAATCGCAAGATCTAGAAGAAGTGTATTATAATTGTTCAACCTCATACAAAAAATATATTAAAAAACTCACTCCCTGGGTACATATTGTTCCTACATAACTCACTAGCTTACAGGTTCAAAATGATAATTGCGTTTTACCAAGAATCTTTTTATATATTTTCTGAAAATAAATTTTAGATTAAAAAAATATACACTTTCATAAATTTCATTTTATTCAGGAACGTAACATAAATCAATTCATAAAGTAAAGAATAATATTTAACAGCAAACGAATAAAAAAGTTCCACGTGATAATTCGAAACATGAACAATCTGCGAAAAACAAAGAAAACAAAAACAGCACAAATAAAATCAACTCAAGTCATAATGCACAGCATGTGACATATTGGATGAGGAATATGGATAAGATGGAGAAGAAAAACAAAGATAATAAATGAAATAGTTCCTTCATATGTTTCAAATCAGCTAAAGGATCGCACTTCTGAGCCGAGGACTGAGAGACAATATGAAAGTAAAAAGAACATGTTTTTCTTATTTGTAATTTGTTATAGGTCTATAGGTAAACCCATACATTGTAATTTGTTTTATTATAAAACACTGTTTATTCCACTTTTTATAACGGTATAACCCTGCCGGTTTCAAGGCTTTCACTTCATTATCAGAGGTGAACAAATAAGTCTTGTTTGTGCTCCCCGTATGATGAGGGGAAAACCTTGCAACCGGTAGTGTTATACAGTTACAAAAAGTGGAATAAACGGTGTTTGATTAAACAAATTACAACGTATTTAAATCTCCACAATGTTAATGCCTTAACTATAAACAATGTATTACTTAATTTAACTTGAAATTAAGTTCATTCATTTATCGCTAAGATTGGTTGAAAATACATCTTAAGATTGTATTGCTTTATTCTATTACACTTTCGTTGTATACAATATAACCTAGCAGGTTTATTGCCATGTGGAAATCTCTTCCTACCAATCAGAAATATGTTAAAAATACATTAAGTGAAAACCAGACTGGAATCCTTTTTTTAATCTAGGTTCAAGCGGGATTTCAACCCGCAACCTCCGATTTGGGAGACAGTTGTCTTAAAATCTAGGCCACGGTGGTCGTCAAAATTCATGCTTTTTCATCTTCAGTTTCAATCCTGGGGATTGGTTAGCAGCAAAGCTCTGCATCTCCTCTTCCACTCCGCTCGGTCTTCAGCGATCCTCTTGAGCTCTGTATAGGAGGTGCAGTCCATATCGTGGCATATTTGATCCAGATACTCCCGGCGAGGACGCTCTCTGCCAGTCGATCCCTCAATAATTCCCTCCAGTATATTGTGCAGGAGATTTTTATGTTGCAGCATGTGTCCCATCCATTCTGCATGCCTTTCCGACATGGTGTTTAATTAATCAACTCATTCTATGCAAAAATAAATAACTTGATAGAATACTTCAATCAATTAAAACAATCTAAATGAACTAAGTATACCTCAATTGTTCAATAATACAAAAAAAAATGAGGTTTTACTGTATTTTTTTATATTGTACATTAGAATCATATAGTATAGCAGTGATAAGTTTGTATTCGTTTTAAGTTTAATGAAAATATTTTTCTAAATCTAAAATTATATACCCAAAAAAGTACTTTTCGTGTAATGAAAGAATGAAACATGTATTCAAGAGCGTTCTGATCAAATGTTTTTGCAAGAATCCATTGTCGAATTATTTTGTTATCTTTGTTTCAAATACATCGCTCGTTGGAAAAGGAGATTTTCATTCCAAATAAAGTGACTGCTCCATTACATTAGAGAGCTTCGGTGAGCATTGTTACGAGATACCTTTATCTTTCGGTACTGAAGCCCCTGGTTTCTATCTTATGTTATATACATAGATTGTGTATAAAATATGTTTTAACATTCTCTGACACCAGAGTTTTACCCAAAAATAAATTTGCGCTCAATTATATTTTAAAATTTATTAAATGTTTTGTTACACTATGTATTTTAATAATTACAATAATTCTCGTAACATTTATTTCTACCTCATATACCAAGACTCTTTAACCACCTAAAGAAACAAGTCTCGCGGAGATAAATGTAATTAGTGGAATAACAAAGTGGTTTATTGTGAAATGTTTTGATTTAAACATTTTCACTGTAAAAGTAATGTTTTCTTTAAAAATATTACTTTTTGGGTTGATGTCAATCTAAAATTCAAAAGTATCAATTAACCCTTGGGAGGGCGCATCTAATCTGTGAGATGAGGTACCTAGTTTTTTTTTGCCAATTGGCAAGGTTTAGCGGCAAAGCTTTATAGTAGCTTCCTGACTACCTACCCCTCACACAAGGGTATCTTTGTTATTTCTTCAATAACCATATTCAGATTTTTTTAAATGGGTGACAAATTGATTTTTTTTAAGAAAGTATTTAACTAATTGATCCACGTAGATACTTTTAAAATACTATTACCATTTGATGCACGCAGAGTCTATACAGGATGGGAGCGTAGAGCTAGGAGTTAGGAGCAGAGCTCTGTTATTTAAATAATAGAGCTTGTTTTACAAAAAATACTTTACATGTAAAGTTTTCATGCTGTTAAGATAATTTATCCACTAAACTTTAATTGTATAATGGTGTAGGCTGAAAAACATTTGATGTCCTTGCAGCTTGACTCGCTCTCCTATTGATGGAGGTCTACCTTGATTGGAAGGATGTTTAAAGATGAACCCAGAAAATTTAATGGCTTATCTAACAAATGTTTTTTCTTTCACATAGGCGTAACATAAATGTGTTATTTCAGAATATATGAGTGCATACTCAGTAGTTATTAATTAACATATTAAATATTTTTTTAAACTATTCAACATTTGTGTTTGTAAAATCATTTATTTAACCTTCATTCAACATTAATTTTATTACTATTTTTCGCACAAAACGTTATTTTTCTCTTAAAAATAATACTAGAGCTTCAAGTTATGCTGGCATTTTCTTGTGAAAATTGTCGATATAAATCTTTCGCGTTTGACATAATGTTTTTTTGGAAAATAACAAAGTAATACTTTGCGGTTAACTTTGTTAACATCTAGTTTTCGAAGATGTTTTCAAATCTTTATAATTAATTATTTTTCCTTGTTGAAAATCATATTTTTAAATTTTGATGTTTTGATAAAAAAAACAACGTGTTTTAACCAACATCAAAACCATGATGAAAAAATCTAAATGACATTTATTTATTTATATTCTACTCTTATATACACTTACCTTATGACAAATGTACACTTACCAACATTATTAAGTGACTTGATTTATTAGTAAAATGATTATATCGGAGTATCTCACCTATCATTTAGACGGCATTTTCAAGAGTAGAAAAAGATAAATAAATAACAAATACAAAAAAAAAATACATTCTAGTTGGTAAGACACTTGTTTTTCGACCCAGACGCTGTGGGTTTGATTCTCTCAATGTTATTCAAAGAGGGTTCTAGTATGGTTTTTGCTTAAGGCTTCTTAAATAACTGTTTTGTTGGTTGGAAGAGATTACCACATGGAAATACTCCAGATAGTTAAGAAAGTAATTAATTTTATAAAAGCATAATTTAATATTAAATCCTATGAAAGTGAGCTAATGATAACCGCAAGTTAAGTTTCCGCCACTTCACGATTTAAATTTTATATTTCCATCAAAACAAAAAGTGAACAAAATTTTACAATATTTGTTTTAAATAATGATTACATGAATATTATAAAGCTAAAAATGAATTCACTGTTGTCGGGACCTCTCGCAACTTTGCGTATCTATCATTCGTATCTCTCGCAACTTTTCGTATCTGTTGTATCTACGAGTATCATTCGAAAAGCTTTGGCTGATATGCAGTTCCTGGAACTCTCTTTTGTTTAAAGCCTTGAATCAATGCTTTTTGGAATGTGTAATCGAAAACATTAAATATGATTTGATATAATCGTTATAGAAACGCGCATTCAACTTTCTTGCACTTTACTTAAGATTTGGTAATTTTCACAATGTTTCCAACATGTGTGAAAATAAATCAAACATTTTAAATTGTCACAAACGTTAAAAAAAAGTTGTAACATTAAGATAGATTTTCGAAAAAAAGTAGCTACTTTAATATTTAAAAAAAAAAAGATGTTTTAATATATCATATTTAAAAAATATATATTTGGCTATGTTTAGATTGATTCTTTAAAACTTCTGTTTCTTTTGTAATTTTTAACCATTTTTAAAAATGACAAACGTATTATTTAATTTATAAAACAAATTTCCCATAAAATGACATAATGGAATATCCAACACATAAAGTATTTGTTAGATATTCCATTATAGTAAGTCAAAATGTTTATTTTTTCCATTCAACTAAAACTTCGTGGATGCTTACGAAAGTAATTAAGTTTTACTTAGAAATTGAATATTCTATTCAAGTGCTCGATGATGGAAATAAAGAACTCAACCGAAATGAACAATAGATGTCGACAAAAACTCTTAAGAAAAATCTGTGATGTAGAACAGTGTTCGCCAACCTTTTTAGACCTGTGGACCGGTAAAAAAAGGAAAATTTTTTCGCGGACCACTAATACTGAAATAAAAATGTTTTTTTTATTTAATATTTTTGTAAATCTTATATTGTGACAGATGGACATATGTAACTATAATTGACAAATATACATATAACAGTTAAACAATTTTAATTGTAACATTGTCTGATACAGTTAAAATTTAACAAAAACCATGGGGTTTTGGAAACAAACTAATGCGAAACCTGCTGTTTATCTTTGCTAATATATTGGATATTCTTGGATGCAGTGCTGTCTCTGACATACAAAGTGCTGCATTCACGTCCAGTATATTCCTTTGTTTCGATTTTATTGAGGACATGGATGAAAATCTTATATTAAATATTTTTGCATGGTGAATTTCTTGAAATTTGGCATACTGTTTGCAGCCCGGAGGAAAGTCTCTGCGGCCCGGCACAGGGCCGCGGACCACCGGTTGGGGAACACTGATGTAGAACACATCATTTTAAGTCAGATGTAATTCATGGGATATGGAAACAAGCAAAAAAATATGAGATAAACACGATTTAAATGTGAACCTTACGTAGAATGCATAGCCGATAACAAAGTGCAGATTTTTAAAATTTATTTGGGCTTTTATCTGAATCCATTCCATAAGAACTATTCTTAATATGCACCATGGATATTATGAACTATTTTTAATATGTACCATGGATATTATGAACTATTCTTAATATGTACCATGGATATTATGAACTATTGTTAATATGTACCATGGATATTATGAACTATTCTTAATATGTACCATGGATATTATGAACTATTCTTAATATGTACCATGGATATTATGAACTATTCTTTATATGTACCATGGATATTATGAACTATTCTTTATATGTACCATCTTCCAAAATATTATCATTTGTGGGACAGCTTTGGTTTTAGAATTTACTGTAGGTTTTAACAACTACGAGGCGTATCCAGAAAGTAAGTGTACTGAGGCTCTCACGACCGGATGGATTTTATTTTCGACATGTTGGCTACACTTCCGTGTAGCCTGATCCTTCCCCTCCGCAAGGAGACCAGTTTGAGGTCAGTACGTTGAGAAGTGTCGACGCGACAACACGTTTCGTGAAAAATGCCAACCCAATCTCATCGTTACTGGAGATGAAACTTGGGGTGCACACTACACGCCTGAAACCAAAAGGTAGTCTTAACAGTGGCGTCACATTTCTTCACTCTCCGCCAAAAAGTTCAAAACCACAATTTCAGCCAAGAAAATCATGGCATCCGTGTTTTGGGACTGTCAAGGCATAATTTTAATTGAATATATGCCTCAAGGGGAGACCATCAACTCTGCAAGATACTGTGAGACCCTAAAAAAATTGCGGAGGGCGATTCAGAACAAGAGGAGAGGCATGCTGACAAAGGGAGTCTGCTTGCTGCACGAAAATGCCAGACCACACACGGCCAACGCCACGAAGGAACTGCTCGCCTCGTTTAAATGGGATGTCTTGAACCATCCCGCGCATTCCCCTGACCCAGCACCTTCAGATTACTATCTCTTTACCTCCCTGAAGCTGCACATGGGTGGAAAAAGGTTTTCAACCGACGAGGAGGTAAAGGAGGAGGTGGAGAAGTGGACGGAGGAGTTGGCGGGAAACTACTTCGAGGAAGGCATCAAAAAGTTGATACCCCGCTTCACCACCTGCATTGAGAGGGATGGCGACTATGTCGAAAAATTGCTTACATATGTACTACGGTAACCACATAATTTTTTTGTTTAAATAAAAAAAATTGTAACCTACAAAAATTCAGTACACTTACTTTCTGGATATGCCTCGTATATCGTTATTATTTTGTTGTACATTATATTTTTAACATATTAAATCATTATTTTCATAAATATGATTTAAATTTGAACATGACGTAGAATGCATAGCCAATAGCAAGATGCAGTGTATTTTTATAATTGCTTTAGGGTTTTGTCTGAATTCTTCCAATAAGAGCTTTTCTTATTACGTAAATATCCTCCAAAATATGATAACTTGCGTCACAGCTTTTTTTTTTAATATTTACTGCTGCAAGTTTTAACAAACATATCGTTATTATTTTGTTAAATGTGTATTTTATTTTTAACGTAGTAAATTATTAGTTACATAAATGTAAAACAATCGTTTGGATAAAAAAAAATACTTCGCAAATGATCATAAAGTACTTTAAGTAGTGATTATGGACTAATATTAACTTAAGGCCGGTGTATTCAGTAAAATGAAGAAGAGCTTTCTAAGATGAGTTGGGCACGTGAAATGAATGAATAAAAAAGATCTACAAAAATATATACAAATATAAGTGGAAATGCGGCAGAAAAATACCCAAGAAAATATGGTAGGGTCAAGTGAATGATATTTTAAAATAAGGAAAGTCAGAATAATCGTAGGAGTTACACGAGAAGGCGCATAGATGTGCTTGAGGCGAAATATGTGTGTCGAGATAGGAAAGTCTGGTACTCTATTCTCTCTACTTACTCCAACAGGAAGCTACGCGATTGATTGTGAGTATGTATAATAAATTATATAATCAAAATAAACATTTGAGGTGTATGGCCGTGCGGTAATACATTGGACTTCAGTGCAGAATGTAGTCTGTTCAAATTCCACGCTGCATTACTTTCCTCTAATGACACAGGCATGTTTGCCACCTAGTAGTTTACAATTATGCTTATTACTTCAGGCATACCTATTTCAAAAGACTCTCGCGCGGTAGAAGTGAAACTTTTTAGATCCTAGGAAAAGTTGATTTTTTTCCCTTTGTTCAAGATTGTTTTTAGGATTAGGAAATGGTTATGTGGAATTTAATTCAAGAAAATCTCTCTTAAATAAATAAAAAATGTTTATGTGAAATTTAATTCAAGAAAATCTCTCTAAATTATATAAAAAAAAATATTATTTTAATAATAAATAATAATTTGAATAATAATGTAATACACGTAATAATATTTTACTAATAATTATTATTAATAATAAATAATTAATAATTATTATTAATAATAATTAATTATTTATTATTATTAATAATGAATAATAATTATTATTAAAATAATCAATAAGAATTTATTAAAAAATAAAGTATTAACTAATATTAATTATTAATTTAATAATAATAAAAAAACAATATAATACACCGTTTCACTTTTCGTGACGTTCAGACCAATTTGCCCTACAGCGCCAATAGAAGTTTCACTTTAAAAAAAAAACATCTCAAGAGCCATAGATTGTCTCGAAAGTGGTTAGGTCACCGTTTCAAAGAACGTGACGTGCCAGGCAGTGGACAAATATAGATGGGCCATTTTATGGCAACCTAGGGTCCTGAAATAACTTATAGGGTAGTAATAATAGTAATAGGGAAAAAAACCGTTGTTAGTTTATCAAACAAGTGTTTTTATTTATTAAAAAAAGTTACGCGGTTTAAATGCATAATGTAACATTTTTTTAAAGATTGTTTTTTTAGCTAGGATTTTTTTTTAAAATTTAAATCTATAAACTTAAATATTTTAATTTGGCTTTAAAATATATCAACTCATTCTTTTAATTTGACGTTCTGTTAACATTTGTTAAATTTCACTTAAATAATGACTGTTAATTCTTACAAAATTGAGCACGCTGATGTAGTTTGAACGTGTTAAACAGATGAAAGAGACTGACTTAATACATTTCCATGCAATTGTGAGTGAGATTTGTGATTATGGACAACCGTGACAAGAAAACTTTTTAAATTAAATTTAAAAGAAGAAAACGCAAGGAGTAAGAGAAATAGAAGAAAGTGTATGAGAAGAATAATGAATGTTGAGTGCACCAAGGAAGTGCACATATACCAGGGTAGGAAATATTGGCGCTCGACTCATTTTGCTTACACTTATAGGGAAATTGTGCGATTCTATGTATGTAATTAGACATACCTTTATTCTTTATTACATTTAATCATCACGACACGTGTTTCAACTTTCTCAGTCCACCTAAAAACCCTCAATTAGGAGGTAAAAATAAGTGTAGCGGTGTTTTATTGTAATAAGGGGAATAACTTAGAAATTTCGTGTTGAGTTTATACCTGTTAATCTAAAAAAAACATGTTTTATATATTATAATAGCAAGAAAACGAATTTTTGACCTAATTCATTTTGAAACAGTTTTCGTTTAGCAGTAAAATTGAGGATTTGCATTGGAATTGAAAATTTGCAAGCAAATACCAACTAACAGTCAACTACTGTCAATTCAACATTCATATATTTTCAGGAAGTACTTCTGGTTGTCCTGAGAGGGAATGTGGGCATTGTCAACTTACATTATTCAAATTGGCAGTGATAGTACTGAATTATACTCGAGTTGGATATAAACTGAACCAACTTGTTAAATGTGATTACACATGACAAGAATTCTTACATTTGTTTTATTTAACTTGGATTTTTTGTTCGTCGTTTTGTTGAGATATATATTCAATTTGCATTCACGATTAAAGAGATTGTCACTAAAGATTATCTAGTACATTTTTTGCCAGACTAGAAGCGTTTCTCAATAGTGGATCTCGAATAATTCTTAACTAAGTTCTCTGTTTCTGGCCGCTCTGCGGCACTACCCCGTATTAACGCACGCTTGGGAATATTAATGTTATCTATGTATATCAATTAGTAAAATAGTTTACATAAAAATATCAATGTGTAAGCAATTTTGAAATTTTGGATACATAATATAATTATTCAAGTAAATCAAATTCGAATAAAATAGATAAGCCATTTACTTTGGGATTTAAAATGCTCTTTCCAAAATATTTTAAAGAGGGTTTAATATACAACAAACGACATCAAATACAATTATTTATATTTAACCTTTTATTAATACCTAAGGGAACAAAAATATAAGTTAACATTTATCTTTAATTTGATTCGATAATCGTTAGAATGTTTTTTGAAAAGACAAACATAATCAACAAATGTGTATGGTTTAATTAAATTATATAGAAACGTTATTTTGATGTTTTTTCTTGCTTGCAATACAGTGTAGACTGCTTATTTTGCCTAGGGTTAGTGATCATTAATGAATAAAAAATACATGGTTAAAACATCACACACAAAATGTCTAAAAATGTAAATAACACTATAAGGATGAGGCGCTGGATGTGGTTGGATCACATTTGAGGATACCGCGAGGAGGCTTGTAAAGTACCCGTGTTGTTCGAGGGGAGTAGCAAAACGCGGGGTTCGAACCGACGATCTTCCGCACGGAAGTCACGTGCGTTACCGCACAGCCATGCACCTCAATTAAACACTAGTATTACGTTAAGGAGATTCGAAGTTTCGGCCTAATGTGAAAGGACTAGGAATGATAAAATGTGGATCAACCTAGATGGAGCATCCCTTTATTCCTCAGATGTCGTAAATTTAGCTATGTTGAGAAAACAAAACGAGATATTCCTACTTTTTGTGTTTTTTTACATACAACCATGCTATTACGCTGTTTCCCTGTAGAGTTTGACAACGAGGAGAGAGACTGCTGGACTTTCCTATCGTGATAAATATATTTCACATCTTCAAGATCTTTGCACTTCCTCATACAACCCTAAGATTTTCTGTATTTTAAGTTTCTTTCTTTTTAAATATCAGTCACTGGATTTTAACACAATTTACTTGGTCTTCATCTACTACGCCTTCAACTCACATATATGCTACATATTTGTTTTAATAGTCTTTCTTCTTTCATTCGTTACATTCTAAAACCATCTCATAATGCTCTTCTTTAAATCATATTTTTTCTATTTCACTGTCATTTTTAAATTTTATCGCAAATTATTTCAATAGTTCCTCAACAAATAACTCCAAAGATGACAGAAAAACACTTTGCTATTTTTGCATCTTTGAAAGCTAAAATGAAAAAGGTTAAAAGGAAATTTCGCTGGGGTCAAGTCAGGCGATGAAAGCAACTCTCTCAGTAAGCAAACACTGAAAGTTGCTGAAGACTTTGACTTGACTTTGGAAACCCAAGACCCAAAGTTCAGTTAGTAGTTATGTAGCTTTCCTATTGCATACAGCTGTGGGAAACTATTACGTTTTGTTGAGTTGTCCCTTTGCAGATTATTTAATGCCCTTTAACTTCCTATGTTGTTGGACTGAGACCATTTTTGTATGGTAGTTTGGTCACAAGAAATTGTTTATTCAATTTATCTTAATTTTGTGCACATGAACCCCTCAATTCTCGTTATTATATTTGCATTTTAACAAATTTTTGTAATTAAAAAAACTATGCCAATTTGATTTTTAAGACAGGAGGTCCAAAAACCCGAACTAAGCTCCAAGATGCTCCATACATAGGTGCAATATGATAGTTTTACGACAGACAAATTGAATTTATCAAATCCACATTATAAAACCAAATAACTTATTGGCCGTATTGACAAGGTAGTCAATATGACATACAAAAGTAGATTAATGGTGTATAAGGATATCTTAACCCTTAATTTCCTTACAGCGATTAAGTCCAACTGCTTTCAAATTATGTGGGTGATTATTTATGGTAAGTTTACTAGTTCAGAATAATACATGGTATTTATTTCAGTTTAAGAATAACACAGGCCGATATCGATATTAGGGTTTGACAAATTTTGTGTGTGTTAAAATAATTATTCTGAAGTCTGATTAGGAATATGATATCTGTTTTTCTCCACCACATACAGACTCTTGGAAATTAGTTATCTTGATAACTATAACGTATAAACAATAAAATAATCTCAATAAATATTGAAGACTGTGACAGAAAAATTAAATCGAGGGACAGTAGCATATTAGAACAAATACACACCATCACGAAACGTTTAAATTTAGTGTAGTACTTGAAATACTCGTAGTTCATTTTTTATAAAGGGTGGCCCATGAAAGGCTGAACAATTTTCATCGCTATACTGCCATCGTCACCCTGGCAGTATGCACAGTAGTTCCATCCTGTTGGAACCATACCTCCTGATTATGTTCGCCCGCAGGGCGTAAACATTTTTCAACCATTGTCCAATACAGGGATCCGTTGATTCTTTCTGGCTTACCTTCCTCATCTTCAAAGAAATAGGGACCGATAACTCTTTCAGCCATAACACCGCACCAAACAGTGCATTTTTGGGTACGCAATTGACGCTGATGTTATTCCCTGGGATTCTCAGTACCCTAAAATCTACAGTATTGTTTGTTGATGTACTTGTTTAAATGAAAATAGGCCTCATCACTCATTATCAACTTATTCAAAAAGTTGTTGTTATCTCTGGCTATGTTAGGTGCTGAAATCAAATGGCGTACTGCAGGCGCTGCTGTGTATTTTGGGGTAGTAAAGCTATATGTCCTATAAAAAAAAGAAAATTAACAAGTTATGACTTTTTCAAACAATTTAGTCTTTCAGTGTCCACCCTTAATTATATAATATGCTACATTTTGTCATAATATTTTATTGTAACGTAAGCATTTTTGCAATTGTTTTTTATGTCTTAAAATGTTGAATGGTTTTATATATGTTTTTTGTACTCGTTATGTTTGGTCCTTGTACGAATTAGGAAAATCTGTAATGTGCAAAGGGCCTAAAAAAATAATTTAATAAATGGAGTTTAAATTACTGTTTTGGGGTTGACAAAAAAAACATATTTCACGCCTTTCTATCCATGCACACAGTTCTAGCCTCGTCCCCATCTCCGAATGTCGTCTAACATGCTCTTCTGTTTTCGTTCTTTTTATTTCAGTTAAAAATTCTTCAACGATATATTTTTTCGATCTACCTCTGTCTAGCTCTGCATTAATTTCTGACATTATATATTTATTTTTAGTGCAATTCTTGGAAGCTTATTCTCCCAATGTGACTTTTAATAATCTAACTTGTAACAAACGGTAATAGGGGTGTAGTGAGATTTAAAGTGGTAATATATTGAGAACAGTACTGACCAGTCTACGGTCACCTAGAAAATACTCAGCCCATCGAAATCCTTCACATCTGAATCGAAGTAAGTGCCAGTGCATGTACAGTGGTCACACCTTGGAAACTGGTGCTCGCAGATACTCGCAGGATAAGCTTAGTGGAGAGGCACATAGGTTAGATACTTCTGCTTCTGTTTTTTCCTGTCCTTTCTTCTCAATTTTTTCAACTGTTACCCACATTATAATATCCCAAAACATTGAGAACTCTTGTTGCTTCTTAATATTTATATGTGTATATTCCTTATGGAGCCTAGTACTACACCCCAAAATACTGTGTATCGATAACAGGACTCACAATATATACAACATGTATACAATTCCTATAACTGTAGTGCGCTAGGCAATGTGAAATCACAACACCATTTTTCCAAAGATAAATGCATGAATATGTTCAACAATTTGTGGGTCACGCTCCTCAGCATTGATGCCACGACGAAGAAGAAGATAAGAAATAATTATATTTTATTTGATTATTCATTACTTTATCATATATTATAGTATCAATTTAATTGTTTTCTGTATGTAAGCTAGATACTCGAAATATTCATTTTTCACGATTTGAGATTGATTTATTGGCAAAACAATGATTATTTACAATGATGCTTAAGGGTATAAAAATTTAAAAAATAATCATTTTTCACCTTTCTTCCCCAGGTATCCTGGTTGTGCAGGCCGGCACGGGGGCGCAAGGCAAAGCGGCGCCTCAGCGCAACTCCGTGTCACAAGGACAGGGACATCCCTACCTGGCCGCGGGCCCTCCGCACTTTGATCCGGTACCCCGTAACGTGACTGCCCTTGTAGGCAAGTCCGCTTACCTTACGTGCAGAGTCAAGAATTTAGGAAACAAAAGTGTAAGCTCTCATGTTATGTATAATTCAATTTAAAATAAAATAGCACCAAAAGAGGTTTCAGCATGTTGACCAAAGAAGTGATGGAAGACTGACTGTACAACTTTTTAATTTATTTATATATTATATTATATTTAATTTACGACACAACAGTGTCTTTAATCATATATACAAATGGACATGCTACAAGTTATACAAGTAATTAAAACTATTAAAAAAAATACAAAACTTTATCTTAAACTATCACGTGGATACAAAAATCAGTAGTAATAATAAAATAGGTAATTAGAAAATCATTGTTTAAAATTGTTTAAAATAATTATGTATATTTAAATTTAATATATTTATGTATATCACAAAATATTACCAAATTATAATATATTAATGTTAAAAATGATGTCATATATTGCAAAATATTCCCAAATTTAGCCAAGTAGACGTATGTACGTAATTGTGGAACACTTATTTAATAGTGGTAAAAAACTTAGATTTCTATTTAGTAGAACAACGCTTACATAGAACAAGAATAACTGGATTTTTTGAGAATTTTATGAATAGATCTTGAGAATTAAAAAAAAACATCTGAGTTCACTTGTAGAACGAGATGCAAGTTGCTTTGCAGAATCGAAACCTTCCACATGTTGACCCACGGGGTTACTTAACCCCAGAGGCAAAGTATTGCCCTTATAACGACGACTGCGAGGCCCAGCAACAACAACACCATCACGACATGTCTCTATTGGGGTCAGCAGAGATAACAGATTTCTACTTCATTTTATCCTAGCACATATTTTTATCTTCTGCCACATTCATACAACTCGTTTTGTATACTCTTCTATTATAAAGGCTTTTCATCTTTCAGCTACGTTTTTCTAAGTCTTTCCAAACTTCTCTTCTCTTCCATAGTATTTATAATTTATAGAAAAATTTATAAATCCTAAAAAAATATTTTTTACGTAGCCGTAACATCTCAATGCTCTAACCTTTATTTTAAACACTGCATCTCATTCTTCCTCCACACATTTGGCACGATCATCTTGGCATGAATAAGGTGGACGTAAGATGGGTGCCAACACTCTTGAGTGCTGTTCAAATGCAACTGCTTGTTAAATTTTAACTGCGAAGACTGCCATTTAACATTATGGTTTCTGATAATTAAATCACCAACCATATGTCCCCGATTTGACCCCTAGCGCTAACTTTTTATATCCAAAACTGAAATCCGATTTACGCGAAAAAATATCAAAAGTGACGAAGAAATGATTTCCGCAGTGTTTAAAAACCAAATTTCAGAATATTTTTCAATTATGTTCAAAATTTAATTCATCGTTCTTAAAAATTCAGTGAAATACATGGTGACTAATTCGCAGTGAAATACGTGGTGACTAAATGGCAGTGAAATACATGGTGACTTAATTGTAGTGAAATACATGGTGACTAAATTGCAGTGAAATACATGGTGACTAAATTGCAGTGAATTTTTTTTAATTTGAAATTCGAAGCTTTTCAGCCTTACTACATTTACATTTATCCGCGGCAACCGCAATCTATTTTTTTACTAGAAAAATGAACGAAAAAAAGGATGTGTCATTTTATTTTTAGCTCTTCTTCTTTACTATTCCTTAAACCCAATGGGCATCTCATTAAGAACGCAAACCTCCATATTTATACCGTTCCACTTCTGCCAATTCAATGGGCAGCTCCTTAAGAACGGAATTCATCATATTTATACCGTTTCACTTCAGCCAATTATTTACCGTTTGACATCAATCCCCCTGAATCTTGGCCTTTGTAGATCAATTTGTACTTTGGGCAACAAAAATTTAGACTGATGAACGGTAGCTCGTTCCTCAGTTGTACCGAATGAACAACAAATTATGAGAATATATTATTACCTTTCTCAGGTATCTTGGATAAGACATAGAGACCTTCACATTCTCACCGTGGGCAGCTACACTTACACCTCGGACCAGCGCTTCCAGACCACGCAACACAAGGAGACTTCCGAGTGGACCCTCCAGATCAAGTGGGCTCAGCTCAGGGATGCTGGCATGTATGAGTGCCAGATCTCCACTCAACCAGTCAAGAGCTACTTTGTTAACCTAAATGTTGTTGGTAATTATGAGTTTTATGACTATTTCAACTGTAGAATACGCAAAATAACTTTATCCAAAATCTGGATGTAAAATCACCACCGCCACGTAATAGCCACGTAATAATAACATTTTATTTCATTATTTTTTTATGTTAAAATATTTAAAAAAAATTTTTTCATGGAAATACCGTTGTTACCTTTAATCTAGCATTCGCTCAAATTTGTGTAGCTATTGTTCAGTTAGTTGTAAAAAATTGCGATATGACAATAAACTACCACTTGTACACACTAGAAAAAATTGTTTAAATAAATAATAACGTGAAATTTTAAAACACATTTCCTTTGTAAACAGGACAATAACAAAGTTTGTTAAAAATCAATACTACAATCTTCATTTTGATAAACTATCCAGAAACGAACCCGAAGTCATTTTTTAAATAAGCGTTTTATGAACTAGGCTACAGAGTAAGTCGTCTTATTTAATAACGTGAAATTTTCTATCTACCTAAAAAGCTTTCTCTTATATTCAGGCAAATATCAATTTTATTGAGATTAATATTGCATAATAATAAGTTTTACATATGTAAAACAGGAATCAACTGCTTTAAGAATCTTTTGCATTCCGTCCATGATAATTTAGAAAAGTAGTAATCATTTATACCTACAAAATACTAACGTGTTTTTGGTAGTTTTAACACCCTCTAACTTCCATGGCGCAGTTCGTAAAAATGCCTGTCCAACTGGGTCTAAGATTTACCCAAGTACACGATTTTTTCAAAGGGTTTCAGTCTGGTTTTTATACAAAGCCTCTATAAAATCTTTCTGATAAGAAGAGATTTTCACATAGCAATTAACTCACCAGATTGTACTGTATACAAAGAGAGTGCATTAGAATAGCACATTACAAATACTGTTTCTCTTAGAAAGTATATATTCAAATTATTATTCGACCGGCTCCGATATTGCTATCATCCTCAAAAGACAACAATATACTGAAACAAGAATGGTCACCAAAACATTTTTGGATATCCACATAAGCAGTCAAACTTGTAGGAGTAGGGATCCACATAATACTAATTAAAAGGGGTAAGCTTAATTCTCTTCATATAGTTAAAGTAAATAGGTGTACAGTAATCCTTCCATTTACTTGTGAATTGGTTACAAGAAAACAACACGGGCATGGAGCCAGACAGTTATTTCTTACTTTGTAAAAAAAAACCTTCAGTTGTTTTTGTAAATAAGTTTCTATAGTGGTATATTTATCGAAGGAAAAACATCTGAACTTACAATATCCTTAAATTATTAATTATAAATCAATAAATCGTTCACTGTTACTTGTGTCACTCTTACAATAAGAGCTGTTTTAATTGTCAATGTTGATAGAAAAAAAATCTATCTTGTACTTCACTGTTGTTTACCGTCCCTATATATCTAAACAGAACACACCACGTTAAAGTTAATTTGCGTAATTGAAAGAATCACTGTACTAATTAAGAAGAAAAATAAGTTGAGACCAGACCATATTTTTATATACCCTTTAAATGAACAAACTAAACTGTGTTCATATAGATAATTATTTTCTATGTGAAATTTCACAATGACGATACTTTTAAAGAACTAAATATTACTAATTTGTTTTGAAAACTGTTAAAATATTTAAATCTTTAAACAAAATTCAGCTTCAATGTGAAGTGTAAACTAACACAACAGTACAACTTGTCATTGAACAAAAATAAAGTTGACCCAATAAAAATATGTTGGGAGTTAAATTTCAATGTATGTATGACAGAAAAATTGCGAAGCCATATCTGGAAAATACAGAAATTTTGTTGGCAGCAGGCCACAGGAAGGAACACAAACTGGGGGTTTGTAAATACTAAACAAATTCCTACTGGACATTTTGGAAACAATTAACCATTTTGTAAGCTAATAGTATGTGTAACTAGTTTAAAAATGTAGCATATATGTGATTTTTAGTTATTTAGTATATAGTCAATGACCATTTTTCAAGCATCAAATAATTATTAACTTCAGGGAAAATAAGGGGCAATATACTCCAATATATACATACAAAGTTAGTTAAATTTATTACACAAATATTTAAAAAAAATTGCCTTGCCCATAGCACTCTCTTCTCAGAATTCATCACTGTTGTTTCTCTTGAACTATTTCGGTCCAAAATAGATTTCCGTTAGCCGACACTTAACGACCGTTTTTGGAAGACCTCCATGTATTAGTTTTTAAGATGCTCATATTTTTTCCTGGGGGTAACAGATTCAAGTCCCTTTTGAAATGAGATATTTTTTTAAAAAGGATTTGGTTTTTCTGTCAAGGTTTCTTCAACACCTTTTTGGTTGATTTGAAGAGATTGACAAACATTAGTAAGCTCGCCACGTTGTATTGAATATAGTTAAAGTGTAATATTATCCCAATGTCTTTCTTTCCTTCAACTCATATTTTTTGCAATATTTTTAACTCGTCAATAAGAATAGGTTCGAAACCATAGTTAAAGCGTTTTTAGAGGAGAGTCTGCTGTTAAAGGTCGCTACAAAAATTATTGCCTTATTATTTTTATCATTATCGCCACGTGCGTTCCTTCTGGAACACATTCATGCCATAAAAAACGTTCATCAAGGGCTTCACAGAGCGACACTTAAACGTTAGGTTGATACTGAGGTTATTCTGATTGTACAAAAGAACGATGTATGATGGTGCAGTATGGGCGTCTGATTCTCAAAGCTTTTGACCAACAATCAGATTAAAAGCTTTCCTTTTTTGTAGTGGTTTCTTTTGTGTCCGATGACAAACTGTATCATTCATCACGTGGTCGTACCACCTGACATCACCGTCCCAAGTTCTTAAAACTGACTAGTTGTATACTACTCCTGCACTGTTTGTCACATTTCTGAGATTTTTTTTATCACGTATACAAATTTTTATGGCGATATATAATCTGGAAATTCCGCTGAAGTAAGTTATAGAATGAATTTCATAATTTTTTTTATTAAATTTCTTCTCTTCTTTGAGTGGTAATCGTTAAAGTTTTATTAATTTTTCAATGAAAGTTTAGAATATAACATATATATAAGACTACAATAAAACATTTCCCTTTAGATTCTCAATCAAGAGATGCGTTTTTTAGATTCATATATTTTTTTTCTAAATCGTATTTCTTGAATCTCACATAATTGCTTCAGTTATTAAAAAAAATCTTGAAGATTTCATTGCTGTAGAATTTCACGTTCCACGAAATCCCTAACACAAAGTATAGACTGAATTGTATAATTTTAAAACAACATGCTATATCTTTAGACGTCAGCATTTCTAGTATAGTGTTATAATAGTTAATGTGTTTACTACGCGATATTTTGTTCCAAATTTGATTTATTGTAATTAAGACATTAATTTCTATCATTTTAATACATAATATAACTTTTAATAGATATTCTTTTCACAGTTCCAACAGCGACTATCTTTGGAGGTCCTGACTTCCACGTGGATTTGGGCAGTACTATCAACTTGACCTGCAGCATCAGGTTTAGTCCAGAGCCTCCTGCCTACATTTTCTGGTATCATCAAGACGAGGTTTGGCATTGTCTCTTTAAATTTGAATGCGAAAATGTACAAATTAATATGCCCTATTTCTTATCTTACATGTCTAGAAATAAATTAAACGTTAGTCCTTTCCACATAAAAAGGTCAAAACATATGTCACAAAATATTTTAATTGCTCTATGTATGTCCATACCTACAACATACGAAACACTTTATTATTTACAACGTTAACATGGTAACTTGTATCCTCTGACTGTTCTAAGGGTCAGATCCCCTTATTATTTAAATTGAATTACACAACACCGTGTTCCCGCATTGTTTCGGTCTGAAAAGCGTTTCAGCAAAAAACTAATTTCCACACGTTGTTCTATGGAAACATATAGAGAAACATGCCTCAAGTACCGTTGAGATGGGTATAACACAAATCAACTATAAACTTTGATTGAGTTATGAGAGCAATCAAAAACTTTTAATTAATGCTTGGCAAAGTAAGTACACCAAAACCGTTCCCGCCACCTCACCATAATTCATCATAATCGCGGTGGAATTGTTGCGTTGTTCATTTCTGACATTAGTCGACCTTATTAAGATGTGGTTTTTTTTGTTACAAAATAATGTAATGAATTATTATAAGTCTTTGTTTATTATTTCATGAAGGTAAAAATAATAACTTTACAATTTAATAAGTAAAATGCATCGAGTTTTTTAGTGTCGATAAAAGCACTTAAAAAATATAAAACGAAAAAGTTATGTTCTATTCAGTTTACAGTTATAAACTCTGGTTAAAAATCAAAAGTTTAATACATAAATACCATCCCGTGGGGTAGGCAGAGCGGCCAGAACTCCATACTTTCCTAACTCGATACACATCCTTAGCCTCTTCCGAATTCATACACTATATCATACAACCTCTACGATTTATCTGACTTACTACGTTTCCTTCTTTTATAATATGTTTTACTTGACCCAATCATACTTTTCCTGGTCTCTCTCTCACACGCCCTTCACTCACATTTGCATTATATGTCTGTTTTGTTAGTATTTTTATATTCATTCGTTCCACGTGCCCAAACCCTCTTAGCTTTACTTTATTTAACACATCAGCTCTAAGCACAGACATGTTTAAAGTATTTTATATTAAAATTTGTAACTCGTATTTGTAACAAAGAGGGAACGAGGAGTGGATCTAATCGAATCAAGGTAGTTGTATGAAAGCAAAGTAACATAATATAAAACAAAAATATTACTTGAAACTTTTTATTTTCATATATTATATAAAAGATTTAAAAAAAATAATGATTGATATTTTAAATACGTCAGAAATTAAATTTATTTACAAAAATCTATTTAATATTGGAAAACAATGACCATTAAATTAAATTGAAATTTAAAAATGTCTATCTATTTTATACTTAGATATAACATGAGATATGATTAGTTCATAAATTAAAGAAATGTGCCCTTTGGGACTGTTTACCATAACCCATCCCTAGCAACAAGTTATATCAATAAGTTTCCACCGATGTCAATAAATTGGCACCCAGGGATCCAAGTTTCTCAGTATTGGCAATATATCGGCATCTGGGGGAGGCTAATGGCTCATGAAATGGAATATTTGATTAATAGGTCATCAGCTACGACTCCACCCGAGGCGGCATCTCCGTGGTCACGGAGAAGGGAGAGGTGACGACCTCTAGACTCCTGGTGCAGCATGCTGACCTATCGGACTCTGGCAAATACTCATGTAGCCCGTCAAACGCAGATGTTGCCAGTGTTAGAGTTCACGTTCTTAATGGTAAACATATTTTATTTTTGTGTTTTTTTAAATAAATATTTTCCGTAGTAAAAAATTTTTTTTTTTAATATAATGTGTTTTTTGAAAAGTTTAACAGAATTGTACAATTTGTATGATCCAGATAACACGTATTGTATTTTATTTGATAACTCTTTCATTGTACCTATATATGGTACAACCTGAATGATTTATTTCTATTTGGCAATCTCTTGAAACAGTCAAGTTAAAGAGACTTAAAGTGAAAACAAGGCAGAATGTCTTGTTTTTTCTTTATCTAGGTTCTGGAAGAAATAGGCGTCTTACCAATTAGGCCATAAAGGTTATCTTCCAGAAAACTGACAGTACAAAATTTTGGTAAGTAATTTAACATAGCAAAAGTAGAGGCGAGACACACAATCTAAGATTGACGATACTCTAATGGAGGATCGTTATACTCTAGGAGGCTGGATGAAGCGTGTTGTAGATCGAAGCAAGTGATTACTAATTCAGCAAACTAAAAAAACTCTTTGTTTTTCGGATAAAAATTGACTGATCAAAAAGTATTATAATAACAGTAATTCTGTTGGATTATTATATATTGTCATAAAGCTGTTCTACCAAATATAATGTCTGTATTAAACTTAAAATTTTCAATATTAAAACTTTTTTTCATTTATCGTGTATATAAATCTCTGTTGTGAACATTTTTATTACAATTAACTGTTACAAAACATATTCTTAACTGTATCTGACTTTTAAATTTGCTTTCAAAGCCATAAAGTTTGTACTGTATAAAACAAAAGTGAATTACAACACAATGATTGCATTGTTTTATTCAGCAAAACCTTTATATTGCCATGAGGCAACTTTTTTTCTTGCAAAATTCACGATTTTATTGGTTAGACCACCGATCATATGTTTTAAAGCATTCATTAAGCGTCTATAAATCCACAGTGACATTTGTTTGAATTCATGCTGGGCCCGTTTCTTCATTGCATTAAACTTTGTTTTCATAATGTTTTTCCTCTAGCTTCTTTTTTTAATGAAGGCATTTATTATTGAGAAAACAACATTGATTTCCATTTTTATTTCGTATTTTAGTATATTGATGCCATAATGATTTTAAGTACGATATTGATTTTTTTTATATTTGAATATACGAGTATAATAATTGAATACAGTAGGAATTACCGGGACGATATTGACTTTTTTATATTTGAATATATAATAGCTGAAGACAGTAGGAATTGCCGGGACGATATTGACTTTTTTTATATTTGAATATATAATAGCTGAAGACAGTAGGAATTGCCGGGACGATATTGACTTTTTTATATTTGAATATTTAATAGCTAAAGACAGTAGGAATTGCCGGGACGATATTGACTTTTTTTATATTTGAATATATAATAGCTGAAGACAGTAGGAATTACCGGGACGATATTGACTTTTTTATATTTGAGTATTTAATAGCTGAGGACAATAGGAATGGCCGGGACGATATTGACTTTTTTATATTTGAATATATAATAGCTGAAGACAGTAGGAATTGCCGGGACGATATTGACTTTTTTTATATTTGAATATATAATAACTGAAGACAGTAGGAATTGCCGGGACGATATTGCCTTTTTTTATATTTGAATATATAATAACTGAAGGCAGTAGGAATTGCCGGGACGATATTGACTTTTTTTATATTTGAATATATAATAACTGAAGACAGTATGAATTGCCGGGACGATATTGACTTTCGACACTGCTTAAACAATGCACATGTTGATTTTTTTTATTTTGGTTGTGTGCTTCTATACGTTTTTTTTTCATGAATGTTTTGTTCTTTGAAAATTTCATATTTCTCTGTCAATTTTATAAGCGTAGCCTGTATTAAAAAAAAAACAATATAAGAAGATTTGTATATGTGATGAATACTAATTGTTCAGTTTTTCTTTTTTGATAACAATGGGTTCATTTTCTTTCTTAGGAGAACGGCCGGCTGCCATGCAAACTGGAGGGGCTGGGATAATCTGCAGAACATTCTATACAAACTCTTTGTTCCTCCTTCCGATCTTCTATTCCTTACTAAGAATTATTGCGAGGTGACAAATAAATGACAGTGGCTATTATTTTTGTTTATTTTAAGAAACAGTTTTTCATTCCGTAAACGTTAAACGTTAAATAATTAACTACTAAATTATTTGTATAAACTAGATTTAAAAAAAGTTTAATATTTTTTTACAGAAATCGTGGAAACCTTTTTTCTTACATTGATATATCGCCTACTCGGATAAATTAAGTTCATTTTGAAAAAAAAAATCGTTTAACAAACTGTGACGACGTTTTTAAGCAAACCTGATATTTATTCTATATATTTTTATTTAATGGATTTAAGTGACTAGTTTTCTTTTTATTAAGGTGTTGGTCAAATTAAGATTTGGATAATGAAATAAATTATTTGAAAATATTTTTAAAAAAGTAAAATTGATCGGATTGACAATGAATATCTGATGAATAAATTGTTAGTTTATTCATAAGATAGTCAATAAATCTCAGTTTTTTCACATACTTTTGATGCAAAAAAGATACAAGATTTTTTAATGATTTAATAGTATTTTCACAATTTTTTACTTTATTTATTTAGTGGCCAATATTTCGCCATATGATGGCATTATTAAATTAATCAATTATTTTATAGAATTGTTAATGTACTGTTTCATTTTTTTAAAGTTTTATATTTTAAATATAGACCAAGAAGAATAAAGCAAGATATATTTTGGCTACATTATGCCTCATTGTATGAAATTTATATTTTATAAAAGCAAAGTAACTCCACGTCAAATAAAAATATTAACATTTTTTATTCCATTTATTTATGGATAAAAAAATTTAAGTTTTCTGAATAATTTATACTAACTTTCTTTTTTCAAGCTTAAAAAAATTGTTTATTGTTCTTAAAAAGGTATTTACCTAGAGTGACTATATTGAAGAAAAAAAGTTTAATTACACCATCTTGGCCGTGAAACTTTTGGTGGAGAGTATGAACAATTTCGTTTCGTAGAAAAAACTTCCTAATCAAGCGGGATTGTTAGTCTATCCTGTGGATAAATGACATTGTATTTGAATTGGTTTAATAATTTCAATATAAATATGTTATTAAAAATTAATAACATTGTTAAAATACCGAAAGAAATTGGACCGGCTCGGTTCAATCTGCTGAAGATTTCATTCAAACTGGCTTAATATGGATCTGTTGTTTTTTACTTGAAATTTAATGATTTGAAGCAAATTAAAAATATTGGATATTTATCCTTCAAGTATACGAGTTTGTGATTAAAACTGCATCCTTGATGATCTCATATCAAGGTGTACCAAAGATAGTGACAACGTGGAGAGAAGATCTATTGTTCACATAAAAGGAGCTTTTTTTGTAAGAAAGAAAACTTTTGTCTTACATGTGTGGCTTGATTAAAAAATACAGGTCAGAGTAATGAAAAAAAAGAACCATTGTTTATGTATGTGAAAATCTTACAATATTTCTCAATATTATAAATAGCTAGAAACTATCAATCATTCCAACTATGGCAACCAATTTCATTCCTGTTGTGAACAATTCATTTACTTCGCAAAATGAGTAACGATGTTCAACAAAAATAGTTTTCTACAGAAATATGTTTTCATGATTGGGATTAGTGAAATGTTTGCTTACGGGTATATGTGTAAAGTTTTTAATACAATCCCATTATGAAGTGTTATGAGTAACAAGCTTATTTTTTTAAAAATTTTTATTAAATAAATATTTTTTAACGTGCTTCTTCTTCTTATTTTAGGCCTGTTGGCCTGTTATGGTCCTGCATCATTGTTTCCCTTTTGTGACGTCGACTGCCAGCTGTCTTTCCGTTTTTTGGCAGGTCGTCCTGGAGGTCTGCTTGCTTGGGGGATACTGTCCTTGGCCATTCTTACGGCTCTTGGTTCCACCATTCTGGATACATGTTCGTACCAGAACCTTCTTCTCTGTCGTCCCCATCTGACAATATCTTCAACTTCGCACGTCCTTCGGATTTCTGTGTTTCGTACTCTATCACGAAGGGTTTTGCCAGCGATTTTCCTGAGTACCTTCATTTCTCTGGTTCGAAGGAGATTTTTGGTTCTGACAGTGTCAGCTCTGGACTCTATACTGTATGTAATTTATGGGGCGTACACAGGTCTTGTATATCATTACCTTGCTTTGGATGTTCATATACTTGTTTTTCCAGATAGTGTTTTTAACGTGCCTATTTATTTAAACACTTTTTTTAAATAAATATTTTTAATGTCACATAAAACGAACGAGTGTTGAAAACGTGCCGTGTTTGACTTACAAGATTGTGACGCTTACTAAATAATAAAAAATATCATTGACAGCAACACAGTATATATTAAGGTGATGGAATATAAAATGCATTTGAGACAGGACCTATAAAACGCTCTGGGCTCATGTCAGAACATCCTCCTTGTCAAGATAGTAATTAGATGTTATGAGTTTATAACATCCTCTCACTAATAAGAGGGCGAGCTCAACCGCGAAGACTTCATATGTTTTTCAGTCCACATCCTTATACGTTAATTAAAAAACAAAAAATAAACAGTTAAAATGGATTAGTGTATCGTTTTTAATACATGGAAATGTGAAATGCTATGTACTTGTCTTATTTATAAAACTTTTTTTTTAATTAATGATTTTTAACAATACGTGAAACGTACAAGTATTAAAAATGTGCCGTGATTGTCAAATAGAATTGTGACGTCATAATACCCGTCAAATCACCCGTTCGGCGCCAGTGTAGTTTTCGTCTATATCGAGTATATTTCGTTTATAATATTTCCGATGAATTTGTTGTAAATTATTGTTTAAAGTATAAATGTATTGATAGATAAATCAATACATAACCGAAAGTATTTATATTGACAAGCTCAATTGTTTGATTCGTCATTTCGTTATATAACATAGTTTTTCCTCAAACACTATCTTTCGATATGTTAGTAAACATCTTGTTTAGTATAGTAACGATTGTGTTCTGTTCACATGATCACTTTACAATACTTTCAGCGAAAACAATTTAATACAGATAAGAAACTATAATTGATAACGCGATGTTGTATATACAAATGGTTGTATGAATAAATATAACTCAAATTTCATCTGGATTTGTTACGTTAAAAGCTTAAGCGGGCACAAATAGGGGTTGTGATGTGTATTTGAATTTAATTCTTCATATAAGTTTAGAATTTTCCACAAAGTTGAAATCTGGTAAAAAATTGTACCGGATTTCAAATTTTTTGCTTTAATTATTTTCAAAAACGTAGGTAAACATCTCCATGCCCAGTTATGTTCTTATTTTCTGGTCGTAAAATTTTTTGTACCATAATTTTTCCAAGTAGGCGATATGTTTATATTTAGTTTGAGTATTTTCCAGCGAGCTTAATTAGAAATTAATACATTTCACATTTCAATTTTATATATTATAAAAATACGTTACGAAAAAAAAATCTGTGAGATTTACCGACAAAGACATGTATTCCCATCAAATTTACTTAACAGTGTATTATTTTTAGTTTTAAATGTATAAATAAGTAAGTTATTTTTAATTTATGATTAAACTAGCATTATATTAGTTTTTTTTAGAAAATTGTTAAGGTGTTTGATTAAATAAAGATTTAAAAGTATTTTATTCTTTTATTTTTATTCCTATATATCTATCTTCTCCCTGGCTCCATCCCAACTCACTGTCTGCGAAGACTGTATGGGTCAGCTCTCCTCGTCTTCAGGTTGTATGCTCTCCTGTCCCGGACTACGTCCCTCAAGCCGTGCCTCTGCATCAGGTTATCTTTTTGCACCACCCATGAATTATTTGGTCTTCCTCTGGTTGTTATTCGAAGAAGATCCACGGAGATTGCCTGGTTCACAATGTGGTCGGGTGCTCTTCGTCCAACGTGCCTATACCATCTCAATCGCTTCTTCTCCATCTTGCTGTTGATGTATGTAACACCTAGGCTTCCACGAATGCGTTAGCAACTTCAAAATAAATTTCTAATTATTTTGCAGTTACCAAAGTCAAAACAAGGAACTCTAGTTAATATAATACGAGTATTAAATAAAACATAAAGTTTATAAACTATTTATCTAAACTGATGACTGGTCGGCTAAACAGGACGAATAAAAATACATTGTTTAGTGGAAGACTAAGTAATGGTGGATATTAACTGTATTAGGAGGTGTAAAAAGCGCTCTGTCATATTTGCTTACCCTAGCGCCTAGCATTCTATCTTCTTTGGTTACCCCACCAGCTAAACTACACGATTATACATATGCATACATGTATTTCATCCTCCCATGAATCTTGTGAGGTAGGAAAAGGAACGTTGAAAAGCCAAGATAACAGATTTTGTCAATTTTCATCTAGGTACACGATTGTTGCTTTTATCTACTATACATTTATACACCTCAAGAACAATTTTCACTATTCGTGCTTCTTACTTTATAATTCATTTTATTATATTGTAATATTAATTCAAGTTATACACAATTATGTGGAAAATACAAAGTAGATGTGTTGTAAATGAAAAATTTGCGCTCTGTCTCCTCTGCCCCCTTCAGTCAACAAGGAAATTGCGTGATGGTATGTAAGTATGTCTTTCTTCTTTTTTTATCACCACGTGCTCAACGTGTGGTTCTCTGCTATGTTTTGAACATGGTGCACCAGATGTCTCCATCTCTATTGGTCCGTGTTGAATGTAGCACTTAAAAATGATTCTGTGAGCTCCTATATTTGATCCAACCATCTCATTGGCCACCTCCCCCTTAGTCATCTTCCCGCAACTGTCCTCGTGATCACTAATTTCTCTAGACTTTCATATTTTTTTCTAGTAACATGTCCAAAGAAAGTTACGATAATTTATTTCTGTGTGTTGTCAAAAGCCAATCGGTAATTTTCAATTATTTGATTATATGTTATATACGTAAATGCATCTTGCGATCCATGGGATCCGCCTCTTACACCACGTTTCAATGGAATCAATCATGATTATTTCCAATAATAACATACTTATCTTATAAGATAAATTATGGATAAAAACTTAAGCTTCAGAAAATACTATTAAATGCTTTCCAATGAAGTGCTTCGTTACATCTAAAATTATTTTTAAGAAACTCATTTCTTACTATATCCACCAAACCATGGAAAATATAGATTGCCAAAAATGTATTCGATGAAATTATTCCATACGAGAGTTGATATGCTCTTTAAAGTTCTGTTCGAGAATTATGACATGTTTGTCGTACACGAGTACGTCAATATTTCAGGGTCTAATCTTAGCTTCTTGATCTTCCACCACTTTCTTATAACATTTTAATTGATTTGGAGTTACACATAGTCCTGATTTTTTTTTTTATTTTTTAAAAATTATCAGCTACAAGAAATAACATTCAAAACCTGCTGGTCTGATCAATATAAATAATTTAAATTATCCTTCGACTTAACAACCTTCGTTGCCTAGTTATAAAGATGCCTGTCTTCCGATTCGGTGGTTCAATTCCCATCGGTAACTCAATTTTGTTAAAAAAAGACTCCAATCTGGTTTCCACTTAATGCTTGTATATTTTTCTAGTTCTTTGGAAGAGATTGCTTCGTGAAAATAAATCAATCAGTATCTATTTTATGCAGCAAAAGTGTAGTAAAAAAATTGAAACAATATCATTACAATTTTTGATCCTTCGGAATAACTGAATATGCTGCAAAATGTAAGTTTTAAATTGAGTACACTCGATATATTAAAGTTTTCCTCTCTAACCGCATTGTTTTCGGTATTTATTTTAGATGATAGGATGTTTGCGTGTTTATATTAAAAGTTGTTATTTAATTTTTTTATTTGATTTCACTCGAGTGATCTGAGATGCAAATTTAACATGGAGATGTATATGTTAAGGCAGGGAACTCAGAATACCCATTGTGCAAGATTTATTTGGGATTTAAGAAGGGAATAGGGCCAGTGTTACACGTAGTAATCTCTTTGGGACAGCTAACCGAAGTTTGTCTAAACAGGGATTACGAAAGGAGTTTCCTTATGCAACAAGTTAAACATGTATTAGATAATGTGGTTTTTGTATGTTTAACTTGTGTTAGTTTTAAGTCTTCGGACCTTGTGTACATTGTAATGTACATAAACAAGGTGACTTATTCTTATATCACGAAACGTATATTTGTAGGATAAAAAATTTAGAATCTAAAAAAAAACAAAATAAATAAATAAAATATTAATTTTATCTTTATTGATAAACACAATAACACTAAAATCATGTTTCTAAATGCCGCTAAAAATATAAAGACTGAATTATATAAAACGAAATCTCGCAGGAGGTGTATCGTCATCTTGGCAGCGTGCGCAGTAGCTCCATCTTGTTAGAACCATACCTCCTAATTATCTTCGACCGCTGAGATTAAAAAAAAATCAAGCATTGTCCTATACAAGGCCCCGTTGATTCTTCCTGACTGACTTTCCTCTTTTCAAAGAGAAAACGGGCCGATAGCTCTTTCAGCCATAACACCGCCCCAAAAATAGCATTTTTGGGGATGCAATTGATGCTGATGTAATTCTCTGGGATTCTCAGTACCCCAAAATCTGCAATTTTGTTTGTTGATGTACCCGTTCAAATGAAAATGGGCCTCATCACTCATTATCAAGTTTTTCAAAAAGCTGTTGTTATCTCTGGCTAGGTGTTGAAATCGAATCTCGTACTGCAGGCGCTGCTGAGTATCTTGGGAAAGTAAAGCTTATTTTAATATCCAAGGGATGCTCTATAACCTGTAAAAAATTAATATTAAAAATGAACAAGTTACGACTTCTTCAAACCCTTCAGTCTTTTAGTGGCTACTCCATATCAGGTGAATAAAAGTCTGGAGGATTTTGTAATTTATTTTTATCAAACACTGTTTATTTCACTTTTTTATGACGGTATAACCCTACCGGTTTCAAGGCTTTCACCTCATCTTCAGGGGAGCGCAAACAAGTCTTGTTTGCGCTCCCCTGAAGATGACCACAATGTTAATGCCTTAACTATAAACAACAGTCTGGAGGAAGATAGTTAAACAACTTTGATTATTATTTAATTACATGCGTTTTAATTTTAGAACCTTATTGTTTTTATGTACCGAATTATTGATTTGTTTGCATTGCACTTATGTAAGCTGAAGTCATGCTACATCATTTTCGCACACCTCAATCGCATTATACTTTTGTTGTATATAGTACAACATGCCTTGTTGCTATATGGCAATCTCTTCTAACCGATCAGGAACCTATTTACGAGGCCTTTAGCAAAAAACTACTAGTTTTTTTTATATTCTAAGTTCCTATGGGAATCGAACCTACAACCCTCGGATTAAAAGAACGGCATCTATCTATCTGGGTCACGGAGGTCGTCGTGATGTTGGTACGAATGAATCCATTTTTAATTTAATGAACAATTAAAAAAATTATCTTTTTTTTTTTAACCTGGCGAGTTTATTGCCATGTGGCAATCTCTTTCAACCAACCAGAACGATGTTATGGGCCCTAAGTGTTAACCAGACTGGAATCCTATTTAAAAAAATCTGGGTTCCAGCGGCGATCGAACCCGCAACCTCCGGATCGGCAGACAAGTGTCTTACCACCAGGCCACGGAGTATCTTTTGTGCCTGTAATGTACCCCTTCAGTCATATAGCCCTAATACAATCTTTAAGCGTTAAAAAAATAATGGTGCTGACCAACATACCTTGACAAAAAATGTATAGGGTGTTCACCCGCGAGATTAACGGACAGGGTATAAACTTCGGTTTAGTTAGATTATACCTACACTTATGTTATTATGGGAGGGAGGAGGGGGGGTTAATAAGTTGTCATCCAGCACAATATACATACATACCAAAAATTACTCCGAAGGAATTATCTCTTTGGCGATATGTGGAAAGGATAACAGTGACGAAGGAATTGTGGCCCGACTTCAAGGCAAAAGGGAACGACTAATACAGTAGTAAGTATACAAAAACAACAGCAAAATGCATCGTGCGTCAGTTGTTTATATTACTTACCAGCCCAGAAAGTTGGTAAGTAATATAAACAACTGACACACGTTCTGCATTAGTGTCCAAGAGAGTAAAGGATAAAGTCGAGTAGAGGAAATTGATCCAGGCATTTAATTGTAATCGCGATCACCAAAAATAAATCAATACGATTTACCGATTCGGAGTTTGCGGGTTCGATCCCCGCTGAAATCCAGATTTAAAAAAAAATGGAATTCCAGTCTGGTTTTCACTTAGGGCCCATTAAAACATCTTTCTGGTTGGTTGGAAGAGATTGCCACATGGCAATAAACACGCCAGGTGAAATAAAAATAAATGTTTCTAGTTGGAAGATTCTACTTAACGGCAATAAGAACATCTAATTATCATGAGAGTTCCAGATTGATATTTTCAAAAAAAAATTTAATATTTGACGTTTGTTATACAATAAATTAGAATGAAATTAAGAGAAAGTGGTTGATTTAAAAGTTCTGACCTTATATTGAGTCGTAAATGACCCGTTAGGGGCGTTTATCGAATTACGTGAAAGTACAATAAAAAATACACATAAAAATGATTTTCTTTTTTAATTTCCTTGAAGTTAATATTAGTTTTCCAGGCCAAATTTTTACCGTAATTAATTTTCAATAAATAAGGTTCAACGTAGTAATAAATATAAATAAATCCACGTTGGCGTTAATTACATTTGAGAAATTGGAAAATACGGGGAGAGAACTGCAAATCATAATTATTGCATTGAAATAACAAATTATGGAAGTAAATAACTTTCTTGAGAGGTAAAACTTAATGCGAGAAATTGCGAAAAGTTCCCTTTAATTTAAAATCGCTTTCACCGTCTAGAGAATTTTTTGCATTTAAGAAACCTTTTTATCAATTTCTATTTGAATACATCATTATATTTCTTTTTGAACTTTAATTTGTATTTGACTGCTGAAATGATTATTTTAAAGTTTACGAGTATAAACTCCGAACAAGCTATCCATCACTTCATTGACGACATATTTCCAAATATGTCGTCAATGAATCAGGTCGGGGACTTTCAATGAATCAGGCTGGGGACTGTCAATGAATCAGGTTGGGTTGAGAGTTGTCCGGAAATTTATTTCGCATTGTTATGCCATAGTCATACGTAAAATTACGCCTTATAGAGTGAACGATGGTTTTCAATATTTTCAGAATGTTAAAAATCTTATTAAAATTGTGTTATAACGCTGATTATTCTCATTCAAAACCTTCCCTTAGTAGTCATTAGTGGTAATCATCCTTCCAGAGTGGACACTATCTTCCAGAGTGGACACTATCTTCTAGTGGCGAACACTATCTTCGTGTGGCATACAAAAATGGTTTTTTTAAACCACATTTGACACACACAATTGCTTATAGCATTGTCACCATATAATGAATACGTTTATTTCTTCAGTTTCACAGCTAATCAAACCTCCATAATTTTTTTCTTTTTTTCTCGGGTTAGTCCTTCATCGTTGTTATTTTTTTCAAATAGATGTTTTGGAACTTTGCGTCGCGTAAAATGTTTAAAATCTCAGTATTTCAACTTCGAGTAAAAATGTTTCAAAATATTTATTAGGATGTCCAGAAAGTTAGCCATATAGCAATGTTTTCCAGCCAATCAGAAATACATTTGAAAGCTTTTCCGTAAAAACCTGCAAGAATATTTTTTTTATATGGGTTCCTATGGAAATCAATCACACAATCCTTGGATCAGAAAACCGGATTGTATATATTTGGACCACGTATATCATCATCATGTTGGTTCAAATGAATCCATTTTTAATCCAATGAACATTGACGACCATTGATACGATCGAATCAAGGCTTTGATAGAGAATATCTAGCGTTGTACGACACTAGACGGCTAGGATATCGAATACCGCCCGCCGTCCACAATAATTTGGTGAAATTTAACCTTCGAATCGATCATTAAATATGAAATTACTATCGAGACAACCGATTAAATTGTTTCACAACTTCAAGCTGAGGACAGCTTTGTATCACTCTAACGTGGTCATTGTAAAATTATCGCAACTAAATTGTAATTCTTGTGATGTTCACTTTTATTATATGCTAAAAACATTGCTCTTTTCAGCACAGGAGACTCGCCATAACTTTGTATGATATCACTCTCCAAACCGACTTTGAAGAGGAACCGGTTGACGTAAAATGTTGTTTCTTTTCCCGATGAAAAAAAAAACGTGATTGATTTAACATATAACTATATGTAAATAAATATAGGTTTATTGATAACAACATGGTATGTACATATATAAATTAATTTCAAAACTGCACATGTATATTAAGATAAACAAGAAAATACATTTACGAGAGAAACTGTTAAGAGGTCTGGACTCATATAACGAGTCAAGATACACCCCACCAATATAAGGTGAGATCGCATTTGTTTGTACATGTTGATTAAGAAAAAAAAACAGAAAATTAACAAATGACAGAAAATACACAAAAAATTAACCCTGAAATACAAACTCAGATTAACTGCTAGTGAAAAAAAAAAGAAAAGCTAATGGGAGTCATAACTATTATCAGTATAAATCACGAACATAAATTTTTTTTATACATATATTACAAAGTATAATACGGAAAATGAAAATAAATCAGCAGTTACATAAGAAGTTAATGAGAAGAGAACGCACAAACAACTCCCAATTCACCTCCAGCTAAAAAAAGAGAGAAAGCAGATAGGATTACAAATCACGACAAAAAAATTCCTAACTATTTAAGAGTATTTCTGAAGATGTAACTATTCACCCGCTCTTTCAAGGGCAGATGCAACTCATTCCAGCATTTGCTGGCTGAGTATGCGAAGGATCCCTTGAATAATGTTAGATTATGACTTGGGATGATTAAAAGAGAAAATACCTGCATAGCCTATTTGGTAAGGGGCTTTTTTTGCCTGGAGGTGTGGATTTATGCCTCAATAGCACCTTAAAAAAACAATATCAAGTACGGTCACAGATATCTTCTTTAAACTTGGATAAATTAAATCTTCAGACTTTGCATAGATAAGGGCCGTCACGATCATGTTGCACCATTGCCCCTAAAGGTTTGGTTAGGATTTAAAAAATACAAGTTAAGTTATCGAACTACTAAAACTAAAACACACCAGGTTTCTGTTAATCAGATGACAGGTATGGATGAGAAAACTGATGTATTTTAGCAATAAAAAATGTAATTTCCTCACACACTTCCTCCATAACAAAAGCTTTATCCATCCACAGTTTGCATTTAAAATATTTTCTAATTATGAAATGTTAAAATTAATTCATGTCAATTCGAAATGTTATTCATCTTCCAAATATTTCCACCATCACAACTTTTTAAATGTCATTCGAAATATACAATACTTAATGAAACATATATATTTTTTTTCCTCCTCTCAATTAAGTCTCATTGAAACAAAAAATACACGTATGATGTGTTTTATAGGATCTTATTTACTGTATTTGTTTTTTTCTTCTCATGTATGGTAAATGAAGGTCTCTGAGTAACATCGTCGCTTCATGCGACGTTCTGTTGACCTCCCGTAATTCAACTGGGAACGAGTACAGTGAACACTTGTCAACTATGTGATTCATAGTCTGCAGAAGACCGTACTCTCAAAGGGGAGACTCCACTAGCACCTATCTAAACATGAGGCAAACGCAGGGACCATTGCCACTACGGAAACGATTAGAGCGCACCATTGTCAATATATGTGACCTTGTTGGTAAGACGTCTGTCTTCCAGCCTGAAGGTTACGCGTTCGATACTTGTTGGAATATATTTAGATTTCAAAGAATTAAAAAAATATTGTATATTCCAGTATTTTTTTCAATAAAAGATTTTTAAACATCTCTCTGGTTGGATGGAAGAGATTTTTATATGGTAATAAGCCCGTTAAGTAATAAATTGTCTTCTCGGAAAGGTAAACCTGGTTTGCACCTCACTCTGGTCGTCAATTAACACATATTTCTTTAACCAAACTGTCCACCATCGTTCTTCTATTGACCGACTATCAAGATTCTGGACTCTTGACGTTCAGTGAACTAAGGCTATTTTGTGTTATTAAGCCTGGTCAGTGGAATAGTCTGCCTCTCAAGCTATGCACGTAAACATCTTTTAGGGGAAAGCACAAAAGTTGCTCTAGAAAATAAGTCATAACGATGTATTTGGGATGGCTTAATGTCAGGTTTAGGCATATGTAACGAATTAATGGAGAAAAACTATAAACTAAGAAATATACATTGCAAATGTGAGCGGAAAGCGAGGTGAAGGAACGTCAAAGAAAGTGTGATTGGATCAAATTAATGATATATTGAAGAAGAAAAAAATCATAAGAATTGAGAGAAACCGTAGAAGCTGTATGAGAAGGTGTATGGATAGGGAAGAGACGGAATATGTACATCAAGTCTTGATTTCTGTCCCCTCTGCTTACCCTTACATGATATTATGTTTGTAATGTCACTTTATCGGTGCTATATAAAATATCGTCATCATCTGTAGAAATATTGACGTGGTCAAAAGTTCTCACATTTCTCGGTGAAAAGTTGATAATGTAATGTAATAAATATAACATATGTTAGTTGATATTTTATAATTAAAAAATATTTAGTGATTCATCTCATTTGTCGTTACCGTAATTATTAATTGTCGTATATTCTTTTTGACTACGCAAAAGTCGCAATAGAGGCGTCCCCGTTTTCAAAATATTAGAATTTATAACTCGTATAGGTCGCTCGCTGATCATCAGAAAAAAATTTATTCGTTCATTTTCAGCTTTGATTCTGGCTTTCGTATGAATATGCAAATGTGAAATCTTAATGAATTACTCGCTTTGTGCACACTACCAGTTAATCTTGGGGAGGATCACTTGTGAATCCTTGCTGCAATTTATATTCATGCTGATATCATGCATTATTCCTACCCCGGTACGGAAAGTGGCAAACAATGTAGCGAGGATATGCGAGGTATTTCCGCAAAGAAGAGCAAATGGTATCTTTTAGCGTTCTGGCTGATATAAGTCTCATCCCTGAGCATTATCAGAAGGGGATGCGTGCATTGTGGTGTGAACTGATCGGTTACATATCTTCATGATAAGACATTACAGTAAAATTGTAAATATCGAAATAGCATACGACTGATTTTTTTAAATAGAAAATTCACAAAATAGTATTCAGATGTCTTACAGAGATACTCTTTAAAATATTCATGTTTTTTTTTTGGTATTAGACAATGAAGACATGTTTTTCTTTTTTAATAAAATGTATTTCACCCATCTCTAAAAACAGTTATCCTTTATACTATTATTCCTTACTCGATCAAACATCGTATGTTAATATCAGATATTCTTCGCAAGGTATACATTTCCTATTATATTTTCCCTTTCAATGTTCAGGTTTTGCTTCAATACATCAATGTTATCCTTAGAACACCATTAAATACTATCATCTTTGAACATTTTGAGATTGATTTACTTGCAAAAAAACTTACAAAGTGCGCCATTAATCTGTGCAACAAAATGCATTTTAGTATCTCTCTTCTAAATAATTTAATTAAATAACTTAATTTAAATTTTTTTTGAATATTATTAAATTTTTTATTATTTTGATAAAAAAAAATAATTAAAAAAACACATTGATATTGTTCTCGTGAGTTAAAAAATAAAGTTGTTTTAAAAAAGCGTTGCAGTGCTAAGAGAAAATTGTGCTTAATAATACATAGCGGCACCAAAAGATGCTCTAAACGCTCTTTAATTCATTTGTTCGAAGCAAAAAAGAAGCAATGCTTGCATTTGGAGCCCACTGGGGGGCAAAAACTCACTCATGGCGGAGAAGGTACAACAAAATATCTACCATATCTCTATATGCGTAAATATGATGGAGTCATGCCTTTATCTTAACATACTGAGTTTCTATTAGGCAGTCTTGGATATGATTACATGAAGGTAGGAGCAAATTTTTGGATTCTGGTATACTTTGCATCCAGCATTTCTATCAAGATAAGCGTTAAATACTCGTATTCCTTATTAGTGCATGAGATGCATGGCCGCGGAGTAACTCGTTTGACTTCCGTGCAGAAGGTTGCTGGTTCGAACCCTCACTGTACTACCCCCCTAGAATGACAAGAGATTCTTTCCATCTAGTATTCAGAGGTACCCGCACACCTTTGACATCGGTCATAAGCTCAATCCCACACGCAAGAATGGGTCTTCCAGTCATTATGCGTGTTTGAAGGGCTTTCATTATTCTGAACAGGACTGCTTTGGATATCGACCTATGAAACACTCATGAACTCATTTAAGTGAATTTGGATTATTAAATATTTTTTAAATACGCCAACACTTTTCAGTATTTGAAAATTCCAGTGAAAGGTATTAAGGCTAAGCTGGTAATTTTAATTATAAAAGTTAAAGAATCTTATCTGTCAACCTTAAAACACATACCATCATCCCATTTCCATGTTCGGGTAGGAAAACAGGATTTAGCGCCAAACTATCCAATCACGACATACTTCCTTCACCTAAAACTATTTCACAACTTTCAGAAATGACACCCATACATACATACATCCAGGCCGTCACGCTATTTCCCGGTTGGGGTAGGCCAAGTTGAAAGAGCGTTAAATTTTCACTACCTCAATATAATAATTAAATAGACTTTTTTACATTTTCTTATTTTAAAATTCACTTGATCCTACCATACTTTCCTTGTTCTTTCTTTACCACGCCTTTCATTCCCACTCCCATATGCATTGTATTTTTGTTTTGTTAGTTTTTCAACAATCATTCATTATACACGCCTAAACTATATCGGGATGCTCTTCTTCATCTTACTCAACACTCAACACACCTTAAGTTTACACCCAAACCTAATAATTTTATTCCGTATTTTGTCATACAATGTCACCCCACGTTTTATTTTCAGTACACGAATTTCTTAAACATTTATTTGGCTTCTTTAAGTGTCTTTTTCCATATTTCATTTCCATGTATTCAAGTTAGTACTAAAATACGCTTTTGGTATTATCTGCTAAAATGATAGTCCAAAAGATGTATTATTGTTTCATATCTCTGCTCACCGTTTGATATCCCTCTTTCCTCTTCCATCATCAAGGGAAATACTAACAAAGAGGAAAAATTCTCAAATATAGTATGTCTAGTCAATAAATTGCTATGCCAAATGTATTATTCCCAATCAATAAATTGGATTCCCCCTCAGAGATACTAAAATAGTCGCCCTAACCCAGTTCATTCAATCTATCAAATGCCTCAGCATCTATACATGTCGTATATCTCTAGGACCACCCTTTTTGGGTTGCAATAAAATGAAGTAGATACAGCAGGGAGCCTGCTCATGGATATCTGATATGGCCAATGTATTAGAATATTAGGAAGCTGCCTAATCCATGGCATTAAATATCTGCTTTTCTATAATCAAAATGAGATAATTGAATTTATAAATAATTTGAATTATGATAGATACGAATTGATTAAATGTAGAATGATACTTTTAACAAGCGAGGTTAGTATAAATAGTGGAACAGTTAACGTGCATGCTAAGGAGTTGCTTACGCATATTTGATTTCGAGCGGATACTGTTACTGAGCTGTTTGAAATGCTACTGTAAAAAAGTTTCAAAGCTCGACAAGAAATTGTTTCAACCTTAAATACGGTATGCATTTGAGATCCTAACTACGATATTCTTTTTCAGGCATCTGCTTGTTGTTCTGAGCTATTGCCGATGATTACTGTATAGCCAATTTTTCAGGAAGACGCTCTGTCAGCATTACACTTCTTTTACACCCCATTAATATTACTTTCATTTGATGACTTCCACGGATAACATCAACTTCCCGGAATAAAAAATGTTGTGGGTTTGGATTCCATTTGTAAAAAATAACTTTATTAATCATCATTTAGAAACGAGGCATTTGGCAAAAGTATTTTCAACTTTCAAAAAGCATTTTAAGGTAATAGATTATCATACATAGTGCAAACAATCTTGGTTCAAACGTTATTATAAAGAATCGTTTTAATTCCTATCTCTTTTAAAAAAGTAAAAAAAAGTTTTAACTGAAATTTATATTTTATCTTTTTGAGACATCAAAAACCTCACCAGCTGGTTATTTAGGTATTGTGAAATAACATAATTTTACCACTTTAAATTTAAATCCAAAAGGATTAAATTTAATTTAACTTCCAAAAAATTAATCCCAAGTTTTTAACATCACAAAGATAAAGCCAAATGATTTTCGTGATTTAAAGTAAAGTAATTTTTATGTTGTTTATAGTTAAGGCATTAACGTTGTGGAGGTTTAAAGACATAGCGCTCCCCTGAAGGTGAGATGAAAGCCTTGAAACCGGTAGGGTTATACCGTCACAAAAAAGTGGAATAAACAGTGTTTGATAAAAATAAATTACAATAAAGTAATTTTAAATCGATTAAATCGTAAATTGTATCAATACATTTTTGTGAAAAATACCGATGTCATTGTTTGCACTTAATACGACCTTATGTTGTTTGGTTTAATTTTCCAAATAATACATATATTCAAATCAGTGAAAAGTAAATAAGGGTCAACACACGCATTTTTCATGCTGAATTAAATTATTTTAGTAAAATATTCAAGGGTCAATTAAATATGATGCGTTTGAATTAAATATATTTACGATGATGATTTCTTTGTTTATTAAGTTAGAAAAATTAGATTTAACCTGATAGGCTCACAACTATGTTTCTGCGTAATTTAAACAAAATCACTTTATTGCATACAAATATTTTTTATGGCTCGGATAAATAACACTTCAACAAAAATGGTCATATAATATCATGTACCAATTTTGGTATAATTTATCAATTTTGATATAATTTATCAAATAGAGCAAAGTCCTATTTATAAAAAACATATACGAAATAACCAAAAATATTCCAAGTCACATAAAGCCAGTTTTTTACACTAATTTTAATCTCCGGAAACTCTTATTTAATGGGAAAGGCAAAAATGGAATACTTAGCAACAGTGGTGTGTATAAACTTGTATGTACTGACTGTGATTATTTCTATATACGAAAAACAGGAAGATCTTTTGAAAAGAGATTTCGTGAACACAAATCCGCCTTAACAAATCTTCTAATTTATTCTGAAATGGCTAATCATTGTCACCGTGAAACCAAATTTTCTCTATCGATGATGCCAAATTCTTACATATCAGTAGTAACGGAAATAAATTGGACAGATTAGAGACCCTAGAAATTTCTAAGTCAGTACACCGATCCGAACATTTGGTAAACAGTTATATCCCAAAAATATCTCCGCTCTTGGCCGAAATCGTCACATGCCTCCCTCAGCCCCCAACCGTTGAAGCGTGTATATCGGTACCAGTTCGAACAGAATTTAGTCTTGTTTGTGCTCTCCTGAAGATGAGGTGAAAGCCTTGAAACCGGTAGGGTTATACTGTTACAAAAAAGTAGAATAAACAATGTTTAATAAAAATAAATTACAATGTCTTTAAACCTACACAACGTTAATGCCTTAACTATAAACAACATAATTTATCAATTATTTTACAATTTCACGCAAATACATCTGGTGGCAATTTATTCCGATTAACCAGATTTTTTCATAATTATTATGGTTATCCATGACCATGTCTTTGGCGTAGCGTGTGAAAAAATATTTGAGAAAAAAATTGAACAAATCATCAATCCAAAGAAAATAAAAATATTAATGGGAATTTTACGAGTGTAAACGAATATTAATCCTAAGAGATATTGTTTTTTTTAGTCGTTTATTAGTTTTTAAATATCGATAAGGATGTAGCACATCTGACAAAGCCAGGAAGATCGTTCGAAAGTCGAGTCGAATGAAAAACCAAAATACTTTTGTAACAATATTTTATTTTATTGATTTGAGAAATAATATTTTTTAATTAATAACACCATACTCGTTCGAGGAATATACATATAAAATAAAAGTCAATTTAATTATTATTTTAAAATGACTTTTTTTTTTACCTGGCGATTTTATTGCCATGTGGCAATCTCTTCCAATCGAGCAGAAATATGTTTTTATAGGCCCTAAGTGTTAACCAGACTGGAATCCAATGACTTTAACAAGCCTTTACTCTTTAAATATAAAAAAAACGATAAATGTTATATTGTTTAAAGTTATTAAATATTTTCAGCCATTCATTTATCGTTAAATATTCCCTTCCAAATATTTGTCAGAATTATGGCGCACAATATTGCCTTGAATCGTTTTAAGTCCCACTTAAATAATAATAATGATAAAAAGAAAATGAAATCTTTGAGCTTACAGTTAATCAAAAACGTTGTCCCCTAAGGAGATGACAGTGACGTAACGAAGAAAAAGAAAAAGTTAGAGGACTGTGAGAAAATAACAGAAATCCACTCTCCTTTGAAAATGTTATCTTGTATTATTAAGGGGGTTGGGACGTGCATTTGGGAATGTAAGGGGAAAGAAACAAATTATTTATTGTGCGAAATTCCTCAATATTTTATCGAAATTCCTTATAAGCTACGTCGTGCAAAGCGCAAAACATCTTAATCTTCTCAGTTAAGGAAAAAGGAAAACACTAACTGTTTATTAAAGTCCATACCAAGAAGTTTATATTGTCAGAAAATTAAATCTTTTAAATCACATTTGCTTTCCACTGATCAAAAATATAAAAGCTCCAAAACCTCACTGAACGGTTTAAAAATATATTTTTTTCAAAATACTAATATCCATGGCCCAGTTAATAAGACGCCTGACTTCCTTCTCAGGAGTTGTGGGTTGGATTTCAATTGGTACCCATTTTTTTATCAAAAAAGTTTCCAGTCTGGTTTTCCCTTAAGCATCCTGTAACATATTTCTGGTTTGTTAAAATAAATTGTCACGGGACAATAAGCTCATTTGGTTGTGTTGTATTCAGTAAAAGGGTTGTACATAATACAATTTGATATTTTTTACAAAATAACTTGCAAATCATGTTGTGAATATTTGAAAAATGTTTAATTAATAAAAATTTCAAAATATTCAATTTACTTTATTACAGTAATTAAAATATACACAATAAATTGAACAAATGTTTTTCTGTAAAGTACCTCAAACTGTTGAGAGTATGTTTTTGCTCTTTACACGACCCTTAGTGATATATTGGTAAAACTTGTGTGCATTTCATAGAAATTTTAAATTGAAATAGTTTACTTTCGCCCTTCCTAGAAGATTTTAATGTTTACGTTGAAAAGCGCTATTCGGTCCAATTAGTTTTTTCTCGCTCCATTTTTCAAGTTTTAAAAACTATGTGCTTTTTGGCAGTGATTTTTTACTACAAATGTTTTCTTGTAATAAAAACATTCGACTACCTACAATAAAAACATTCAACTATGTTCTAATGAATATTTTTCTGTATTTGTTTAACAGAGCTTAAATCATACCTAATGCGTGAAATATTCTTTAATATCTTATTATTCGACAAGGTTTCAATGACTCATTTAATTTTCTTTCTTTTTACTTATTACAATCTTTTTAGCATCATTAGCACTGGTGATTAAAATTACTTCAAAGTTTTTTTTTTAATGTAACCTACTTGAAAAAATACTTGGTATTTCAAAGTATTTAGTACTGTGAGCCTTTGAATACTTCAGAAGAAATTTATTTAATCATACTGAGAAAACTATTCCTAATGAATTCATATTGTGGTTAATTCATAATAACAAATTTGATCATATTACTTTGGCTATCAGTTTTGGTCAACTTAATATTTCTTAGATTAGACACAAATCATGAAAAATAATGAAAATAATGACAACTCTTGGCCGTTCCAACAGTCTAAGGATATCCTATCGATAAGTTTGCAGTCTTGTGAGTCTTTTTGATTAAACTAATCATTATAAAAATTACAAAAATGGGAAGTTGCGTTCATGTATGGATGCAAAATAAATAATAGTACATTTATTAACGATTTCATGAGTCGAGTACAGACATAAGATCTCCTATAAATTTTACTGGTTTAGTAGAAATCATTACAGTAATTGTAATACTTTACTTAAGAAAACGTAATTCATTGTCAATAGGAATTAATCAAGGTAATTCATTATTTCCAGTTAAAGCATTAACATTGTAGAGGTTTTAAGACAGTGTAATTTGTTTTATCAAACACTGTTTATTCCACTTTTTGTAACGGTATAACCCTACCGGCTTTCACCTCATCATCAGGGAGCACAAACAAGTTTTGTTTGTGCTCACCGGTTTACTTTTTATTTTGTTTTCTGCCATACGTGTTTGTTTTTTTCTTTTTTTTCTATTTATTCTTTAATCTAGATATGCGGGGGTGTGGTATGGAAGCCCCCTGATGCCTTTGCGGTCGGGCTCGCCCTACATTGGTGGGGTGTATCTCGGCCGGGGGAATGTTTGTGGGATGAGCCCGGACCTTTAAGTGGCTTCTCTCTTGAATGTATTTTTTTTGTCATCTATTTATTTTCTGTGTTTATTTTTTTTTTTATATATTCTTGTTCTACGTGTCCAAGGGTGTGGGCTGAAAAACATCTGGTGTCCCCGTGGCTGGGTTCGCACTATATTGGTGGGGTGTATCTTGGCCGAGGGGATGCTATTGGATGAGCCCAGACCTTTTGATAGCTTCTGTATTTAATGTATTATCTGCAATTAATGTGTTTTAGAATTGTTATTCAAATATAATCTGTACATACTATGTTGCTATCAATAAACCTATTATTTATTTATTTATTTATTATGAGGTAAAAGCCTTGAAACCGGCTGGATTATACCGTTACAAAAAAGTGGAATAAACAGTGTTTGATAAAACAAATTATAGCTGGGTATTTTAAATAATTTAATATTGCCAAGCTTCACTAGGTAAAACAAGATGTTGTTGGTTCGTTGATTGACTGGGACTTGGAAATATTAACAATCATAAAAAGGCAATTTATATAGCGCCGCTTAGAGCACTCTTCTCAAGGACGCTTAAATCCTATTATTTGAAGAAAAAAACAAACGTCTCCTTAACATTTTATTATTTTATTCAAATAAATTGATTTTGAACAGGAACTCTTTCTCAACCGCCACTGTCTTATTGTTGAATGTAACCGGCGTTATGTGAGTAACGGTAATGCGCGTTATTGTGTCATAACTTTACCTGACCTCCCTCGCAAACTCCCTATATTCTTATGTACTCATTATTCTGTGCGAATATCATATCTGTTGCTTCATATATCTTCACATAATAGTCATGTATGTCAAGGAGCACGTGTTGTGGATATTGCCAAATTATTTCTAAACACGGAATATCATAAAGGGAATTTAGTTCGGGCAAATTTAAAATTTTCAAACATTTCAATGTAAGTATTAAAAATAAATCGAAAACAAAATGTTTTAATTTAAAATTAATAATGTTCAGAAAAAATAAACCTGTCGGTAATTTGACATTCGATGTGACATGAAAAGGGACGCACGAATGAAGAACAGGGAGTTAAACATCACAATAAAATACGCTAATTCAAACTGCACAACAATCCATCTGCATCAGAAAATTTTACGGTAAAAATGTCATATGTCTCAGGACAAAAATGTCATATGTCTGAGAACAAAAATGTCATATGTTTCAGGATAAAATTTAGTATGTCTCAAGACAAAAATGTCATGGACAAAAATATCATATATCTCAGGATAAAAATTTCATGTCTCAGGACAAGAATCCAAGACTGCATAACTTCATCCCGCTCTTCCCCATAATGGAATATTATTAAAAGAAACACGGCTTGGAGATCAGTACCTAATGTTGAATTTGGACATTCAAATTTCCACATTTACTGCCAAGAACCGGTATCAATAATTACTTCTAAATATACCATAGAAGGGGAGATACTAAAGTGTTACCCCGTTAGAAAATACAAAGTAAACAACTGGCATTGATAAATGATGAGAATAAACAGATGTTCGACATGTATCTTATTGGTTTTAGTCAATATGAAATTCAAATACACTTTGATACAGAACCGGTATCAATCATTAATTCTAAATATACCATAAAAGGGGAGATACTTAAGTGTTACCCCGTTAGAAAATACAAAGTAAACAACTGGCATTGATAAATGATGAGAATAAACAGATGTTCGACATGTATCTTATTGGTTTTAGTCAATATGAAATTCAAATACACTTTGATACAGAACCGGTATCAATCATTAATTCTAAATAAACCATAGAAGGGGAGATACTAAAGTGTTACCCCGTTAGAAAATACAAAGTAAACAACTGGCATTGATAAATGATGAGAATAAACAGATGTTCGACATGTATCTTATTGGTTTTAGTCAATATGAAATTCAAATACACTTTGATACAGAACCGGTATCAATCATTAATTCTAAATATACCATAAAAGGGGAGATACTTAAGTGTTACCCCGTTAGAAAATACAAAGTAAACAACTGGCATTGATAAATGATGAGAATAAACAGATGTTCGACATGTATCTTATTGGTTTTAGTCAATATGAAATTCAAATACACTTTGATACAGAACCGGTATCAATCATTAATTCTAAATAAACCATAGAAGGGGAGATACTAAAGTGTTACCCCGTTAGAAAATACAAAGTAAACAACTGGCATTGATAAATGATGAGAATAAACAGATGTTCGACATGTATCTTATTGGTTTTAGTCAATATGAAATTCAAATACACTTTGATACAAAAATATAAATAGTTAGTGACTAGTGGAGTTTTTTTTTCTTCTGCTTTTCGTTTATAATTAGTCGAGAGAAATTTCCGATGTATGCCAAATATATGAATATAAGCCAAAAAATTCATTAATAATGTAATTGTAGAATTTTGGACTAAATTATCTCTAGTGGAGAGGGCGTGGTGGTAAAATGGGCTATCGATGAGATACTTGTGTCTGATTTACATTTCTCACCATCGTCTATAAAGATGGAGTTATACTATCAAAGTGATACTCATGGTTAAAGTACCTTTCATATTTTTTTATGAAGCAAACTATAGTGAAATATCTGGATGTTACAACACTAAAGATTTTTCCCCATTGAAGGGCGATAACATTGACGAAAGTTTATTGTATTTTTTCCGGTGCCTTTAAGTCAGTGATATACTATAAAATCTTATAATTTACCAAAACGATTTCCAAGAAAACCAAATCTTTTGTTTTGTATAAAAAGTTTTGTTATAGGATATATGAAAAAAGCAATATGCTACAAGACTACGTTTAATGTATCGTGTCGAACATGTCTTGATTAAGACTATATGAATAACTTTGAATATTGTATTAATTTTTACTCGAAGAAATTTTCAATGTTAATTACCCATTTAGGATAGATCGTAGAACAGGCGACACATTCGATCATATACTAAATTTATTTGGTCAGTGATGCAATTATTAGAGTAATAAACATGTTCTGATTTGATTCAAGAGTTGTCAAGGAGTTTAACAGAACATTTATAATACAAATTCTCTACATATTTTTTTGTATAATTATATTGGAGTATTCTTCCACAATTTATCACCTTATTATAAAATTCATTTCAATACCATTGAAAATGTTCAGAATAAATTTCTAGGATATGATAATTTTTGTCTCAGCATTTCAATGATGACATAAAAATTATTTTGAACTAATATAAAATTCCTTTCACCATATTTAACTCTCTGAGATAGATTATATTTTATTTGATTTAATATGTTCATAAGGATATTTACAACATCGTTGAAAGGTGCGATATATTAGTATTGAAAAAAAATGTCCTGCAGTAAAACGGTTGAATATTATTTCTCCCCAAGCCTACTAAATCCTTCTTCTCTAACACTCTTAATATTATAATTCTTTCTTCTAAAACTTCTTTTCATTATCCTTCCTTGATAAGGAAATTATAATTGTTTTTTCTTCATAAACTTTTTTTTTCCTCCTTGATAAACTTATTTCTATCCTTCATTAACTTGTGTGGCGTTCGTCGTGGAATATTGTCGCATACATACGGTCAATGACCGATGAGATGACCTTCGCATTCCTCGACAAATTTAAATAAACAGTCCAAATTTCATACGCCGGCCATTCAAGTCCAAAGATCACCCGCCGGCCAATCATCCCGTAGCGAGCGGACCGCACTACATATTAGAGAGAGAACGCACCACGCTGTCTCGTCGGTTCCGTAAATAGATTGTTACCTACATACTACAATTGACCATTTCTGCATTCACAGAAGCGAGATAGAAGCATATCGCGAGCGCACTCCCGCGCCCATTCTAAAATGTTATAAGTACCTACGTTACTATGAAAATAAAGCATTCACTCTCTCCTTCCACATTGCGATCTAACGTGTTTTATTATTTACCAACAATCATAATCATCATATACCTTTAAGGGGCATTCCCTAAACTTGCTTTGATGACTTCTGAGGCCTAATATTATCAAGTTAAAGGTTAATTTAAAAATAAATGAAACATGTTTTAATATCCGTTCTGATAAATTTGTTATAAGTGTTATTTTCATCAATGTATTTGAATTTTTTGAACATAAATATTTTAGAAATATTTTTTTCAAATTGTAACATAAAATATATTTAAATATTGATATTATTGAAGTCATAGAAATAGCAATATTTTACCATTCAATCGCAACAAAAATATATATTTCTTTCGAATATCTTTTGGATAATATATGTCAACTGGATTGATACTTCGTACAGCCTGGATAATATAAATGTCAATCAAAACATCTGCCCTGTATGCCTTATCAATCAAAATAGACGTGTACCAAATATTCTTGCTTTTTTTAAGTAATTGAAATCTTTATCAATCATAGTATAAATAGGCCATACCCATACGATAGTTGTCGTCAAAGAAAGAATACAAGAATTGAATTTTGAATACAAGAGAGCGAGAGAGGAATACTTGGATTCTCTCCGAAAGTAATTTGAATCTCGGCGGGTCCGTGATACTGAACGAATTTTAAATACCTAGCTAACAATTTTGGAACCAGTGTAAAAGGGGACGATGTATAAATGATATATATAAACACATTTTACATTTATGAATATATATTTTCATAAATGTAGAATTTGTTTTACTTCCGTGAATATTTCACGGGTTGCAACTAGTTACCCTTAAGAGCTGTAAAAAATATCAATGGATGATTTATCAAATAATATCAAATCAGTTTTACTTAGGTGTTGTCATAGTTACGAATCAGTTGATATTATATTATTAATTTCATATTTGAAACAGTTTTATTTTTCAAATAATATTAGGCAGCTGTCATTACTTGATATGGTCATAAGACAAAATACCAATGGCAAATAACATACTCGTATTTATTACGAAGAGATAACTTTACTGTTCAACAGTAAAATAAACGTATTAAAACTTTTTCTAGCATTCATAATATTTATACTCAATTATTTGATTCACATATCCCCCTCATTCACTTTGATACATATTCTGCTCTGTCATTGAGTTATTTATTATGTTTTTTTCCTATTCTGCATTAATAAAGATTTCAAAACATATATCATAATAATTCATGTCATTGTCGTCGCTGGGCCCCGTTGCACGACAGCAAACTCACCGGTCACACCACAGTACTGGATTCGATAGCACACTTAAGTGATTGAAGAACACCATGTTTTTGAAGAGAAATTTCTATTGACGCGGTAAGGAAAATTGGCCTGAACGTCACGAAAAGTGAAACGGTGTATTATATTATTATTATTAAATTATTATGTATTATTATTGAATATATTATTTTATTTATTAATAAATTATTTTAATATTAATAATTATTTATAATAATTAATATTATTAAGTTCATTATATGATTATTAAAATTATTATTTACTATAAAAATTATTATTATTAAAAATAAATAAATATTTTTTGTTTAAATATTATTTTTATATCAATATATTTTATATTTATTAATTTTATTTTATACAACATTTTTTTATTTTACTTTGTTTAATATTTATTTAATATATAATTATAATAATAAACATATGTTACATATTATAAAATTAATAATTTTATCATTATTATATTATAATTAATTATAATATAAATAATTAATAATATAATAATATTATTAATAATATGTTATTAATTATATAATAAAAATAATATAATAATAAATAAAGAATTATTTAAAAATAATTAATTTTATAATTAATAATAACATAAGAATATTAATATATTTAATAATAAAAAATGTAAATTTAATTTTATTAAGTGTAAATTATTATTTTTATAATTATTATTTATTCATTATTAAAAATATTTTTTTTATTTTTTATTTGATAAAGAGATATTTTGTAGAATTCAATTCTATATAACCATTTTTTATTTAATTAAGAGAGATTTTCTTGAATTAAATTCCACATTACCATTTTCTTATCCTAAAAAAAAATAATCAAAATCGTTAACAAATGGAAAAAAGCAATACATAAAATCCACTCTACCTAGGAGCTAAGAAGTTTCACTTCTACCGCGCGAGAGTCTCACGCATCTGATTTTTTTCCTTTTCTTGAAATAATAGATTTGACCAAAATCATAGGCATCCTCAAACCCTTAAAATCGAAGGGAGAGTAGCACAGCGCGGTGTAGCAAAATAAGTCGGAAATTGGCAAGTAGGTTACTTACAATTAGGGCATTTATTTTTTTAATGCACAATTTAGGCACAGAATTTACATGTGAGAATATGTACAGTGGTACCTCGGGTTACGAACTTCTTTGATCCCGTTCAAGAGCCGAAATGTTCGCAAACCGAAATTCATTTTCTTTGGAACCATGATGAGGGTTAATTTAATGTAAAATATATTTTATATATACTGTATATTATATATAAAAAAAGCAAAAAAAAATTGTATCAAGAACAACGAACGCAACGACAAACAATGTTCACAACGCGCGCACCTGAGAACAACTAATGCGTAAAATTGCGTAATGCGCCGTTACAACTAATTCGTGAGCCGAGGCATTGTACGCAGGTCGAGTTAAAATTTGTTCGGAAATTGTGTTCGTAAGCCGATTTGTTCGTGACTAGAGGCGTTCGTGACCCGAGGTTTGACTGTATGTGTATTGCAATCCATCCTCTTTGTCTATCCCGTAAGAAACATGGCTTAGTGGGATAAAATTTAAATATATAGGTGTAACAATGAAAAAATATTTAGTAATTGTTTTCATAAATTCTTGAATGAGCTTTTCAGCTGTGTAACCAACTTTTTTAAACATTTGTTGTGCAAAATGTTGCACTATAAATATTTAGATAATATCAAAAAAATATTGTCAATATTTTGTTAGCCTTCCGGTTTGTGTTTGCTAATCAAAATAAAGGATTTTAAGTTGAGCAACCTGCAAATACTTGAGAAACAAAGCAAAGGATTATTATTCCGATCTCGTGGATTTTTGATCCTTAAGAGGATTCCAATACTTTCACATTTCGTGTTACGTATGTAAATCCAATCACTCACAAGTGCCAAATCCCAAAGAATTTCCTTTCTTTTTTGTTTACCCAAGAAGTATACATAAGTGTATTTGCAAAAATCACAAAACAAAAATGTTGTTTGAAAAAAAAATATCTCAAAAATTTTAGCGGGGGAAATATTGAAAATAATTCCCATACGGCTTCTGAAATAAATAATGGTGCTTAGAATAAACACTTAAGGGAGTTCTACGTATTCAAATGTAGAAGTTATGACGAATTATTGCGTTTTGGTACATTTCTGGCCCTTAGTTCTGAGGCTATTTGCTCTTATATTCGTATGATATAAATTCATTTTTTTACAGTTTTAACGTGGAAAAAAAATCTTTAGAATTTAGGATCAAAAGCTTATTATTTTGTTTATGATTAAAAATTACTTAATGTTTTTATTTGTGTTCCATACATTTATTTAATTAACATTGACTTTTGTAATGTCAGAAGCATTTTTTTTTTGGAATTTTATCTAAACATACATACATATTATATATACATCCATATAATAATGACCTTTCCCTTATATGCTATGTTAAGATAACTTAATGAATTTTTTCTCGAGAGACACATCTCAACGTTTATACACCTTCTCAGATTTATAATACGATTCTGTGACTTTTATCATTTACTTATTTCAAAATATCATTTAACTGATCCAACTACGCTTTACTTAGCCTTATTTTATCACACCTTCCACTTACAACTATACTGTATGTTTATTTGCACTTTGCCTTTTTTCATACACAGGGTGACAATTAATGACAGTATATGGAATTAATTGTGTAGGGATGAATGTGAAAACTTATGGAGTTTTGTTGAGTGAGATGAAGAAGATGAATGTGAACTTATGGCGTTTTGTTGAGTGAGATGAGATCGTTTGGGTATAAAAAACGAATGAATGAAGAAGCACTTATAAAAGATGTATAAAGTGCTAATTTGAGAAGATGCCGTGGTAATGAAAGACCAAACAAAGTATAGTTGGATCAAGTGAATGATACTTAAAAAATTAAAAAAACTAGAAAGTCAAAGAAATCGTAGGATTTGTATGAGAAGGGGTTTGTATATGGAAAATACAAATGCGAGAAATGAAAGCCTAGTGCTTTGTAGTGTCTGCTTACCCCAAAAGGAAAAAAAAACGTGATTATACGAGTATGTATTTTTGTTCATTATTCCCTTATCAAACACTTTGTATAGTGCCTACTATAATACTCATCACGGGTTAGGGCATTTATTCAGTTAAAACGACTATATGATAAAAAAGATAAACTGAGGCAAACAATTTTTTCCAGACCAAGAATTTTTTTACTAAACAAATGGTTAACAAGATGAAGCGAATAATTTCCAGAAAATTTCTAGTCCACAAAGTACAGTAATCAACCAATGGTGAAGTGGTGTAGAATTAAATTATTTATGGATTGGTGTAGAATTAAATTATATATATACAATATTTTTTTGATTGTGAAGTGGTGTAGAATTAAATTATATATGTACAATTTTTTTTTTATTGTTTTTTGATTCAGTGAACCATGTGATAATATGTCGGGTTCAAACCGGTTGAAATGAATTATTTTGAAAGGAATTAATAGGATCAATCCTTATTTAATTATTTCTATTACATTACTAGAACCCTAGATGCAACAATGTTTGCATTTTAATCCGGTAGCTCAGTCAGTGGTAATAATGCAAGGCTCTTTTAGACCCCAAGGTATCGTGGGAAGAAGTAGTCAGTGGTCAGTGCTTGGATAGGTAGAAATATACAATGAAACACATATTTGCTGTTAAATAGTTATATATTTGATCTTGATGAGCTGATAACCCGTCAGAATACTTCAATTGGGTAGATTACTTTCTGATACTCCGCTGTCCTTTCAGATGGACAGACAGTCGGAGTATTTTTTATTTGAGGGTTAATTTCACAACAGTTCGTTGCGGAGTTGTGTCAATTCCCAATAATTAGATATCACCAATCTCTAAATTTACTCAGATATCACCATAAAATGACAAGCAAAGAAAATAAATAAATTCACCTTACTTCAATACAATTGACACAATGTATTTTCAATGTTCAGTATCAGATGCAAGACCACAGGTTGACTGCTATAGGGCTCTCAGGCCTTATGCTAATACTACAGGATCGTTGAAATGAAGAAGTAACCACAGTATGGGTGGTGGGTGACATTCGTGCCGTAATACAGTCACACGCGATGAAACGCAATTTCGAGTGGGCTGTTTGAGATTCGTCCCGGTCCTGAAGACTTCAGGACATTTAGTGCACTCGACATTCTGCGAGAATCAGCTGATTTTGACCAGATATGAAGTTGTACGTCAATCTCAAGATTGTCACTTGGATAAATTATCAGAATTCACTCAATAATAGACGGACGTCCATAACAAAATCCTCATGTGGATAGACCATCCAGAATTTTGCCCAGCCAATTTTATGGAACTAAAGTGAACACTCAGTTTATAGAAATACTTTTAGAATACTTGGAATTAAGCTACAGCGACCAGTGATAAGTATAAGAGCTTTTAGCTGGATGACGTTGGACTCAAGAAGCCTGATTGCGGTCGTTATATACTCGCGAGATTCTGACGTCACAGACATGTTGTTTATAGAGCAACGATCGTTAGTAAATTAAGTTTTACGATTAGTTTAAGATTAACGTGTAATCACTCGCAAAGCGATGGGAAAACTTTAATCATAACAGTCTTACCGTTTTTATTAATCAGGATAGAGTTATGTATTTCCAAATGTATTTATAAGACGTATTAAACTCTTGAAAGTGATGGGAAAACGTTAGACCTATCAGTCTCCCACGGTTCTTTTTAAAAAAAATTATATTAAAATTCCCATCATTCTCACAATATATACCGTGAATGGAATTTTAATAGCTATTTATGACTGTAATAAATGTAAATGGTTGATGACACCAGAAACAACAAAAACCAGGTCCTGAGAGAATATATGTATGAAAAACTTGTTTTTAAATTGAATAAGAAGAAATCAGCAACATCTTTGAATTTGTATGTTCCTTGTTTATTTTATTTGTTTGACAGAGCTACTTTTTTCTGATTACACTTCAAGAGAGTACAGCGTAAAAAACTTTCAAAAACTCAAAATACTTCGCACACCTTAAATTGAAAAAAATGAACTCTCCGTTTAAATAGTTCAGATTTGGTTTGTAAGGTGTATTGTCTTGAAATATTATTGAGGTTCAGTTTGACAGGAAATCAATGTTTCGTTGACGATAAAAATCATTCTTTAAAAACGCTTTTATAAAAGGTACTCGTTAATGCTTACATTATCACTGGTTGTCGAATATACTCGTACTTTAGTCCCCTCATGCCATTGACTTTAGTAAGATTTATTAAAGATACAATGTTTGACATTTATCATTCTGAACAAGCAACAAATGTGACAGCTTCACTTTTGAGTCTATGGCTGTAAAATCATCATAACTCAAAAATCAATATATATCTACGATAAATTACGTTAGGTTCGAAATACATATGGCTAAAGTAAGTAAATAAACTCCAAATTGTAAATTTTTCTTGAACGATAGGAAAATAATAGAGTGAGTTATCCTCGCCCTTGAAGGTACAAAAGAATAAGTGTTTAGTTCGAAATGCTCTCGTAAGACACCTTTAGAGTGATTTACAAATTGAAAATAGCTTCTCCATCCTCCGCTTTTTCTATTTCTTCCATGGTTTGTTATTCTATTACTTCCCAGTTTTTTTTCTCTTTTCTGTTGAATTTCTTTATCTCTTTACGCTTGCAATATGTGAGTGTGTGCGTTTATATTTCTAACAATTTTTGTACACATTATTTATGTATATAATTTAATAAATTGCTTATTTATGTTTTTTTTTTTGTAATAATATTTATGTGGAATAAAAAGAAGACTTTAAAACGTCTGGTGTCCTCTCGATCGGGTTCATCCCTCTTTAACCATTCCTGCCCTGTGATGTGTAATTAGTACACATTGCTTCTAAAAACTTTAATACTATATCTCTATAAATATAATAAATACTGGATTCAGATTTAAAATATTCCTCCGTAATACATTTACGCATTGAATGAAAAAAAAAATTAGTTATAATAAGCACTTATCGGCCACATCAGATATATTTTGTGAAAATCGGGAATAAATTCACCAATACAATCAAACGTGTGCCAGTGTGTGACGTAGGTATATTCATTAAAAAAAACTATTATGGGTGGGGAAGCGACGCTATTTACGTCTCACTCTCACTCTACTTCGGTATATGGGAACGCAAAAAGTAGAATTTCAGTTCGCTCGCTTCTCTCGCTTAGTAGCCAGTCGGCTTTTGTTCGAGGTGGTCGCTTGGTCCGATGTTTTTTTTTTTCATATTTTCAATTATTATCACTTTTGACTTCAAATTTAATAAATTTAAGCGATTGGCTATGAAAATTCTTATTTTCCCGATTTAAAATAACTCATTTTACATATGTATTGATGTGTATTGAATACACATCACCGGAACGGGCGATTTTTTTAGCACAGGAAAGGAAAGGTTAAGAGTGTGTCTTAATTGTGATGATCTAACGATACGATCCCAGATATTTTGATTGTTTATCTGTGGGAAATGTTGTCCATTGTCCAACACATGTACATAGTTACAGGATATATGTGAACATATGTTACTATATTGTCCAACACATGTACATAGTTACAGGATATATGTGAACATATGTTACTACATTGTCCAACACATGTACATAGTTACAGGATATATGTGAACATGTGTTACTACATTGCCCAACACATGTACATAGTTTCAGAATATATGTGAACATATGTTTCTACATTGTCCAACACATGTACATAGTTACAGGATATATGTGAACATATGTAACTACATTGTCCAGCACATGTACATAGTTACAGGATATATGTGAACATATATTACTACATTGTCCAACACATGTACATAGTTACAGGATATATGTGAACATATGTTTCTACATTGTCCAACACATGTACATAGTTACAGGATATATGTGAACATATGTTACTACATCGTCCAATACATGTACATAGTTACAGGATATATGTGAACATATGTTACTACATTGTCCAATACATGTACATAGTTACAGGATATATGTGAATATATGTTACTACATTGTCCAACACATTAGTTTCAGAATATATGTGAACATATGTTTCTACATTGTCCAACACATGTACATAGTTACAGGATATATGTGAACATATGTAACTACATTGTCCAGCACATGTACATAGTTACAGGATATATGTGAACATATATTACTACATTGTCCAACACATGTACATAGTTACAGGATATATGTGAACATATGTTTCTACATTGTCCAACACATGTACATAGTTACAGGATATATGTGAACATATGTTACTACATCGTCCAATACATGTACATAGTTACAGGATATATGTGAACATATGTTACTACATTGTCCAATACATGTACATAGTTACAGGATATATGTGAATATATGTTACTACATTGTCCAACACATTTACATAGTTACAGGATATATGTGTACATATATTACTACATTGTCCAACACATGTACATAGTTACAGGATATATGTGAACATATGTTACTACATTGTCCAACACATGTACATAGTTACAGGATATATGTGAACATGTGTTACTACATTGCCCAACACATGTACATAGTTTCAGAATATATGTGAACATATGTTTCTACATTGTCCAACATATGTACATAGTCACAGGATATATGTGAACATATGTTACTACATTGTCCAACACATTTACATAGTTACAGGATATATGTGAACATGTATTACTACATTGTCCAACACATGTACATAGTTACATGAGTATTTAGCCAAGATAGAGACCGACATCCGAGGAAACCCTTCGAATCTTTGGAATCATGTAAAAAATAGAAAAACGAATAAAACTAGCTTCAAATCTATGAAACTGGGAGACAGTATAACAGAAGACTTCCAAAAGATTGCAGAAAACTTTGCACAATATTAGTTTACTATATCAGTTTACGTAGATTCAGCGGCCAAATATGACACAAAAAATATTTTAAACAGTTCATCAGACAGCAGAAGCATATCGCTCCATTCCATTTCTAAGGAAGACGTGCTGAAAAGCATAAACTCCTTGTAAACCGACAAAACAATCGGACCAGATGGGTTATTAGACGACATTTTCAAAGTCTGTGCGAAATACGTGTGTGATCCCATCTGCTACATATTTAACTTGAGCATAAATACCAACACATTTCCCGTAAGCTGGAAGACAACCAGGGTCTGCCCTATCTTCAAATCGGGAGACTCGTTAGACTCTCATAATTACAGACCTGTAGCTGTTCTCTCTTTGCTTCCAAAAATTTTCGAAACTGTACTGTGCAACCAATTGACCCACCAAGTATCAACAAGACTTATTGGAAACCAGCATGGCCTTTTGCCAAAACGATCGACTGTTACTAATCTTCTGTCTCTCACACAACAGATTGCGTCAAACTTAGACGAACTTTCACAAACGGACGTAATATATACAAACTTTCAGAAAGCTTTCGACAAAGTTGATCACGATATATTACTTAAGAAAATGCACAAACTTGGCTTCAGCGATAATCTAATTGGATTATTTGCATCTTACCTAAAAGAAAGATCTCAATACGTAACAATCCGTAACAAGTCTTCTGTGGAATTTATCGCAAGATCTGGTATACCACAAGGATCCAATTAAGGTCCCCTACTATTCCTCATATTAATAGACGACATTCAAAATTCCATAAGTCACTCGACATGTTTATTGTTCGCTGACGACTTGAAAATATTCAAAAAGATCAATTCACCTCAGGACTGTGCACAGTTACAACAGGATCTAGACTCTCTAGTCTCCTGGAGTGAGCAAAATCATCTTCTGTTCAACATTAATAAATGTGTCTGTGTATCTTATAGTCGATCGTTTTCACCAATCCACCATCAGTATACTATACAGGGAGTGGGACTAAACAGAGTTTCTGAATTCAAGGATTTGGCCGTAACCTTCGATGTCGGACTCACGTTCGTTAACCATGTCTCACGTTTGATATCGGACTGTTACAAACTACTCGGTTTTGTAATGAAAATATCAAGAGAATTTAACGGCACCGATATCCTCCGAAACTTATATAATTATCTAATTAGAACCAAATTAGAATATGCATCTACGGTTTGGGCTCCTCACCAGCTCAAATACAAAAACAATATAGAACAAATACAAAAAAAAATCCTCAGATATCTATGGTACAGAACAAAGGGCGATTACCCAAAATATGCTCACCATGCCAAACTTCTCACGGTGTGTAACTATAGAAGCCTTGAAACAAGAAGGCAAGAATCCATTGCGATATTCCTAATAAAGGTTTTCCAAGGTTCCTTTAACTGTCCCGCGATTCTGGAAGCACTAAGTCTATATGTACCCAATAAATATATCCGTGCAAGGAATCACCCTCTGTTCTACATACCAACTTACAGGACGAATATCATGGCTAAACACTCAGTCACCCGTGTTATAGAGATATTGAACCAACTGAATGACACGGTTGATATTTTCTCGGTACCGTCTAGCAGTATGAGAAGAATCCTGGCTGATATTATTCCTAACGAATAAGCTAACGCTAGAAGCAAACCCTCTTTGTGTAACAGGAGAAATCCGTGCAAGTGGATAAAAAAAAAAAAAAAAAAAAAAAAATGTACATAGTTTCAGAATATATGTGAACATAAGTTTCTACATTGTCCAACACATGTACATAGTTACAGGATATATGTGAACATATGTAACTACATTGTCCAGCACATGTACATAGTTACAGGATATATGTGAACATATGTTACTACATTGTCCAATACATGTACATAGTTACAGGATATATGTGAACATATGTTACTACATTGTCCAGCACATGTACATAGTTACAGGATATATGTGAACATATGTTACTACATTGTCCAATACATGTACATAGTTACAGGATATATGTGAACATATGTTACTACATTGTCCAACACATTTACATAGTTACAGGATATATGTGAACATATATTACTACATTGTCCAACACATGTACATAGTTACAAGATATATGTGAACATATGTTACTACATTGTCCAATACATGTACATAGTTACAGGATATATGTGAACATATGTTACTACATTGTCCAACACATTTACATAGTTACAGGATATATGTGAACATATATTACTACATTGTCCAACACATGTACATAGTTACAGGATATATGTGAACATATGTTACTACATTGTCCAACACATGTACATAGTTACAGGATATATGTGAACATATGTTACTACATTGCTATCAATAAACATTTTTTTCTCACCTAACTGTTTTGGAAAAACAATAAATATTTTTCAAATACAATATATCAACACTTCAGTCAAATTCGGAACCAATTGTTATTTCCCAGCATTTTTTTTCTAAAAGAGGATCCTAAGAAATAATAAATTACAAGGTAAATTTCCACGTTAACGGGAGGTAACACTCGTAAATAAAAATCACTATATTATACACTTTAAACAAAACTTTTATTCAAAAGAACAGTTATCTGTTTTTAATTTTCTTTATTCGCACATAAAAACAATAAACCGACAAATCTCCGCTTTGTTTTGTTCAAATGAAGATAGATAAATGGGAAAATTCACAAAAAAGAGAGGCAAAAAAAAAACGAAAAACGTTATCCTCCGTAATAGAAAATGGATTCTCATAATAAAACCATTCCCTGTTTTTTTTTTGTTCAAATAAAAAAGCAAAATTATTTCCAAAACAAACTTCCTCTAAAGGGTGAAATTGTATCCTAAAATCTAAAAAGGGCTGTGTTTATTTATAAAATAAATTGTATATATTTAAAATGCGATACTCTCTGGTTTATTAAAACTACTATAGTTTACCAAATTAAAACAGGGAAAAATTTAACAATACAATTTTAGCTTGTATTTATTTATAAAATAAATTATTTGAATTCAATTTTCTTTTTTATATCACAACCAAAATAATTTTAGCAAATTGGATTGGGAAAACATAAAACAATAAAAAAATTATATATCGTGCTAACATAATAATTACTTTTGTTTAAAATGCGATATTTCACTACAACAGAATAATTTGTTAAATTGTTAACTTAATTAAATTAGTGAAATTAACACAACTAGTGGTAACCTTTAAAAAATCCCATCGGTTCTTTTTATTTTTGTCTGTTCTCAACAATTATGATACATTGAAAAAATGAAGATTTTTCATCGATTCAATATAACAATTAACAAAAATCCAATTTTGTTTATATTTTTTTATAACCAAACCGTAACATTAAAAATAATTGAATAATATATATTGAATCGGAAAATATAAACTAGAACAATTTCTTACTGTTCGTGTTTATTTACAAAGAAAATTGTTAATGTTTAAAATATGTTTCTGCAGTGGTACATTACACATAAATTTTAAACTCAATTGTAATAGGGAAATGTGTTATAGTCCGGACACTCTAGGATGAGTCCTGTGACAGCTCACAAATTTTCCCCAATACAACCTTATGTAATGAATTTACCTAAATTACTTGCTATTTATTAGAATTGAGGCTTATATTAAAATTGATAAAATAATTAAAACTACTGAACATCGTTACAAGGTTGTATTGGGGCAAATTTGTGAGCTGTCACAGGACTCATCCTAGAATTTCCGAACTATAATAATACAATTTCTTATTGTCCATGATATGATACTTATAAATAATTTGATAGATGCTATCACGAGAGACTGACTTCATCGTGAATAGATGGTCGAAGTCAATACTTGATTGTTGGTTAATGTTTTTGCAACTCAGCAAGTAGTCTGATAAATTTAACCCAAATTCCCGAATGAGAAAATCTAGTTCAAGGATGGTTAGCACGTTAAATTGAACAGACAGACGACTTACGTAGCATTCTTATGTCAACGTACAATATTCTTGGGACTAGTGTAATAGCTTGTAAACTAAATAAATAGCTTAAGTTAGATTGAATAAGACGCGATAGTAAAATAAGATCTAAAAATAAATCACTAGTAACATAGTTCAACCTATAAAACCATCTACATTTTTCCACAAAGAAATTTTCGATAAATATTAAAGTTTTCAATTCTACAATGTGACCTTACCGAGGAAATGTTATGTCACATATTCTTTGAATGCTCATTAAACTATTGTTTCTGACCATTGAAGGTCTACTTTTATAATCCAATGTTAATATTTATGAGGACGCTCATTACAAACGTGTTTCACTCAGTTTGTAGAATATTAAGAAAGTTTATAGTTTATAATGAAATAAAGGCACAAAATTGGCATAGTTAATTGATAAACGCGGTATCATTTCAAATTTAAAAAAAAACTCGAGTTAACTGTGACTAAGCAACTTGCGCATACAATTCACTCTCAATTATTATAATCAACTCATCATAGCTCGATAGTTGGAAACACCCAATTTCTTGTAAAGAAGCATTGAATAAATAGAGATCATTCTAAATTAAAATATTTTAATACTTTGTAATTTGTTATATCAAACACTGTGGAATAAACAGTGTTTGATAAAACAAATTACAATGTCTTTTAACCTCCACAGTGTAAATGAATTTACTATAAATAATATATTTTAATACTGTTTGTTGAATATAGTAAATAGGAGAAAACTAATATGATTTTTTTATTTAGTATTATATTATAGACAACTGCCGTGTTCGAAAAACTGTTATTCAAAAGAAGGTTATATCACCTTACCCATTATCCTCCGAAGATATTTTAACCAATGTAGAAAAAGCGCTCAAGGTGGTTGAATCACATATTGAGGATGCCTCAGCTAGGAAGTTAAGAAGTGTTAAGGTATATCGCCTGTAAGGCACTCGGCTAATCGGAAGTAAACACTACACCACACTTTACTGGTTACCCAATTATATTAAAAAAATATTCTTACCAGGCTTTCACTAAAGGCCTCTTGAGGATATTTCTGGTTGGTTTGTAAATACTACCACATAGCAATAAACGCGCCAGATTGTAATGGGTGAAACACTTAACTAACTTACAAAGTACTCAATACGTTCTAACGATTTTTTTAAGTGTTCGTTTTGTCTCTATATTTAATGATCCCACTATTTTTATACACGTATTTTTTTTTTCAAACACTTAAAAAGCTGAAAGAAATATTGCATTTTTTTAATGATTTACTTTGTCATAATTATCGTCTCGCCATGCTCCTATTGACGTAGGCAGATAAATTAGATTTCATCTCAATTCTATTCTGGCATTCATAGTTTTTACCATATCAATACATCTCGTTATGTATATTTTCCTATTATAAATGCTTTTAAGTCATTACTTGTTCATAGTAAGATAAATTTGATATTGCAATGTTTTTATACATCTATCTAAACTTCTTATACCTTCTTTGTTTCTCGTATAGATTACTTTTTGTCAATATTTCACTATCTATTCTTTCTACGTGGTTGAACCATCTCCGCCTCAAATTGAACCTGGATCGCCCGCTTACTTAACGTTAATCTAACCGTTAGACCATGGCTGCTGACAATTTTTTTTCACACTTTCTTTTGCAACGTTCTCATTTTACCGCATTTATATTACTTTCATCACTTTTCTATCACATCCAAGATATCTGTCAGCATCTCTAATTAAATAAAAAGATAAACTTTAATCTTTTCGCCTTTTCATTAATACAATACACCTAAGGTGGACCCTGAATTTGGATGAGGAGTGATCGTGGGGGTACCCTCCGCCCACCAACCGATAGATGGCCGTCATTAATCTGGTGACCCCGACACGGGGAGTCACAAACAACAAGTGTGCGATTGATGCCTTAATCACTCACTTTTCTCCAAAAAATATCCCCAGAGAACACGTTTCGATGTGTGTGTATATAAAAAAATAAAATGCTTTTCTCTGAATGAAGTTTTGTAATGAAAATATTTGTTCGGAACTTTTTTCACTGTGCACTGTGTATAGTAATATACTTACAAATTTGGTATTTTTTTAACGATAAATTGACATTTAGGCCCGAATTCATCGTTTGACCGTAGAATTAAATATTGCGTTACACTTTTGCTGTATATAGTACAACTCGACTGTCTTATAACTACGTACCTGTCTCTTCCAGTCCATCATAAATTTACTAAAGAAGCTTTAAGTGAACATCACACTTGAATCCCTTTTTAAAAAAACTACTTACCGACGGGAATCGAAACTGTAATCTATGGACTGGAAGAAAAATATTAACGTTAACGATTTTGCACGTAAATGTTCAAAACCATATTTCTAAGGAAATATTCATTGGCCGTAGTCTAATGGTTAGTATTCAAGCGGGCGCACTACATTCGATTCCTAGCGGGTTCACTTCCAGACTGGTTTTACCATTATTTTATCTCTTTCTGTTGCCTATACTTTGCTTAGCAACAAAGTTTATCATGCCATTAAGCAACATAAAAATAGCACTATATATAACTACATAACAAAAGGCTGCAGCTTATTAGACCTGCCGGTCGTCATGGAAGTTTAATTTACTTACCATAGGAATTTTGGGTTTAGTCTGTCAAAATTTATGGGTGTCTTACAATCATACTCACGATGGATAGTATATCAATATCGTTTGTCATCTGACTTTGAGACTGATTCAGGTAAATAGAAGAGTGGCTTCTTCTTCTCTCAGTAATATGTTTAGGTTTCCGATATGTTATACGGGCTCAGGTTTGCCCTATGGCTCTCCTACAGTCATTTTAAACATATATATTTTCAACACTTCTCCACGATGCGACTCACAGTCTTGATGGTTCCACATTAATTAAATACATTAAACCACACATGCAAGGTTTAATACATTAAACCACACATGTAAGCACTGCAATTGGACACACCTAACATGATTCAGGATACTTCATAACCGTGAATGTAATTCAAATCCTTAAAAAAACATGTTAAGACCATTCACAACTGACTTCACGCGTTCAATGACGATGTTTTTATTTATCACCTACTTTACTTGGGGAGAGGAGTGTATTAAACTTTGTGATAGGATGGATCACATGAGATATAGAAAATAATATTTTCAGAAGGTACTTCAAATCTAAATGATCTATTTATAATCGGATAAAGACGGTAATTTCCTCCCACATTGTCTCTTGAAATAAATCGGATTTCTTCGTAGTTCGATAATATCCAGAAGAAGATCCGATTATAGTATATAATTAATTAGTTAAATTGCTCTCACTAAGAGAAGTTTTTCTCTGTAGGCGTTTAGAAAATAATTTATATAATCTTAAAGTAATTTAATATTTTTTATTTATCTCGATCTATCGATCATTTGAGTACTTAAGCATTTCATTTCCATGTCCGGACTGTCAATTATGTCACGCATTTCCAGTAGAAGGAATTATATTTATCTCGATCTATCGATCATTTGAGTACTTAAGCATTTCATTTCCATGTCCGGACTGTCAAATATGTCACGCATTTCCAGTAGAAGAAATTATATTTATCTCGATCTATCGATCGTTTTAGTACTTAAACATTTCATTTCCATGTCCGGACTGTCAATTATGTCACGCATTTCCAGTAGAAGGAATTATATTTATCTCGATCTATCGATCATTTGAGTACTTAAGCATTTCATTTCCATGTCCGGACTGTCAATTATGTCACGCATTTCCAGAAGAAGATATTATATTTATCTCGATCTATCGATCATTTGAGTACTTAAGCATTTCATTTCCATGTCTGGACTGTCGAATATGTCACGCATTTCCAGTAGAAGGAATTATATTTATCTCGATCTATCGATCATTTTAGTACTTAAGCAATTCATTTCTATGTCCGGACTGTCAATTATGTCACGTGTTTCCAGTAGAAGGAAAAATAAGTCATCCTGTAATTACCCTCAATCAGGTCCTGCCGAAAACATGTAGTCTCGTTGTTCGGAGAAATTCACGTGTTGATAGTCCTGTATTTCTCCAAAATAACATTCAATGATACTTTTGTTCAACCTATCTCTGTATGTTCATTTTGCATCCAGCCACACATTGTCAAGAGGTAACCTAGTACTCTCCAAAAAGGTTAAGGCATTTAGTCTTTAGGTGCCATCTTTTACGAGGGATTCAACCGATCGTGACGCATTTTTTTCTTTCCGTTTTAGTACTTTAGTAAACCCCGATTATTATACAATATCATCATCTCCAGCTCTAGAACCCAGTTTGGCTCTATCACTTGTCTCTTTTAGTATCTTCTTTCTTCCAATTTGTTACTATGATTGACACGTAGCATGAAGGTACCAATATTTGGACTGGGTTTTCACGTTACCCCAGAGAAAATAGTCCAACGGTGTCAGATCACATGATCTTGATGGCCAATTAACATCACCGTTTCCGGAGATAACAATACATAAAATAATTCAACAATTTGAACGCGTTGTTTATTTATTTAACACTTTTATTGCAATACAATCTGGCAGGCTTATTGCCAGGCGGCAATCTCTTCCAACCAATCAGACAAAAGTAAATGAAGCAAGTTACGTGGTCGTATAAATCATTCAAATGACTATCCATCCCCACGACATCCTTAAACATATACGCAAGCACATGCCCACGAACCCCACAAAGACGGACAATCACCCGAACATTATTTTTCATATAAAGTGAGATATCATCAATCAAAAGGAAAGGAAAGTATGGTGGAGAGGAAAGGAAAAGAAAAATCAGGAATGAAACACGTTATTTTACTGACTTGAAATTAAGAGTTTTTTCAGTCGCTTCTTAACCCTGAGAGATCGGCGCACTGCTATAGCAGTGGAAGAAATTTGTTCTACCCTTGTATTCTAAATAAATATCCTTCATTTAGAATACAAGGGTACATATTCTAAAATATATTTTTTTTGTTTTTTTGTTGTTTAAAATAAATATTTATCACGAATGTCCGAATCGTAAATATATCTCAGCACAAGATAGACAATTATATTTTTTCTCGTAGCGCTCTCAGGGTTAAAGCATGCCAAGGACGGAGCGAGTCTTATATTGGTTTGTAACTTATTCCAGAGTCTCACTGTATGGACAGTAAAGGACGAAGTAAAGAAAGAGGAGCGGTGAACTGGAAATGCCAATAAACAATCTCCGTTTGAGCGTAGCGCTAATCCATGATCGGAAAGACGCTGAAAATTTTCAGCGAGATAAGAGGGTTGTTGTATTGTATAGGACTCCATTTTTATAAATGTCATACATCACACTTCTCAAATGTCACAAGATCTAGGCAAGTTAGTGACGCCATGTGTGTTTTATCCAAGAATTAAAAAAAAAACAGTCAATTTGAAAGACCACTTAAATTTATTATTTAAGTGGTATTTTTCTCAAATATAGACCATTTCAGCAAGCAATTTGCTCGTTTAAATAATTCAATGGTAATTTCATTTGATTGAATGTGGATAATGCTGAGAAAAGAGATATATTTAATTAGGAATTCAATCATCTGAATAAATATATTAGATACTGTCCATCCGATCCCTGGGATCATCTGCTAATCTCTTATAAGCTCTTTTCAATTTCCACTTTGCTTCCAGTACAGGTTTTGGATTAGCAAACGAATCGTCGATTGCATTTTAATGACAGATGAAATTCAAGTTAGAATTTCGAGAAAATTCTTTAGAATTCAGTAAAGTGATTTTTAGCTATTTTTCACAGTCAAAACGTCTAAAGATTATTAAATTTCGTTATATCATTTATACAATTTTATCAATTATTTTTTCTGAAAGAATGAAGACATCGGTAATCAATTCATCGTTTTAAGTGAGATTATTTAAGATTGTTTGACTTGCAGAAGGAGCTTTAAGATGGTTTGACATGCAGTGAGAATGCATGATAAAAGAATGACGAAGCAAGAACTCCAAAATTAAAGGTAAAATGCGGCTGGATCAAGGGGGTCAGATTTTGAAATAAGATAAAGGGAGAAGTATGAATAATGAAAAATTATGTATGACGAAATGTATGAATGTAAGGAGCCGAAAGTTATATTCTTGGATATAGGTAATCCATTCTCTCTGTTTATCCCGCAAGGGACATGGTATGATGATATGTTTGTATGTATTTTTGAACGATTTATTTTCGCAAATGTCTAAATATAGCATTTAAAACAGGCCACATAAGCTATTTTACATTAGGCCCAGAGCTGATTTTTTCAATTCATAAGAAGTAAAATAAAAAATAATTTATTTTCTTCACAATGACAACTGAATTAAATTTTATAGTTAATAAAGTATCTGCGTTCACCTTACTTATTTTTGGCGAGCCGCGTGTTTGACGTGGTTTAAATGGACCGACCGTAAATTTTGATATAAATCAATTAAAATTATGAAAAATACAACATGTGACTTAAAAGGTACAGCTCTTTATCCATCTATAAATCATAGGACCTGTTTCTTTATTAAGGATATCAAAATAATGAAATCCGATCCAGAATACGTGATTTCGACCGCGGGATTTTTTCTGTTTATATTAAATGAGGACTGGAAAGTTTTAATCAATTATGTATCATAATTTTATTTACTTTAATGTTATTTTACGAGGGTAGTCCCAAAAGTACCCGACCTAAAAAAGAAAACACAAAAAATTTGGGAAAAAATAATTTTATTTCTCAACATAGTCTCCTTTTAGCTCGACACACTTTTCACAGCGATGTTCAATAGCTTCGATACCCTGTTTATAGTGAGAACCATCAAGCGCCTCAAAATAGCCATCAACCGCAGATTCCACCTCTTCATTGTTGGCAAATATTTTACCACCGAGCCATTTTTTCAAGTTTGGAAAAAGAAAATAATCCGAAGGGGCTAAATCTGGCGAATAGGGTGCGTGAGGAAGCAATTCGAACTTTAATTCATTGATTTTGGCCACCGCGATTACGGATGTGTGAACTGGTGCATTGTCTTGATGAAACAACTTTTTTCTTTTTCGCCAAATGCGGCCGTTTTTTCTTGATTTCATCACTCAAACGCTGCAATAAGTTCGCATAATACTTGCTGTTGATTGTTTTTCCTTTTTGAAGATAATCAATGAAAATTATCCCACGCGCATCCCAAAAAACTGACGCCATGACCTTGCCTGCAGATGGAACTGTCTTCGCCTTTTTTGGAGCCGATTCTCCCCTTTCAGTCTATTTTTTTTACTGTTCCTTCATCTCAGATGAGAAGTGATGGCCCCATGTTTCATTCATGGTTATGAATCGACGCAAAAACTCGGCTTTATTGCTGTGAAACATCGCCAAACACTTGATTGAAACATCCTCACGACGCTGTTTTTGTTCCATTGTGAGCAAACGCGGCACCCATCTTGCGCACAGCTTTCTCATGCCAAAATTTTCAGTCAATACGCAATGTACAGCACTTTTTGAAATGCCTACCATGTCTGCTAGCTCGCGCACTTTCAATCGACGGTCATCCTATACCATTTTGTGGATTTTCTTTACCATTTCTGGTGTGGTCACCTCATTTGGTCGACCACTGCGATGTTCGTCTTGGCAGCTCGTACGGCCTCGTTTAAACTCTGCCACCCAATATTTTACTATTGTAAACGAAGGAGTAGACTCCCCTAAAGTTGAATCTAGCTTAGCTTTGATATTGGTTGGACTTAGGCCTTTCAAATGAAAGTATTGTATCACATAACGATGACCAATTTTTTCCATGTTTACAAATTCACTGAGAGCGTTCACTACTGATGGCTGCCAAACAAATACTAAACAACGTAACGTCTTAAAACTTGAAACTAAAGCTTTGTAAGTTTAGTACTTTCTACCATAGTAATTTTTTAAAGCAGCAACCGCCATCTATACCTACGTCAGGTCGGGTACTTCTGGGACCAGCCTCGTATAAACTTAAATTAAAATATTTTTTGTTTGATTTCGCGTGATGTATGCATATGTAATTGAGTGTCACTGTTTGTCAGATTGATGAGACACGTTTTCAACGTGATTTTATATGATCCAAAATTGGAAAGAAGTATCGATTTATTTTTTCATGCTATATGTCCTCAGTGAGATACAAGCAAAAACCTTGTTTATTGGGGACACGACAAATGAAAGGCAACAAACCCAGATCCATTAAAATTGTGTCCGAATTGTTGTTCTTTCGCAAATTATGTATATTTCTTGTCATGTGTAAAATAAATAAATAAATTATTCAAATATTACGACTTCAAGTTCTTGGAACTGCGTGTAGATAACTCTGATTAATTCAAAATAAAATAAATAGATAGTGGAGGTAATTGAACAAGAATTTTAGATGTCAATGGGATAATCACGATTGTCTCAAACGTCCGTTCCGAAAAACTAAAATATTCATTTTAAACACTGTTAAATATACTGGTGAACTTTTTGCCAGAAAACAATATCTTCCAACCAACCAGACCAAAGTAAATAAAGGTAAGTTACATGGCCGCTAAAAATATTCAAATAATTATTCACCTGTACAAAATTCATGAAGAATGTTCATAATGAAAATAAAACTAAGATATCATCAATCAAAAAGAAAGGAAGAGATGGTGGGAAGGAAAGAAAAATCAGGAATTATTATTATTTACACATCATTACAGAAACAGCCTGGCGTGCTTATTTCTAGGTGGTAATCTCTTCCAGCCAACCAGACGAAAAGTAAATAAAGTAATTTATAGTACATGGTTGCAAAAATATATTCTTTATGAAATTTATGAACAATATACTCTTACAGAATCATAGTTAAAGTAAGAATGAAATATCATTAATCAAAAGAAAGGTAAGAGATGATGGAAAGGAAAGCAAAATCAGGAATATTTAGGTGAAAATATTTTCAATGAAAAATACACGTTTTTACTGGTCTTTCCAAATTTCTCGTACCTTATTTGAGTAATAACTAAAGTTCTGTAGTGGCTCACCAGAATTTGAGACGAGCTGTGACCTGCAGAGGGTTAGGCTGGTCGGGGTACAGCTACTATCATGCCACATACAGACTCTGCAGTCCGAGCACACTGTCTGTTCCAACTCCCAGCCCTGGACAGAGAATCATGCATGTAATCATGAGAGTGGAACACTCATCTATTACTGGCCGGCCAGCTACATCACCAAATACAAGGTCATATGCACTGCATTTTAGTTCAATCCGAATTATTTCCTATGTTCTAATTCCGTACGCTGTCATCAAAGTTTTAATATACTCGTACATTCTTCGCAATGCATTTATTTTATTCCTACCGATTTATCTTGCTTTCATTACTTTTTTTCACGTTCATGTTTTGTTTGCACATCTGCTGCTTGTCTTCTTTCACTATCGCACTTCTCTCTACTATCTTATATAACTTCCTCAAACTCCAATGTTTCGTATCCAACTTTTATTTAACATACACTTACTTCTCCAATCAATGATCATGCTTGCAAGATACTTAACTTCCTCAACTCCAATGTTTCGTTTCCAATTTTTATTTAACATACACTTACTTCTCCAATCAATGATCATCACTTTTGACTTTCTTATTTTCATGATCAGACCATTTAATTCACCCCTTGCATACACTTTCCTTACAAACTTTTGTAAATTTTCCTCGCTTTATGTTAGCAGTAACATATTTTATTAAATTCTCATCTGTATCAATGTACAAAAAGATAGATATGATGAAAAATGAATAAACCATTTCTTGGAGTTATTTTTAACAATAATAGGCCAGCAAAAATATTTTAACTCCTACTAAAGGATATATCGACTTAATTAGTTTCAAAAGCTTAATATAAATAGATCATTTCATTGTATAGGTACAAAATGTCACCTTCAACCAGAGATCTTCTTCAAATAAGGATTATTTAGATGTACTTGGTCTAATCTGATTATTTCTAGACGGCTTAATTATCACGGCGCCATTCAGTGCTTCGTTAAGCCAACTACAATCAAAAAGTTCCGGACAATATTAAGGAGTTGCAAATTTTCTTCTATAAAGCAACTACTGACCTTGTTTAACTTTCAAGTTTGTTTGATAATTGTATAAAGCTACGAGAAGGGGACTATAAATAGGGAAATAAGGGAAAAGGATACACTTTGCATAATCAATATCAATTAACTGTATTTAATAAAATATAAATAACGTTTCTGCTTTAACTTTGGAAAATCCATCTCAGACATATTGAATTTAATATTTTATTAAATATTGTGTTGTCTTGTAGACTTGTTAAAAAAAAAATTCAAAATATTATTTTATATTAAATAAATTCAACATTACATCTCATCTATTCTATGTTGAATTGTATTATTTGTGGGTTTACTTTTTTATTTTGCTGCCGTTTATTAATTTTCTGTTTTTTTCTTAGTCTACGTGTATAAGGGTGTGGGCTGAAAAATGTGTAGTGTTCTCGCGGCCGGGATCGCCCTATATTGATGAGGTGTATATCGGTCTAGGGAATGTAATGAGATGAGCCCAGACCTTTTGATAGCTTCTCTCTTATATGTATTTTCTGCAATTTAATTGAGATTTATTTTTATTTTTTATTTTTATATATTTATTATTTTCTCAAAACAGGCTCAGTTCAATTACTTTGAAAAATACAAGAAATGTTAACATTAGAAATAAAGAAAAATTATATAGAATAAAAAAACAATATCATATATAAAATAAAAAATAATGCATATGCATACATATATACACAGAAACATACACACATGTTCAAAGTCACTTAAGTACGTTGATGAGTGCTTTCTTACGCGCTCAATCTTAGAAGAAAATTTACTTGTGGTAATGTGATATGAAATATGTCAATATCCGAAGCAGTCCCGTTCAGAAGAGTTAAGGCCCTTCCAACAGGCATATCGGCTGGAAGACCCGTTGCGTATGTTATTGAGAACAGTTCTTTATAGAACAGTTATTATAATAAGAGAGATGTTTTCACACCTTAATGTGAAAGACTTGGAACCTTTATTTTTAGTATCAGAAATCGAATAAAAACTAGGATTGGGAATTTGGCCTTCTAGCATAGAACTACACAAAATATGACCTTCGTGGTAAGTTAATAAGACGTGTTTCTTCCAGCCCAAGATGGCAGGTTTCAAGTATCTAGACTTTTCGAGTCTAGTTTTCACTTATTTATTTATTTAACATCTTTATTGCCAATAAAATCTAGCGGGCTTATTGCCAGTCGGAAATTTCTTCCAACCAATCAGACGAAAGTAAATGAAGCAAGTTACGTTGTCGAATAAATCATTCAAATGACTATCCATCCCCACGAAATCTATAAATATATACGTGAGCATATGCCCTGTTAGGAGTATATTATTTAGAACAGCGAAATGGATATTGAAAATCAACAAATTATAGGAGACTCCATTTTGTATGGACGGTCAGTTTATTAACAAAAATCTCAAATCAGAGAAGCCGTTATTTCTGTTCATTTTGTTAGGACGTGTTAAATTATCGGTTGAGATTATGCAAGTCTTGTATGATTTCGAAATATTTCCCCGTGATCAAAATATTAGTTGCGTCATGAATCTTTGTCGCTAACAAATGAAAGCTATCGGCAAGTATAAAGGCAAAGGGTTTGATCTTCCCAGCTCGCCAACTTTGTAGGTGTATCTCGATACGCTGCTCGATGTCATTGATACATTGTTCTAGAACTTTAAATAATTATATTTTGTCTGTAATGAGAAAATATTTTTGGGCAAGAGGGTGAAGGCACGAGGTATTTCTTCCCTGCAACGGTGTGGATGACGGAAAATGCATCCAGCTCGCCCGCATTACTAGCTAGCTCCCGAGCCATTACAGAAGTCTCATATTTGTGCTTAAATATATCATAATTCTCTTAATTAATAATTACGTCTTGAGATCAGTTCTCACCTCGAGTGTTATAGAACAAAGAAAGCTTATCGAATTATTTTCTTTATAGTGGAAATCCTGAGAGAGTACATAATTACTTCATTGTTTAGTTTAGACAACTAGAATTCCTTTTATCAACGGGACTGATTTTCTTCAAAAAGACGCCACGCGGAGATTGCGTCATACTCCGAGATTAGTTCACGCTCTTCAAAACCATCAAGGAGCTGTCTGACGCCTTTGTCCGAAGGCTAGAAAGGAAGAGTCACTTCTGGAACGCTCCAGATCCCGATCTCAAATTAAAGCCCTGCGAATAACGCTACGAGTGGTGCGCAGTCATCGACGAAACCAGTTGCTTCAATTTATCGATCAATCACGTGGATATTTAAAGGTACTGTGACCCTATTTTCTTTGTTATTCCTTTGGTGATTTCAAATTCTGCACTAAACTTGTTTTTTTTTTGTTTTACGACGCTTTAAGAGCGATCGCTAGAGATAATCTCCCTTGCAAAGGATATCAATCCTTTAAAGTAAACTCTTCAAGTGTAACAATCGAGTCAAACTCATATTCAAATTCAAACTAATTCCTATCTGGATCATTTGAACCGGTAATAAAAATAAATAATTTTAATCTAAATTGTTACTGTGTTTCGTTATTGTTACCTTTCCTCTGATGTCCTGTGATAATTCGAGTGTTACCTGTTCGAACCTTTGAGACCAAAAATATCTGTGCTCCTAATAAGCCGCTGAGTTATTCGTGGGAGACTTGATTCTGATAATTTTAATAACTTAAATAATTCAAAATAATTTAACCTAAAAGTTTAGAAAATCAGAATCATACTTAAGAACCCACGAACCCCACAAAGACGGACAATCACCCTAACATTATTTTTCATATAAAGTGAGATATCATCAATCAAAAGGAAAGGAAAGGGTGGTGGAGAGGAAAGGGAAATAAAAATCAGGAATGAAACACGTCATTTTACTGACTAGAAATTAAAAGTTTTTTCAGTTGCTTCTTAAAGCATGCCAAGGACGGAGCGAGTCTTATATTGGTTTTTGACTGATTCCAGAGTCTCACTGCATGGACAGTAAAGAACGACGTAAAAAAAGAGGAGCGGTGAACTGGAAAGGCCAATAGACAATCTCTTTTCACTTAATGCTTGTTTAACACTTTTCTAGTAGGTAAGAAGCGATTGCCGCTTGTAAATAAACACACAAGGTTGCACAGAATACAATGAAATGTACAATAAAATATCATTTCAATGGTAGTTAATTTAAATTTTTGTATTTTATGAATTTTTTCGTAATTTTTCATAAATTCGTAAGATGTTCTCTTCTAAAAATAAATATATTTTTAGTTTCATTTCGGTGTTTTGCAACGTTCGACTTGTTAATCTGCTATTCAGTAAAATAATTAAAAAATCCAATATTTTTAACCCTAAATTAACAATGAAGCGATAAATAAAAAAAATCCAGTTATTCTGTATAATGTATAATGATTTCTTACAAACAAAATACGAGTTTCGCCGTTATAAACGTTTGTAAGGTAGTGATGCAAAAAAATGAGGAAGTATCAAATGTGGTTTAAAAATTTTTTTTTCGGGAATTTTCTAGTATGAACCATCTTACTATATAAGCCATCCAAACTCGTCCTACACGAGCCATTGGAACTCGTACTATACGAACCATCCAAACTAGCACTATACAATCCAACCAAACTCCAACTTAACGAGCCATCCAAACTCTTACTATACGAGTCATCCGAACTCGTAGCGTACGAACCAACCAACCTCGTGCAATACAAACTCACTATACGACGTATCCGGATTCGTACTATACGAGCCAATCGAACTTGTACAATACGAGCCGTACAAACTCGCTATACGAGGCATCTGAACTTATACTATACAAGTCATGTGAACTCATACTATACGAGTCATCTGAACTCGTAGAATATGAGCTATACAAATTCATTACGCGACGCACCCGAACATGTACTACACGAGCTAATCGAACTCGTACGATACGAGCCATACGAAATCGTACTTACGAACCATCCAAATTGGTGCTATGCGAGCTATACGAATTCGCTATATGAGGCATTCAAACTCGTACTATTGTACTCGTATATGAGCCGCCGGTAATTTTTCAAAATATATCCAGAGATAATTTATTTTAGTAATAGATCATTCGATATAAACAAGATTAATCGAAAACACTTTTTTCAAAAAATCAAAGTATATTTTTATGTATTTTCGTCTTTTTTTCTGATGTTTTATTTTCTTCTCATCGTTTTATTACAGAGTGGTTGAGCCGTATTTGGAGAAATTTAATTATGTCGATTTTATCAATTTGAATCTTAAAGCATTGGATTGTGAATAAACCTTAACAAATATTCTTTCTTTTGATATTAATTTCATTATAAAGATTTTAAGGATAAAGAAAGTAATCAAACATAACAAAGATGTATTTTTGAAGGATTCCTCGTTATATAATTCAAATGAATTCTGTTTTTGAAAATATAAAATAAATGAATTTCATGTATACTTTTTAATTCCAACTTATGTGAAAATTATTAAAATTAATAATTTGATATGAAATATTCTACAAGTGTCAAAGAGGTTAAAGAAACAACACATTGAAGTGGTTTGGACATGATGAATATTAGTATTATAAATACTAACTAAAAACATCTGAAATGCTTAGTGGGAGTCATGGTTCCAGATTTTTTAAATTTATTTATATGATATACTCGTATATATATTTTTTTTGAAGTGTGGAAAAGGAAAAGAAAAAATTCAGAGAAAGAGATAAGGAACAACTATGCCTAGTTCATGGCGAATCTATGCCACTTCGTGACACGTGGGCAGAGTGAGAATGAAAAAAGAAAATGAAATGTGTACGTCCAAAAAGTACTGTTAGTAGAAGTGAATGAAGTTTTAAAGGAGTAAAGGAACTTAATGAAATAGGTTGTGAAAGAGGTGATGGATGCAAAAATAATTGGAAGTTTGATGTCCTGTTTTCTGTTGAGGGTTCCCAATTGTTTATCACGTTCCTATAACACAAAAGTTGTTCTTGCAGTTGCTCACCATCAATCAACAGCGTCATTATATAAATCATCAGCATCATCATCATAGATCATCGATCAGGCGGGTAAAGGATAAGATCGTCACAAAAAAATATATATGCATTGATTATTGCAAGCATGACCATATTGATGTTATATGATCAACAAGAATGGAATTTCATCCAATGACCAAATTTATTCAAGGCAATAAATATTTATTTTGCTTTCATTTATCATTCCAGTATCGAGGTGAAGATGGTTTCAAGATAGCGTTTTAGTTCAGTAATTTGTTATTATGTTGTTTGTTATGTTGTTCCAGCAATTGTTTTTTTCCCTACTTTTCTTTATTTAGAAACTACATGGTCTATACTCACCTCATTTTAGCTGGCGAGAACACTGCTTGAGTACATCAATTTTTATAATCGCATCATGTCCTATCATGATGAAATTGAATGTTGAAATTCTTGAATTATTTATTTTCAACGAGCATTTAATCCTATAATAATAATAATAATAATCTTAAAAATTATAATGGTAATACAAATAATTCTATACAAACCAGTGTGCAGAATGGAACTATACTACTCAAGCCATAATTTTACAAAATGTGATGATAAATATGACTTAAATACCATCATCACGAAAATGCGTCCAATTAAATGTGATGTATTTGCAATTTTTATGTACGTCACGAAGACGTGGACTCTGAGAGAGCAAGCGAGAGACGTAGAATAAATTAAGTAGAAATGTGGTGCTAGAAAATTATGTAGCAAATCCAATTTTAGGGACTTATGTTTCGCATAGAAGGATGTTGGTTGTTTGAATAAAAGTCGTCGAGATCGGAATAAGTAAAGAGAAAGTTTATTGTAAGCGTCTGTATTTATAATGTATAGAACGGCGGCGCAGAACATGTCGCTGTCTCGCTTCCACTGGACACATGTTTATTATTGCACGTTCTATATACATTTCATACTACGGTCTGCAGGAGAGGCAAGATATATATCGGTGTCTCGCTCTTCGCTACTAGTGAATTCAATGACCGCGCGGGCGACCTTCGCCCGGCGCCGTCTCGAACTCGCAACTTGCGAGTTCAATGACCGCGCCGGCAAGGGTCGCCTTGGTGGGTTCAGTGACCGCACGCACGGTCGCTACACAATGAACGGTAAGACAAACTAATACTTCCATCCTTAAAGAACTGAGAATCACCGACAGATCATCGACAATATACCTAAAGACTTGTCCTCCGATTCTGAAAACGCATTGTTCGTGGTTAAGAAGAGAGTTTGGAAAGCGTGAAAGGATGATGCACAAGATGACGAGCCCCAATGCGTTGGATTAATCAAGTAGGAGACGAAACAAGTTTACTTTCAATATCTACCCTTCGAACTGCACTGGATGGACGGAGACAAGTGATCAAAGGCTATCATCGGAGTCACGATGCTCAGTCATAAACTTAACGACAGAGTGATGACGATGACCAAAATATAACAAAAAAATATACAAAATATAAAATCTTAAAAACAACATTGATCATGTTGTATTATATACGAGTATTGATGCCAAATAAAATATGCTTTTAATAAAATGAGAAGCGTATTCTGCGATGATAATCTAAACTTGAAACTTCGACAACGGTTAGTCAAATGTTACATGTGGTCAGTGTTATTGCATGGAGTGGAATCATGGACCCTCAAAGTTGGTAGTATGAACCGACTGGAAGCATTCGAAATGTGGATGCACCGGAGAATGCTACGGATACCCTGGACGGATATGGTCAGCAGCACAAGGGTTCTTCAAAGAGCAAAAGTTGATAGAGAGTTGCTGACTAATATTAAAATTCGAAAGGTGTCCTACTTGGGTCATGTACTTAGAGGAGCAAAGTACAAATTACTTTACTTGATGAATCAAGGCAAAATAGAAGACCGAAGAGGTGTTGGCTGGAGGCAAATCTCCTGGCTCCGCAATATACGTGATTGGACTGGCGTAGGCGTTGGAGATCTTTTTCGGCCTGCCGGAGACAAAGATGTCTACTTTCAGGTGATATTCAACGTTGGGGGATCTGACATGACACTGGGAAGAAGGAGATAGATGTCAAAAAAATATTATTAAGATTTTTTTTTAAATATAAGGATAAATATAAATCACTTTTTTCTTATTTTGATTTCTTTGTTTGTATTCAGCCCAATATGAGCAGTCAAGAAACCTTAAAATATTAAACAAAAAAATCAGTTACTTTTTTGTAGAGTGATTCAACTCAACCGACCGACGATCGTATTAGCTTACCAAACCATAAGCTAAAGCTTTACCCGCTCAGCTTAAAGAAGTTGCAAACTTTGGGGATTAAATGAGAAAAATTTTCCCCCTTACTTCTTTTACACGAGGGGTTGGTTTTTTGTCAAGCCATAATTCATATATTATTGCTTTTACACATTATGTAGCGTGGAAACTGGGAGGGGTAAGATATACAGATTTATATTTTCAAAACACATATTTTACTTTTATGAAAATAAAGAATACTTTAATTTACAGTATTTAAAGATGCATCCAAACAAAACGTTCAAATTCTTATTTTGGCTGCCACCATTAAAAATATTTGACTTGGTGATTTTGGCATATTGAAGCTCGTGGCCGGAGGACAATATTGTCTTCATCCCCAGTTATCGAACCTTTTGATTTAGAACCACTTTGGTAAGCACGTAACTCATGATTTGTATTGCTGCACGTGAAGCGGCAACATTATTCATGCGAGCATGTTTTATCAGACAAGCTCTTTAATCAGACTACGGTATTTTTAGTACCATCGGTAATCGAACTTAAAATTCCCAGGTGGAGTCAAGTGCCTTACCAAATAGGCCACGAAGGGCGTCATACTCACTATGCCAATCAAATTATTTTTTAATCTTTTGCTACAGTAAAGCCTATCTCAAGTGTTTTTATCCTTCGAAATCCGCGAGAGAGTATTTTTTTACCTAATAACTATTAATTATTATCATTAACCAGCAATTATCAGTCAATAATGATGATGGAAGTTAATCAACAACATGTATTTGTTATGATAATATGTTTTAATGATTGCCTATTATAATATAAATAGGCAAAAACCCGTACGACGGTTGTCGGCAAAGAAAGAATACGAAAATCGAATTTTGAATACAAGAGAGCGAGAGAAGAATACTTCGATTCTTACAAAAACAAGGTCCATACGTTTTCAAAAGTAGAATTTGTTTTACATCCGTTTATATTTCACGGGTTGCAACTAGTGATATTTTATTTCTTATAATCGTATGAAGAAGTTATAGTTGTCAAAGAACAATTGAAAAAAAAAGATGTTCTGAAACATGTTTTGAATATAGAATTCCTTGAATTACCTACTTATTGTTTGTACGATTTAGTACCGTACCAATAATTATAGTCAAAAATAAAACTGCTAATAAATCTATTTTCAAAGTATGTTTTCGATTAGCTATATTTTTTAAATTTGATAGCTACCAATTCTTAGTTATTTTAAGTGGTTTTTTTTTATATATACTTTTTTAAACAGAGAAAAGCGACGTCATACATATGGTATGTAGAAGAGGCGAAATATGTGTCGAAATAGGCAAGCTGGCGCTCTGTTCTGTCTGCCTATCCTCACAGAATAACGGTGAGATGGTGTCTATGTAGGAATGGTATTCGTTCTTTGACCGTCGTTCAAACAGTGAGAATTATTTATGTCACATTCAAAAATAAAATTTGTGGTTAACCCTTCCCTTACGGTGATAAAATTGAAACGCGCGCTCCGGTGTTGGGTAGTGAGTACGTGATCAAAAATTAGCGATTTTAAATCGGAAAAATAAGAACATTCATAGATAATCCCCTTAATTAATTATAATTGAAGTTAAAAATTATTAATTGAGATGTATTTGCTGAAAACATAAAAAAAACCATCTGGCAACGCTCACGGAACGGGCGTAGATCTAGTCTCGTTGCCATCTCAACAGCTACTGCGGCGCGGCAGGGTTGGTGGCTAACTCGGGCGTGGCTTACACTTGCGAGGTTGAGACAATTGAGCTCCTCACTATTCAGTGACGTATGCAAAAGTGAGATGCGAATATAGTGTCGCGCTTCCCGCATACTCTTCACCTATCGTCAAGACCCAAGATCGAGGCACTCACAGCGTTTAAAGGCGAATTTGTTTCCGATATTCACGAAATACTTACGATGTAGTCGATAAATTCTGATTATTATTAATATTATTTTTTAAATCAATGCGTAAATATATTATGGAGGAATACCTAAAATCTTAACCTTGTATTTATTATATTTATAGAGATATTTATGGTTATTAGAAGCAACGTGTAGAAGATACCCAACACAGGGAAGGAAAGGTTAATAACATTTTATATGGATCAAAATATTTGCTGTGCTTCAAAAAAGTCTAGATAAGATTGGTCTTAATGAACGGACTAATTTAGAAAATCAATAAATAAATTTTTATAACGTGTAACCTCCCTTAATGTTGTTGTATCGTATAACCCTTTCCATATATACTGTACAGACTGATTGGCTTACTACTATTTAGTGATATTTTCCAACCAAACAGTACGATCTCTCACAAGTTGTTAGAGAAATCCTGAGAGGAACTATTTAAAAACATGTTTCAATGGAAATCAAACTCGCAATCAGGTCAGTAGATGCATCTTACCAATAAAACCGTATGGGGTATCAAGAGGGAGGTTTATATACACAGAAAATTACGCTGCTCTTTAGTAGACTGTGTTACGAAGTTAAATGTTAAGAAAGTCAGAGATGAATTTTCGTCGATATTTATATTGTGCCGTTTAGATAATAGACTCTCTTCAAAGACGCTGTTATTCGAAATTTTAACCCATTAATCTAGAAAAGAAAGGTAGCATCGTTGCACATAAAAATTTTACGGTAGTTTTTAAATCTTAGAATTGTATTTAGTACACAATAATGCATTTTACATCATATTATCAATTTTAAATACAATACCCGGCGGTTAGTAATAGAGCTCGTTTATGGAGCGTCGTCTCTGTCGCAAGATGCGCTAACCACATCGTGACTATAATACCGGACTGTTAGCGCATCGTGCGACAGAGACGACGCTCTACAAACAATGTGTATTACTTACTGCCGGGTACTGTACATGACGTTTAAAAAAATCCTTGAATATGGACTAAAACCAATTCAAAAGGTACCATGAAATTTTTTTTTTACGGTGAGAAAAATTATCATTTGCACACAAAATCTACTATTTATTATTCGACTTATATGGTGCAAGCTGTCCGCCACCATCTATCGTCATCAAAGTCTTAATATATACATATAGCTTTTTTACAAACAAATGTTTGTTTTCTTCCTTCGTTTGGTGTCCACTATCTCAAAACACACTTTAACGATAAAACATACTTATCAAATGATGCACGTGTATTTTTTACATACATTAAGCTTTTGTTATAAACAGCTTATTATGTGGCAAATTTCTTATAAAAAAGCAGTAAGATATTAAAAAATCTGAAAGGGAAACCAGACTAATTTGTATACCCCTATAAAATATGTGTCCAATGTGAATCTGACCAATCCTCCGATTAGGAAGTCTTCCTGCTAACTTGGTCCTATAGGTCATCGTATTGTAAGGATAATCGTCTTAATACTCGTAGTTATAAAAATCTGTAATTCATCTCAATTATACATTCGATAATATACGAGTAAATAAACAATATGAAATAAAAATATTTCAATGAAATTAAATAATTGCTATGATTTTTTTTCATGTTCCTGTGTTTATATATAAAAACGGAAATACATTAAAAACAACATAAAATATCTTGGTCCATTTGTATTGTCTGCAAAACGAGTTTTCCCAAAAAAAAAAAAAAAAGTAATTTAGCGGTACGTTTGAATGCGGAAAAATATCGCGTGAAAAAGAACCAATTTTCATTCGAACAGAAAAGCAGCTTAATATTTCATGATTTACTCGCTAGATGTCGTTGCTTTTCGGTTCTCCCCTTTACCACAACGAAAGTAATTTTTCCGGTGTTTGAAACACAAACCCCCCCGTCGCCCAGTCACAAATCAGATGGGATTTGAAAATGTCACCCGGATTCGGTTGAGGTGCGCTTTTTACCCCTTGTCATTTATAGATTCACAATCGAGCCGATCAGCTTTCCCGTCTACCCTTGTGTATTTTTCAACTATTTCCCTTTTGAACTCCATTAAATAAACATATAGAAGAAATGGTGTTGAAAGATGTGAATATATATTTATCTTTATAAGGGTGGTATTTAAATTTTATTTAAACTTCTTCACCCTTCAACTTTATTCCCCTATTCGCTTATATTTTTTCTACCTATTGCCACCTAAAAAAAGCTAAAAACTGCATCAGGGTTTTGGGAAAAAGCTAAATTTATGTTAAACTTGTTGTCATTATCTTGTAATCATTTATAAGTATTCGTTATATATTACTTGCAGTATTGAGTGATATTTGATGGATCTGACACTTATTTACGCCATCGTGAATTAAGATTGTTTTAGGTGTCGTATTTACGATATATCAACAGCTATTAAACGTTTCACAACTTGTACACGGTTTGACCTTATTACATACATTTTCTGATGTTTATATATTTTATTATAAAGAGTACATTTAAGGCATTGTATCCAAACTGAGTCATTTGACATGAAAGCATTATTAATTATCATTATTTTTTTAATATAATTAAATATTTTTTAATTAAATTGTGTATTATCCATTGTGATTGGGTTTAAGCTGAAACAAATATAAATAAAATAAAATAAAAATGTTATCCAATATAACCATTATTTCCTTTTACTTCAATATCTCATTTCACATAAATTTATTTCGTGAAGCTTACAAGATGCCTTCAATAAATAAAACGCTCTAAATATATTAATTTATAACGAAACTGTGCTATGCAGTCATCATGATCATCCTAGAATGGTTAACCGATCTATTTGATCTAGTTTGTAAATTGACTGTCTTCCGAATTACCTTTGTTTGATTTCCATTGGTACCCTCATTTAAATAAAAAGTTACATGCTCATAAGCCCCACAGGTTGTATTGTATACAGCAAAAGTATAATGGCAAAGTGCACTGTTCCTGACTAGCGTTCTTGTGACCGGAATGAAGGTGCTTGGAGGTAAACCGTGATTTTGTCCCTAGATCTCCAAAATCTATAACAGCGAAAAGAGCGAAGTGAGGGGATTATCCTCGATTGCTTGGGCTTTTTATTGTGAGCATATATCGGTGACTATGTTCCATTGCATGCTCAACCTATCTTTACCCGGTGTATATCTGCATTCCTCAAGTATATCTGGAACAATCTGCGATCTTTTTCTGCAGTTCTGGTTCCCAAAATAGTGTATTTGCGCATTATTTAAATTGTTGTGAGAAACTCTATGAGCTCATATATTTATTCCATTTAAATTGTATTTCTACTTAACATTGTCTTTTTTTTCCGTACGACAATATTTGTCAATAATAGTGGATTCGAATCTCGAGTTCAAGTCTTTAGGAGACTGTGTTATTATTATTATAATGAACATATTTTTTAGAAAACGATTGACGTTTGAAAATAATTATACGTTAAACTTAACGTATGAGTATAATTAACAAAAATGTGGGTTACTCGGTTGGATGTGGTTGACAGTAACATCTATCCAGTAAATAAAGTATAAGTCAGGAAATGAGACTTGCATGAGAGGATCAAAGAATCACCTTGACTTGAGATGACTAAAAATTTAATAAATATCTTCAACATATTAAATGAAAATTCTTTGATCTATTTTTTCATCTTTTTTTTCGGTTATTGGATTGAATCTAAGACATTAAGCAAGATATTTAGGTATGTGACGACGTAAGAGATATGATCGAAGTTAATCCTAAAATTGTATACATTTATATCACATGGATATCTAATATATTATTAATTAAACTTTTGAAATACATAGTACACCATGACAGGTTAATAACCACCTATCAATCCCTTAAAGCCAACCAGAAACATGTTAAAGATAAGTGAATTAACAATAGTTGGTGGAGGTCTACCTGTTTTAGTAGATCAACACAGACTGAAAAGGAGGATAATCATGTTACAGGTCAGTGTAAAAGACTTATACAATTGTTTATAACTTAAATCTGAATACTCAAACTTTTTTACGTCACGGCGCCCTTATTTTATAAATATTTTTCCCTAAGAAAACTTACCTTTTAGTGGGATGGATGTTTCTGTTAGAAATCCTGAAATCAAAAAAGAGATAGCTAATCCTAACTCTCTGTCTCTTAGCTTAAAGCCATTTTTGGTTTTCATCAAAGTTACCGCTGAAAACTCAGATCGGTTTTTTTAATATAGAAATTATTGGATCTTGAATCCATGTGAAATTCTCCATTTTTAATCTTTGTATAGCCTTTTTTGAAACCAATTGCTAAGTTGAGAAAGACGCTCTTCAAAACACTTCACAATTTTATTCCACATGGACAGAATGATTCGTGATGCATCAGATAGATGTCGGTTCTTATTGTTGTGACAGTGCAATAACGCTTTGAATTTAGATAGACTAGAATAAATAAAATGATCAAATATCTCATGGCTCTTCAGAGCACCCAGGTGCACATTTTGAAAATCTCTGGCTTAACTGAAAAAAAATGATTGATGTTTGAATATTTGAATATGAAACAAACCCTAAAGTGCAATTCTTACCAAGCATAAAACCATAGTATGATAATAGTACTACGGAAAGTTTAAGATTTGGTTTGGTATATATGAATAATTATATCGAAATATTCCTGACAAAATTCAAAATATATTCAGCCAACAGTCCTTTATATCAATCATTCCTTCAGATATGCATAATTAAATGGTCGTGTTAAAGGGTGTCTTTTATATATTGAGCCAAACCACCCGTGACACAAATTAAGCAAATGCTGCGGGCATACTGTTAATATTCATAGTTGTAAAATATTTACGTGTGAATATTTACCATTCATTATCGGCATTAAATTTTATATTAATTTAATAATTAAATGTTGATTGATAAATCTTTTATATTTATTAATTTATCAAATTTAAAAAAACGGGTCAAGGTGTATTTTCATTTGTAGACTAATGAAAATTATTTTGGTTTGTTAGAAGACATTTACCAATGTCAATTAACATGCCTGATTGTACAGTATACAGCAAAAATGTAATGAAATAATAGGATTGAACGAAAACACCAATAAGAATTTTAAATTTTAACCAAAAGTCGGATTTAGACAGTTTGCACTGCATTTATTAATATTTTATTTTGAATATGGAGTTGTATTTTTAACAAAGTGTTTAATCTTTTTAAACTAACAATGCCCCCTTAACTGGGTTAATCTGTGTAGAATTATTCACATTTAAAATACAAATCTATCGCAGTTTTTTTCTTCATAAAAAACAAATAATGCAAGAGTAAGACAAAGTGGCCAAAGTCGTGGTCATCGTGATATAGTTCAGATATACATTTATTAAAACTGTATTTAAATAGTGTGTATATTTATTTAGTTTCTATCGTCTCTGATGGAAGAACACAAATGTTAACATTTAATTGCAAAATATTTACATAATCCAACATATACACATACAATGAACTCCATTTCCATATTATTGAGTAATATAACCCACAAAAATTTACTTCAACTTATCATTTTATTTACCTGTAATTGCAAACCATTTTTTTATGTATTTAATACTTTTATTGCAAATACAATCTAAGGGGCTTATTGCCAGGTGGCAATCTCTTCCAACCAACCAGACAAAGGTCAATGAAGCAAGTAACACGGTTGCATAAATTATTCAAATGTCTACACATCCCCACGAAATCCATAAACGCATATGTGAGCATATGCCCACGAACCCCACAAAGACGGACAATCACCCGAACATTATTTTTCATATAAAGTGAGATATCATCAATCAAAATAAAAGGAAGGGATGATGGAGAGGAAAGGAAAAGAAAAATCGTGAATAAAACACGTTATTTTACTGACTAGAAATTAAGGGTTTTTTCAGTCGCTTCTTAAAGCATGCCAAGGACGGAGGATGCCAACTATCAATATAATGAAACAAAATTGCTAACATTTAACTTCAATAACAAAGCTTTAGCAAAATAGAAATATACCGTAAATGAAAATCATTTGCAAAATACACAGGAAATATTTACAATGACCTTCATTTTTAAATCATTTGGATAATCCAAAATAAAATGCGAATAAAGAAAAATATTTTTGATTGCAAAACATTTTTTGTTTCAATTTCGTTGTATACAGTACAACTTGACGGATTCATTAAAATATGGCCATCTATTTCAAAACAACCAGAAAGGTATTGAAGATACCTCGAGTAAAAAATCAGATCGGAACCCAATATTTACTAAATAGGATATTAACGGGAATGAAACCCAAAACCCCTACCTACGTGTATAAATGTTTTAATACGTTAACGGGTTTGCTATACACCTCATTAGAACTAAAATAACTATATCATTCAATAACAGATAATTTATTTAATACAATAAAAAGTTTTGTGTCGTTAGTTGCAAAACATTTATTTACGTCGTTAGTTGCAAAAAATAAAGAATGAGTTGTTTATTCTTTATTTAAGAAACGTTTCCGCATTTTTATTTTTAAAGAAGGATATTGAACTTTCCTTCGCATCCATAAATATGTCTTTTCTAAACTCTTTTCTCCCCCTTTGGGCTGGTGCGATATTTTAAAACGCAATAATTGTGAAAAAGTCAACAAAAGTATGATTTATGAAAAGAAATAAAAATCACATCACGTCCCCACAGATGTGGATATACCTCCCTCGCCTTAGCTCGACTTCACATCAGTTAGAATAAATAAAATATGACATTTTACCCCTCTCATTTTTTTCCCATTAATGTCTTTTTCCTAAACAGGCCAAACAATGGGTTAAGAATATTTGATTAAATTTAAATTCTTCGTCTTTAGGACCATCATTATTTATTTTTCATTTAAATTTGAACAAATTCACGGATATTTTTTTAACTCAAAACATTTATGAAAATAATAAAAGCTTACTATACAATTCAACTGTTTAGTTATTTTATTATGAAGTGCAATTCATTTTTTTAATTGGAAAATTGAAGTTTAGCCCCTTTGAAAATTTTATGTTCTTTATTTATTTCCTTAGTAACAACTACTGTATTTTGACATACGATTGCCTTGTAAAATTGTAACTGAGTAAATAAATAAAAAAAATATTGAAATTTGATTCTCATTATAACTGAATTAGTTCATTGAATTGAAAATCGTCAAATATTTTTGATAAAAACATTTTGACCGTAGTGCCATAAAATATATAACTAATGCGTTTTTAAACATGTAACCAGGAGACAATTTGGTGGTCTGGAGAAGCTGATGGTGGTTTTATAAGGAAATATGTCACGTTGAGAACCACTTATAGACGTAATTCTCTCATAAGTTTATTTTTGATCAGTCTTATCTCGCAAGGCTAATAAGGCGCGTAGGATAATTCGGGATTGCACGCGATATTCTTTTTGTTGTATGATTAATTTGATTAAGACCATATCAACCGAAATTCAAGTCATGTACCAGGTGATTAAAAATATATAATATTTACTCAAAATTAAAATAGAAATACTTAGACTAAAATAATATGTTGTCCTGAGAGTAGTTTCATACTTATCGGATAGATGTCAGTAGGAGAAAATTAAAGATTACTAACGTTAATAGGTTAGCTCATTTTTCAGCTATTATTTACGCAAATTGTTTGAGTGGGATTTTTAGGTGTTATTTTGAATGTGAAATATAATGTGTTGATTGACTGTGACAAAAAAGTGCGATAAAAAATCTAAAATGTATACATGTAGTGAATGGAGACGATGCAGTAGGCGATCGTGTTTGTCAAAAACATGGTTTAAAAAATTACAATGGTTACACAACACTTGAAGATGGTGTCTGCTTTGGAAGTCAGACTTTCACTGATGACGGTCCAATAAAGGTTTTGATTGAGAATAATCAGCGTTGTACAACACGATCACTGAGATACTGAAAACATCGAAACTACCGTCCATGAGCTTTATCATAAGGGCAAGTTTTTGCTAGAACTTGACCTAAAAATTATGAATAAATTTTGAAAAAAAAAAACAATTATTCACTAAGATACAGAAAAGTAATTCAAAGGAGAAGTTAATTTAATATAAATTTATTAAGATTCTGGTATAATTTTTCATATTTGTATGCAACTTAGAGAAAGTACAATACCTGAAGAGGGCTTTAGTCAATATAACTGACGCGATTATAACAAACGTGCTCTCTAATCTACGAGCAGGTGGATTGGGCATTACACCACTGCATCTACACATCACATTGATACACACCCATCACCTTTTTTTATTACTTAAATCCGTGGTCAAGTAAGTAATATGCTAGATGTATAAGGTTCAATCCTCGATAGTATCCAAAAATATACAAAAAAGTCCCAGTTTTGTGGTGAAATAGTTCATCTGGTAACAATACCTGGTTTAAGTACTGTTGCATCTTCACATTTTGTGCCTACATTATAAGTTGTTTAGTCCAAAAACTCAATTACTGGGACCGAAGACAAAATTATTTCCCGGTCAGGCTCTTCAATATATATCCAGCGTCAGTTCTAACGTGTTGAGTGATATCATAAGAATGAATGAAACTCAAATAAAGAAGAGCATTTTTCATCTCAAAACATTTTATTCATGTAACAAATGTAGAGGTATTTCTTTTCATTCATATTTATTCTTCAAACTTTGAAGTTCAATCTAATTTAATACAGCCTGTTTTAAAAGCTTCCTGGAACCGGCTCTCGCACTTAAACATACTTGCTCTCTGATGTTTATTAAATTTATGAAAACATTAAAATTTGATTGAGTTAGGTCTCGTCACCTTTTCAAACCATTAATAAAAAGGTAGGCGTTACTTCTTTTATGAAACGTGTAAATCTTGGAATTTAACGAAGGTGTTACTTAAGTACCTTTTTTAAAGAAAAATAATAAATGAAAGCTTTTATTTCATATAAAAAAATATTTCTGTTTGTTTTTTTAAGCTTTCAGTCTCAAAAGATTATGTTTGCTTAGCAATATTTCGCAACTTATATTTCGATTTCAATTAAATTTTGTACTGTTTATACTGTCAGGTATTATTTCCTCTGAAACTTTGTAGTAATGATGTTAAGTATTTTATTGTATATATAACTGTTTCACTATCAGATAAATTCGTAGTGTGCACTGTTCTACCTGCAAGAAAAACACCAAAGTGGTGTTTCTATCGTATATTTTATTTGTAGAATATTTATCTAAATGTAGTCAAATATAATTACATGTTTATTTGTTGATATTCATTCAATAGCGTATTCAAGAAGGGTTATTTAACGAGAAAAAAAGTCAACAGATACAGTTTCAAACATTATGTGTTCAAATATTCGTACAGGAAAGCGCCTGCCACGACAGCCAACATTACAAAACATTGATAATTGTTGATATGTGTGAGAATTTAGAACGTGTTTTATATAAGTATAAAAAAACTCAACACATCATTATTTTTATTCATTAACATAACAATATTTTTATACATAAACCTGATATTTATTTATTTATATGTAAACGGTATAATATTCATTTAAACAAAAAATAAAAGAGTCAATAGTGAGTGCTCAACACGTTGAGTTTGACAGAATATACAAAAAAAAAATTTAATTACACAATTACAAAAAATATTTAGAATGAAACAGGTATCAAATCGTAAAATCACATGTTACCAACATAATACGGGACCGCCCACAGATGCACAGCCCGCACTGCGCAAACAAAATCAAACACAATAGACAAATCAAAAACAAAATACAATTTTAAAACAAAGTATAAAAGACTGAATCAGACGAGTACAACTTCACAAATCCTAATAAAACACGGGGAAAAATCACAAAAAAGTTGAAAAAAATACAATTATCTATTTAAATGCCAAAAATATAATAGTCATAGTAAATAGTATCATATTAATCAGCTTTTAAAAAGTCTACACTGGCTAAGTCGTCGCGAACAGATTGACTTGAAACTTTGTCTCTTTGTCTTTAAGGCTCTTAATGAGATATCTTCATTGTATCCTTTGAATCTGTCTCTGAAAGATGTCCCTTTGGAGAGGAGTAGGAGGAGACTTCAAGGTTAATTTATTTTTTAACTTATAGACTGATCGTTCACAATCAATACAATAGTGTGGGGCATTATGATAAAGATTTTGCCGTTACTGGTCTCTAAGAATGATTAATAAAGCTGGCATGTGCAGCTTTAGTAATCACTTGAAGACACTCTTTTCTGGTAAGTCTTTATGATGAAATATGAACACTTCACTATACCTTACCAAAAACTGAATGTGTTTCTATTACATGACGGAAAATCTATAAAGGTTTCTTCATAGTCCATCTTCCCATTTATAAACTTTCTGCGGTTTTCTTACCAAATATGTTTTTTTCTGAGCATACCAATATACACGCGGGGAAGTATCTTATCTAATGGCCACATCCAGTACCTACATATTATATTGTATATAATACTGAACATTTATTTTGTAATATTTTTATTTAAGTAATGATGGTGGGTTCTAATCCTTAGTTAGAGCGCCTTTGAGGAGTGTTTGCTCTCAAAACAGCGCAATAAACATTGTGCATGGCCGTGACTTAAAGGTGCATGGCCGCGTGGTAACGCACTGGACTTCAGAAGGTCGTCGATTCGAACCCCGTGTGTGCTAATTACCTCGAATGCCTGTGACTTCGGTCATATCTTTTCTTGAAGAAAAAAATAAAAAAAACATGCCGGTGCGCTTTGATCGTCTCACTTTGATGTGCCATGGGATCCAGTACACCAGTGTGGCCGGTGAGTTTGCTGATGTGCAACGGTTCACTCAGACATTTAAAAAAAACCCACGGCACAGCTTGGCTTTTCAATTGAATTTACTTAGGAATGGCGATGGGATCCTCGACTACAAGGCCATCCAACAACAACACCATCACGACACGTCCCTATTGAGGTTGGCAGAGAAAACAGATTGTCACATCATTATATTCTTATACATATCTTTTTTCATAAAAATTGACCTTTTATAATTATTATTAGTCATATACTCGTAATATCTGTCAGAAGTGTAAGGCTATTTTTTTCTTTTTTTATTATCTTATATCAACCGCACGACGGGTTCCAATCCTGGCCACTCTAAGGCCCCACCCTGTATTGGCGTTGTGTGCCCCCTTGGAATATTCCAGTAATTATTCCAGTAAGTCACTTTACTTTTGTAAGTATCCAAAGTCACATGAAAGTCAATATAATGTCCATACTGATAACCTCTGTGGTCTTGAATATAAGTTTATTATAATTTAATGTTTACATCCTTTCGAATTTGGGCAGTTATCTAAATTTAGACGACATAATAACAAGGTTGGGGCTGGTAAAAAAAAGCGTCACTGCCTCCGGTTAGCGAATAATCCTATCTTGAGAAAATACAATAAGCAGAACATACTAATGTTTTATGTATGCCAACATATTTGTTGATAAATATTATTTTCCTACTTACATATTTTTTCGACAAATGAAGTTTTTTCATCATTTATAATAAGTATCTTCATGACGTAATAAAAAATTTTTTGAAATTGTATCAAATACAATAAGTTAATCTCAATTTAATATTTAAGCAATCAAAAGTTTGAATTTGTTTGAATGTTTCCTTTACACAAAGAAATAAAAGAATTATGAATTTGAAGAGGGTACTTTTGTTTTTGACATTTTTGTTACTTTGACAAAATACAAACGCAAGCAAAATTGTATACTTTGATCTTTGAATACCTATATAATGGAAAGTAATACATCGTTTTCAACAGCGATTCTTTTTCCGGTATTTTTTTTTGTTTTTTTTACAAAAAAAAAAGCTACGACCCAGTTATTATAAATCAGATGTGGTAACTGACTGATTAAGACTGATTTTGACTTGTTCATTTTCTCATTTCTCGACCTATGATCACTGAACGTTAATACCATTATTAATGTTTATTGGATGTAATATTTTGAAAACACCATATTCAATTCTAAATTGAATATTTTCCGATACTAGAATTTTGACTTTGTTTTTGCTCCATTTCTTAATTGGGCATGCATTTCACGCTAAAAATAAAAGAATCATAGATTTTCTATCGATGATGCCAAATTCTTACATATCAGTAGTAGCGGAAATAAATTAGACATATTAAAGGCCTCAGAAATGTTTAAGTCAGTACATCGGGGTAAACATCTGGCAAACACATATATTCCCAGAATCTCGCCGCTGCTCGCTGAAGTTGTCTCCTCTCTCCCTTCACCCATAATCCCCAACCCGAATGTTAATTGTTAGAAGTGTGGATGTCGGTACTAGTTCAAACAGAATTCAGTCTTGTTTGTGCTCGCCTGATGATGAGGTGAAAGCCTTGAAACTGCTAGGGTTCTATCGTTACATAAATTAAAATAAACAGTGTTTGATAAAAACAAATTACAATGTATTTAAACCTCCACAATGTTAATGCTTTAACTATATGTAAAATAATATATATGTTAATTGCATGAATTAATTGAAAAATATTTTTGTTGCGCAGAGGGTGATTTGTGAAAGGGTGTTTTGACTTATAATAAAGAGGAAATAGGTAACGCATAAGGTACATTGAGACCGAGCCCACTTTGACTGACATAAATTGACTAACAAGTGAAAAAAAGCCAACTCACATATTACATGTTCAAATATAATTAAAAAAACATTACGCTTCTATGTAAGGACCCTTATGTAACAAAAAAGGTAGATTTACATCACGCAATACCAGCTTAACTGACTTGATATTTTTGCATAATGTTTTTCAATATATAAAATTATCAAAAAAAGTGTTTCGTTTTTTTGAATTTGCATTCAGACGTCCTAAGAGGTAAGATTTATGGTCAGTTAAAAAAAATTAAAATGACAAATACAGTATGAAATTACGCACGATGTCGATTTATGTAGACAAAATGGAAGAAGTTTGAATTAAAATTAGAAAGTGTGTGAGAAGCTGTTTATTGAACTGATGTTCATTGAAATTGAATTGTTTGAAGTTTTACACTTTCTGCGTACCGTACAAGGGACACGACATGATCAGTATGTTAAAAATAATTTCAAACTTAAAATAAAATGAAAAATTATTGCAAATTATGCCATAACTAAAAATGGCGAAATCAAGAGCCGTAAGAATGACCAGGGACAGTATCCTCCAAGCAAGCAGACATCCAGGACGACGTCCCAAAAGATGGAAAGACAGCTGGCAGTTGACGTCACAAGAGAGAAACAATGATGCAGGACCATAACAGGCCAACAGGCCTAAAATAAGAAGAAGGGTTTCAATGGAAATCAAACCTGCTCTCCCCAAGCTGGATTACTGTCGTGTTACCAATTACTATAGACTACAAAGGTCTTAGTTTTAAGGTCTTCTTCTTTTCATTTGGGGTCGGCTGCATGAACCCAGAGGGAAACAATGATGCAGGACCATAACACAAGAGGGAAACAATGATGCAGGACCATAACAGGCCAACAGGCCTAAAAGAAGAAGAAGATGTCATAACTAGTGATTTTCAATTTGATTGAAATAAAAAAAAATTGGAAGAAAATATTTGTTTATGAGGTTGTTTATGCGTTAAAAATTATATTTACATTTTTGTCCTTTTTGGCAGTTATTTTAATTTTAGTGAAAATCGATATAACATTCTTCTGAAATGCCTCAAAAAAGAAAATAATTTGTTAGTTTTTTTTTTCATAATCATATTATGACTTTAAATAAACTTGTTTGTTTTTTATTGTAAAAGAATAATATTTCAATTAAGTTGTTGACGTTATTTTGATGGAAAACGTATTTCACGGAAATGAAGCACATTCCCCGAATCCACCATTGGTAAGTATTCAATGTTTTAGTAAGTGCTTTTTATTTGATGTGGATTTTCAATTTATATGCAAATTTGGTACAATCGTGGTGGCCATCTGTTTGTGTCAACCCTGTGGCTACTGAACAGGGGCGCCACAAACTAAATCATCATTTAAATAACAAAGGTCTGACAAATACTTGTAATGAAAATAGTTTTATTTTCGGAAATGTTTTAATTATTGAGATTTGAGTTAATCCTACCCAATAGAGTATTCAACGTATTATCTAAGGAAAATCGTTGAATGGAAAACAATAGAGGGACCAAAACAGATTTTTTTTAGGTAAACACAGAGGCAATTCTGCAGCCCCAGTCCTTGTGGATTTGATGTAGACAATGTGATTTTTATAATGGGTTCCAGTAATATTATAAATAAGGTTGCAACAAAATGTTGCTTTAAAATTTCCTGACAATCCTTTACAAGTTTCTGTTTAGCTCAGTGTCGATATCGATATTGGAAACTTGTATTTCTCACCCGTTTGGCCTATCAAATCAATGATATGCACTGTTGTGACCAACCTTCCACATTTTTCACCCTAACCCATCTCACCCAAGTCTAAATAGAATAGTCTTTTCGGGATTATCAGATCCTCAAGACCATGGAAGGATGTTCACACCTTTAGTTTTCTTCGGAAAAGTGCAATAAAAAAACATTAATGAACTGATAAATAAAATAAATATCCCTTGTGATTTTCCTATCATTTGAGAAAATACTCATAGGCCACTTAAAGATTTATACTCGTACCAGAGAGTATCAAAATCATAAAAATTAACGAGAAATAATTTACCATCTACAGTTTCAAAAATTACATTTTTGAATGTTTCTACTGGCAAGTATTTGTCAGGAGGTAAATGACCGCACGGCAACGCACTGGACTTCCTTGCGGAAAATCGTCGGTTCGAATTCCACGCTGTGGTACTCTCCTTCAATGACACAGGCATTTTTTTCACCTAGTATTCGGATATATAAGATACACATGGCTTAGGTCATATTTATTCTTTCAAAAAGAGAAAAACCTTGAAAAGAGAGACTTTGGAAGGTCCGCGTGTGCTAATTACCTCGAATGCCAATGATTTCAGTCATATCCTTTCTTTCAGAAAAAAGAAAAAAAAAAACATTTCGGTGTGCTCCCATCGCCTCACTTCGGTGTGCCATCGAATCCAGTACAGTTGTGTGGCTGGTGAGTTTGCCGGTGTGCATTGACACACTCACTTAAAAAAAAACAAATACCATTGCACAGCTTTGCTTTCTAATTAAATTGACTATCTGTGAAGACTACCAACATTACAAAACATCGACAATAATTTATATATGTAAATATTTCAAACATACTTTTTATATTATATTACGAAAAAAAGAACTGTTTCCTTAACATTAATGCATTTCCATAATTATACTGAAAATTATATTTAACTTGAAGCGTTCAAACTGTTAACCTAATAATATAACATCTGTCAGAAAACCACTTAGTTAAAATTGTTATTTTTTTTTTTAAATCATATGTCGTTTGATGTTTTCTTTTCTGGCATGGTGAGGGAGGGCTTTTTTGACATAGGGGGATAAGCCGCGGAGTTGCCAGAGGTAACCTTAGTTTGACTTAAAATTTAAAACGTATTTATTTACTTTGAAAGATTTTTTTTTAAAACTGATACATATATGGATGAATGGAAAAAATCTTTGTTTTTTTTAAATATTCAAATATAAAAAGAACCTAATTTCCTCCCTGAATATAAAACATTCGTTTAACATTTTATTGAATGATAACGGTTAAGAAACCCATAAGCACCATTATTAATAAAAATACGTTAAATAAATTAAATCATAATTAGTTTACTTTCATATAAAAAATAATTGCCAAAATACCCAAATCAATTCATGAGAACTTGTTAAATGTTTTTCAAAGCTCCTGAAGGTTAGTTCATTTATCTTCGTTTTGCCCAATATTTTTCTATATATAAAATAACGCTATGACGTTTTGTTTTAAAATGTCGAAAGATATCATTTTTGGAAAGATGGGCATAGAAAAATGTTTCTAATTTATATTTAAGTACCTATGTAGAATGTTAATAAAAAAAATTTAACAATGGAAAACTAGTAACTTTTAACGTCAGTCAAAGTATTGTCACTGTTTAATAACGGTTCTGTACTGCAAAAGTTAAAGTATTGCAACTGTTTAATAACGGTTTTATACTGCATAAGTCCAAGTATTGCCACTGTTCAATAACGGTTCTGTACTGCAAAAGTCAAAGTATTGTCACTGTTTAATAACGGTTCTGTACTGCAAAAGTCAAAGTATTGCCACTGTTTAATGACGCTTCTGTACTACAAAAGTCAAAACATTGCCACTGTTTAATAACGGTTATATACTGCAAAAGAGACCTTTCTTAAAGTTTGTTTTGGAAAATTGGTGCAAATTTAAGTTCATTCTTTTATTTTACGTCTTAAATATTTAAAACAATGACACTTTCACAATGTATGGATAGAGTAGCTAAGTGAAATGCAATGTGTATATGTGTTAGACATGCCGATACGCAGACCAAACGACTAAAGCCAATGCATGTTGCATTTTAATAAATACAAACGAATATAAATTAATAATTTCGTTATTAAAATAAAAATGACAAAACCACATAAACTTAAGTGTTTCAAATGAAATTCCTCCTCTGCTCCAGGCAAAAGCCTTATATTATCCAGGATTACGCCATTGTGGATATAATTTTCTCCCACCTTCGTCTGGACATTCATTCTGGAAGTAAGCCTCACCTGTGAATTAATTAAATAGGTATAAAAATTATTGCCCCAATTATTCTCCGTCCAACCGCTGGGCTAACAGAGCACAGTGGGTTAATTTTGAACTGATAAAAGGACAAAACTATTTCCTTTATTGAATGTTTAGGTTATCATTCAATGCTTATATTAACTTAAAAAATATATGTAAGATGAGATGTTATCTGTTTTGGCGTACAATCTTCCTTTTATCTTCTCCTCGCAGCAATTGCTAACATTTCTTTGTCGGTAATTTCACATGTCTGTATATTGTTATACATTTCTTTTTTTAGTGTAATTTTATCCATGTTTGTTTTTCTGGATACGAAACTTGCATAAAATATAGCTTTATGTGATTTTATTTCGGATGCCTCACAAGTCAACACCACTACGTCCAAACTCATTGTGCATTTAAATAATTTAATGACACCTCTTTGTCGTGCTATTTTCGTGATCATAAAATGTATGTAGTTTTTTTTAAATTTATTGTCGACAATATACAAAAATGTACCCACGACGAGTTATCCGATTATGAGGACACATTGTTCGTGGCCATGGAGACGGTTTGGAAATGATTGTCGTCACTGGAAGCATGGAAGGACAACGCACAAGAGGAAAAACCACAATGCGTTAGACTGACCAAGCAAGAGATGCAACAGTATCACGAACTGCGGAATGCAAGGATGGATAGAAAGGCGTCGTCAAGGGCTATCATGGAACTCACGATGCACAGTCATGAGCTACACGACGGAATGAATAGATTTATTTATTTGACACATTATTACAATTGGAATTTATTTTGTTTCATTAGAAAGGTTAGCTGTAGAATTCAAGTAATAAAACAATGTTTCAAAAATGTTTCTGCTATCCCATTTTGATAAAAGATCATATGTGAAAAATATGCGGAGGGTAGCAAGAAGTATTTTTTTTTGAAAAGGTGTATATAGAGGAGGCAATAATTGCATGTCATGATCATGATTTTTCTGTCATTATCTAAATAACATTCTCTTTTTAATTTTATTCAACCAATCCGTATCCATTATCAGAAAAATATCTAAAAATGTGTCCCAAATTTACGTTTTTTTGGCATCTGTTTCCAATTTCACACTGTTTCTTGTTTTTCACACGGGATCAGTGTGACTAAGGACTGCCAATACTAATCATATTGTTTTATATCACCACTGAACGTAGCAATTTGTTCTCTGAGTAGAGCTTGCAGACTTTCACAGGTGATTTGCTTGAATATTTCGTATTAGCAATTTATTTGTTTTTGATACCGTGGTGAAAAATATATTATTATTTTAAAGCTCTTATTGTCACCAATAGTCTTTATGAGTATTGCAGTTATGAAAACGTGAAATGGACATTAATTAGTACTCGAGTTTTATTGTTTTGTTTCATATTTACATAAAAGTACAAAAACTTTTTAAATTAAACTAACAAAAAAGAATCTCAAGACACGAAACAGGTACTTTTTGCATTCAATTTCAAATTGTTGATCCTTAACTTAAAGTTTAATATGTCTTAATGACATTTTTAATATATAAACATATGCATCATAATACAAAAATTACAAAATTGTGTATAAATAACTTTTGCCGGAGTAGAATGTATGAATAGAACACTGTGTAGGAGCTGAAATACTAACGAGAGTAGTAATTATTAAAGTGGCTTCACCTCTAAGCTTTGTTCCAGAGCCAAGTGTTAAAATCTTTCTTTTATTGTCGATTAAATTTACCAACCTAACGGATTTTGGTTTACACTTAATGTAACTCGTACGTTTGATATGTTTTTTTTAATAGTTTTTAAAAGAAGAATCTGTTTAAAGTTTTGTTCAAATTTAAGATTGTAATTAATAATACAAGACAACTTATACTTGACAAAAATATTGATAGATGTACATATAAGTATATGCGGTATATGGGTAATCAGTAATAATATTGAAAGATGTACAAACAAGTATTATATATGCGGTGTATGGGTAAGCAATAAAAATATTGAAATATGTACAAACAAGTATACGCGGTATATGGGAAAGCAATAAAAATATTCAAAGATGTACAAACAAGTATATGTTGTATATGGGTACGCAATAAAAATATTGAAAGATGTATAAACAAATATATGCGGAATATGGGTAAGCAATACAAATATTGAAAGATGTACAAGACAGTATACAAAGTATATGGATGAGCAATAAAAATATTGAAAGATGTACATACAAACAAATATATGCGGCATATGGGTAAGCAATAAAAATATTGATAGATGTGCAAACAAGTATATGCGGTATATGGGTAAGCAATAATAATATTGAAAGATATACAAACAAGTATATGCGGTGTATGGGTAAGCAATAAAAATATTGAAATATGTACAAACAAGTATACGCGATATATAGGAAAGCAATAAAAATATTCAAAGATGTACAAACAAGTATATGTGGTATATGGGTAAGCAATAAAAATATTGAAAGATGTACAAACAAAAATGAATAAAAAAAAAACTTCATTAGTGACTTTTAATTTTTTGCTTAAAACGGGAATTTTACACGCAACCCCTGTAATGGAAGACGAAGAAGGTTGTTAAGAAGGTTTTTCAATGCTGAAGATAATCCACTTCTTCAAAACACGTCACATTTCGGAAGATATACAAAGGTTTCTTTGTAGTTCGTCTTCCCTTAGTAAGTTTTCTGTGAATTTCTTACCAAATATGTTTTTCCCAATATATGCAGATACGAGGAAGTACCTAATCTAATGGTCGCAGCCATTATCTTCCTATCCTTACACTAAACATATTTTATTTTTTGTAATATTTTTAATCTCTTAACAATACCTGTTTGGAATTTCGAGTAAGAGCGTTCTTGAGAAGAGTTTGGCTCTCTAAACGGCACTAAATAAATTGTCTTTTTTATAATTAATATAATTAACTGTTTTCTCCATTTTTCTTCAATTATTCATCCACGTACTTTACATTGCATTCTAGGTTATTTAAGATTTTATTTGGCACCATTGAATATGTCAATACGTAAAATATCTAACGTTCCTGTTGTCATAGTTTGAAATATAAAATATTCAATTTAAGAGTACCTCCTTGCCCTACTTAATAAGATGTTTTACTTTCATCTGGATGTTTCAGGTTCAATTCCTAATGGTTTTTGAAATAAATATAAAAAAAGTCCCAGTGTGGTTAAAAAGTTCATCGGATAACTTTCGTCTGCTAGAATTTTACCAGTATTGGTGTGTCTGCACGTGCAGTAGTATTGCTAATTAGCGCGATGACGGACTGTGACTTCAGTGGCAACTCCAGTGGTACTAAAACACGGAGACTCGATTAATGAGGCCTAAGATAATGTTTTCTCTCGGGAACGCTCTTCAATTTGTTTACAGAGGTACCGTACGAATGAATTGATAAAATTCAATATATCTATAGACTGTGACTTCAGTGACACCCCCAGTGGTTATAAAACACGGAGACTCGATTAATGAGGCCTAAGATAATGTTTTCTCTCGGGAACGCTCTTCAATTTGTTTACAGAGGTACCGTACGAATGAATTGATAAAATTCAATATATCTATAGACTGTGACTTCAGTGACACCCCCAGTGGTTATAAAACACGGAGACTTGATTAATGAGGCCTAAGACAATGTTTTCTCTCGGGAACGCTCTTCAATTTGTTTACAGAGGTACCGTACGAATCAATTGATAAAATTCAATATATCTTTAGATAGTAAAAAATATTGTTTCATCAATTTAATTTATTAGTTACATACACATTGAAAATAACATTGAAACCATCGTTCAAAATAAGTTAAAAAAACCACAAGTTACTCGTAACACGAGTACTTTTGTATCTAATTAAAGTATCACCACCTTGACATGCAAAACCACTCCACAGCATCCCTTGAATTCTCTCATCGCACCTAAACCGAAGCCTATAGTCTGCTTTCAGTTCTGCTTATGTATCTCTCGCTACGTGGGCGCTTTTAATCGGATAAGCCTTCGGCGGAAAATACGCTCCGGTAGCTTGAAGCTACGATCGATCTAATGCAATATGATGTGTGGAAATCATATTATACCATGTTCACATATCACCAGATCTTTGAAGATCGGATAACATGTGGGATTCTGGCATCTGTGCCGTGTACAGTTTTCATTAGCAATATTAATAACAGTTAGTATGTCTCTTTGTAGGCCAATCAAATCAACAGCAATGCTTTGAGAGGGAGATCTGAAACGTGTGAGAGAGATTTTGACTAATATTGTTTTTTTTCTTCTCTGATAATGCTTTGCACTTACCAAGAAAAAATTTATCTTCCTGATTATGAATTTTACCTTCCTGATTATATTTTATCTTCCTGATTATATTTTAAATTATTTATAAATTTTTGGTCGATAAATTTTTTTTTATATATGATTAAATTTGAGATCGCTAGTAAATACTCAAAAATATCATTTAACAGTATAAAATTAACTACATGTACGTCCGTGAGAAATATAGGGTGTTATCATATTTACAGTTTAAAAGTTATTTTGTGATTAATTTTGTTATAAGATTTTTCTTTCAATCAAATATGATTTAGGTTGACAATAATGAGAGGAGCCGAATAAATAATGTTGAAATGTGTACTTGGAGAAAAATACAAAAGAAAGACAGTATATGAAAGAATACGGAATGAAGTGATAAGATATGAATTTGAATTTAAACTGATGTGTGAAGTAAGATGAAGAAGATCATGCTGAGGTTGTTTGGGCATATGGAACAAATGAATGAAGAAAGACTAACAAAACATACATATAGTGCAAATATGAGTGGACACATGTGATAGGAAGACCAAGCAAAATTATGGATAAATCAAGTGAATGATTCTGAAAGAAGGAAACGTAGAAAGAAAGAAAAATCATAGAAGTTGAATGATAGTGTGTATGGATGTGGAACATGCGAAGGATGTGTGCAGAGATAGGAAAGTTTGGCACTCTTTACTCCCTGCCTACCCCGAAAGGAAACTGCATGATGGTATGTATGGACGTAAATATTACTTAAGTGCTTTCACTTCTTGATAAGATCATACAATATACAATGACTACGACAAATAATGTATCCATTTAGAAGGTATGATTTCACTTTTGAACTAAAAAATATAAATGTAAAAACGAGGAAGCAGTTTATAATAGTGAAAAAGCTTTATTCTGATAATATTTGTACTAAATTATTACTAATTTTAAAACTGGATGTTAATAGTTTATGTAAAGTTTTCTGTCAGTAAGTTATATGTTCTGTTTCTAGTTTCGTTTCATTCGAATTCTACAATATTAGAAATTTCCAGTTTCATTCTAGAAATGGGTTTAACTCGACGTTTTATGAAAACGTTGAGTTAACTTTCAAATGTAAGTCAACGTTTTATGAAAACTTTGAGTTACTTTCAAATGTAAGTTTATAGTTATTTATTCAAGACAAAGTTTTGATTTGAAGTGTAACACTTATTATGGATCGAAATGATAAGACTACTGTAAAAAGAGTCGCATATGCTAAAAGGAAGAGACGATTGCGTTAATGAGGAAGCAAGACTCGTTAGAAGCAGCAACACGTCAACAACATGAAGCAGTACAAGGGCAGGCATCGTTATAATGAGACAAAAAACTCTTGTCATTATTTACGGGTTATTACTAGTGTTACAAACAATACTTATAATAACCCTCGTAATGTTTACAAGTAAAAATTATTACTAGGGTTATTACTAGAATTACAATATAAATATAAAAATACTTACATGAATCATTCAACAAATTATACAATACAATTAAAGTAAAAACATTTTGTGCTGTCATTTAATATTTCAAATTCATTCATTCTTTGACATCATCTCTTAAACATAGTCAAATTAGCGATGTGAACATATTAAAGCGCTTGACCAAGGCGGTTTGTCTTTTACTACATTAAACTGGCATTTGTGTTAAGAACCACTGGAATAGCCATGAATCTCGCAGTTCATAATAGCAAGTATTCGCAATACTACCCCGTGTTAAAGTGCAACAACACTCGCATACATCTAACTTTTTACCAGACTGGGACCCTTTGTAATTTTTTTTGGGTACCATGGGGAAAATTCAGTCGCCTTTACAACTATGCAACGAGTGGTCGTTTTTGAAAGCATCTCAAGTGAAAATTCTTTAGGCAGCTTTATGAAAAACAAATCATCTTAAATATATTTCAATTAATATGTGATTAAATGCGGCCTAATTTTGAAAATGCTCTTTAACCCTGAGAGCGCTACGAGAAAAAAATATAATTGTCTATCTAGTGCTGAGATATATTTACGATTCGGACATTCGTGATAAATATTTATTTTAAACAACAAAAAAACAAAAAATATATATTTTTACAACATAAATATATTTTAGAATATGTACCCTTGTATTCTAAATGAAGGATATTCATTTAGAATACAAGGGTAGAACAAATTTCTTCCACTGCTATAGCAGTGCGCCGATCTCTCAGGGTTAAGCTTAACTGGTACAAGTACCCGGCAGTAACAGTAAGTAATACACATCGTTTGTAGAGCGTCGTCTCTGTCGCACGATGCACTAACAGTCCGATCCGGTAACGACTGACAATTAGCGACGCAACACGTGTATGAATGACAGAGACGACGCTCTACAAACGATGTGTATTACTTACCGCCGGGTACTGTAAATGGGCAGAAAATTAATGGTGTAATATTGTAAAAACAATATTCCTATTAATCATCAGCATCATCGTTTAAATATATAATCTATAAAGTAAAACAATCTGGATCTGTGTGTTATCATAGTTTTTTTTCCAGGGAATGTTCTCTTATGGGAATTCGTATTACATTGTTTTATATTTTCTTTCCATACAGAAAACCTGGCAGGCTCATTGCCCAATGATAATATCTTCCAACCAGCAAGAAATATGTTAAAAAGGTCTTAGGTGGATTTTTTTTTAATCAAACCTGCACCCCTCAAGGTGGAAGACAGGCGTCTTACCAACTAAGAATTTGTATAAGTCTTGTAGCATTAACGATGTGTTGTTTCCAAGTAAAAAATAATGATAAAATAGGAATAAAATATCTCAAAAACATATGGTTGAAAAAATAAATGCAAATGAAATAAATCCTTAAAAACATTTTTTTTTCCATAAGTATAAAACATCTGTATTCTAGCCCGGAGGTTGTGGGTTTTATTCTTATGGGAATTCCGTTTTTTTTTTAATTCCAGAGTATTTTTAACTTAAAGCATTTTTATATTATATTTAATCTTAGGGAATACGAGCACGTGTCAGAGTTTCAAAATAAACATCAATGGTTTAATTTTAGGCAGTGAATGAACTTCCACATTCAGTAAACATTATTTTGCGTGCTTAACAATCCCAATTCTTTTTTATATCATCGCGAAAAATTCTAGTTTTTATTTAAATCACGGATATTCTCTTCAATCAGGGGATGAAAGATTCCTTTGCATATCGCACTATATTTTTCCCATTTTCATTTGCGATGTCCTCTGTGCGACTGTGGAACGAATTTCCAAGATTTATCGGATGTGCACTATCCTTATTTATATTTTCGAGAGAATTTAAAAAATATTATTTTATCACTTAAAATATTCTTTCATCCTATTTTTTATTTCCAATCCTTCCTTCTCGTTGAACAAATTCCTATCCTCAAGTTCTGCCATAAATAATTGAGACCATTCATTGGTTTGTATTTATATATGTGATTTTTTTTAATCTGTCATAAATTGAACAATTTTATGTATTCAAGATCAGCTGGTCTATTGGGAAAAATTGTTGTATAGTAAGCCCGCCAGGTGTACCTTATTGAACGATGTACATAAAAAATAAAAATGAAATCATATATTTTTGTTGGTCAGATGAGATTACCAAATGGTAACAATTACCTTCTGTACTTACTTAAATAATATTTGTTAAAGAATAAATACATAATTGATTCATTCGCACTTAAACAAGTAGAATTTTATACAGCCTTAAATGAACAGCATGCGTGAACAGTTGACGTTGACCCAGAAAAGAAAAACAAAGGGAAGGAATTTATGATTTGGGGAATGATGACATATTTAGAAATAAAAATGCATATATGAGTGTGAATGAGGCAAAAGCCTTGTGTGTAGATAATAAGGTATGGACATCTGCCATTTTTCTCCCTGCTATGTTCATATGTGTATGGGTTTCAAATGAGTTGTGTTTTTTTTTTGTATTTTTAACTATTGCAATTGATTTTAATTTATGCAGGAAAATTGCGCAGGGATTGTCTTCCAAATACTTTTTTTTAAATTTTTACTTTCTACAATACACCAAATAAATTTTACTTCGTTTTGTATGGAAACGCTAACTATCGAGTTCAAGTGCTATACTAGTTACCATTTGTTTAGTCAATAGAGAGAAGCATTTCGCTACGCAAGGCCTATGACAAAGTAGTTTGATTCCTTACCCACAAATTTTAAATATTTGTCCCTAGTATTGAAGCAAACAAGTGAATCATTTACAATTTGCATCTAAGTTTTTAAATACCTACACTTAATCCACATCTCTTTTAGTGGGATGTATCTCGACCCTCTATTGGTGGGGATCACACTCTCTATTGGTTGGAGTGAATGTCGACTGGGTTGTTATGATATGAGCTAAATCCTTTTGATAGCTTCTCTCTTAAACGTAGTTTTTTTCCATTGTCTTTTCAATAAAAATATATTTTTATATTTATTATTTATTGCCATATGACAATACGCCCACCATGTCGTATTTTTAACAACAATAGTGTAATAAAAACAGTTAAATGGAGAAACATATTTCGTAATTGAAGAGATATATAATATGTTTTGAGTCGCTGTTGAAAGCAAGTGTATGAGGGTGAGAGTTATTGACATCCATCGAGTGCACAATTCCAACCACATCATAATCCCAACAATCACATCAAAATCATATCCAACAACTCTTTATAACATTTGGAAATCTAATATTTAGTTTTTGTTCACAAAAATATGAATCTACGAGTAGATACAAGAAAATTTTTCAATAATAACAAATATTTATAAAAAAACCATAATTAAAGCTGAAAGGAAATATGGAATGAAAACATACATGTTTATCAGAATATGAATCCGAGATGGTTATTCGGATTCGTCTACACAGAATCCACTCAATAAATAAAAAAAAAACTGATTTCCGTTCATAAAGCGGGCACTTGCTATTGATACGAGATATATTCTCACACACAATGCGCTGTCGAAATTTTAATTAAAACTGAAAAAACGTCATATTTCTTTTGTAGAAAATTTACATTTATTATTACACAAACTCTTTTATGAACTTCGATTTTAAAAACTTTCAATCACATGTGAAAAGAAAGAGTGTTCAATAAAACCTAACTTGATCAATATACTCGTATGGTGGAGAGTACAGCATGAAGAGAATCTTACAGAAATTTTGTGTATCGTTTTTTGGTGGATTCACTTCCAGACTGGTTTTACTCTTAGATTATTATTCCCCGTAATTTATGTTTCTCTGTAACAAAAAAGCTGAGACGACTAATTTTCTTGTCATATGAATTGAGGGTTATATTTGTCATGCTGTGTGCTTAATAGCTCAAGTCAATACAATACGATATGTAAAAAACGTCGTAACAAATTATTTAAAATAATATTTATCTCATAAAGTCTGTACACTTCTAAATGTAAAATTACAGATTTGACGCGATGAATACATTACAAGAAATTGTACTTATTTTATGTAAAGCAGTTAAAAATACTTTATAAGTTTCAATGCATTGACATTATTTTTAAACACAATATTTAATTATTTTTGTTGAAAATTTAAAAGTTCCACCATCTAAGAAAAAAATACTGTAAAACTCCTCAAATTTATTCAATCTTTCATCGTTCACTCATACACTTATATCACCTTGACTTTGGATTTCGTGGCATTCATTTCCATATATTTCAGAGTTCAGATGAAACTCAAACGGTTTGTTGCGATAGAAAACAAAGTTAATGATGCATTAAAACACATATATTCAAACCAGAGTGTCAAAATCTGCTAAGATGATATTGAGTATTTAAGCACCAACTTTGGTGTATGTGAGGGAAACGTGGAATTGTATAAGTGTAGAAGATTTGAATTATGTATGTCGAATTAAGAAAGAGTGACACTTTGTTATCTGTGCTTACCCCAACAGAGATATGACGTGTTATTATGTATTTATTTATTATGTGCTTCAATTAATTAATTTTTTTTTCAATGAAGTTATTATTTGAATGGAGATTTTAAAAAAATCACTGGGTAAAATTGTCATGCGAAGGTTTTGTTAAAAGATTTTGTATTTTAATAAAAATATATCCTAACGAAAAAATGTTGATGTCATAGTTATTCTCACAAATTTACCGTTATTCGTATTATACATGAAAGTGAATAATGTAGTTCGTAGGAAATCACATGACGTAACCCAATATAAGACCTGACGCTTTATGTATACAAAATTCGCCCTACATAGTTTATTCTCGATAATTTGGATTACCGCCACGCGTTATATAATATTGATTAAAGAGGAGAAATTAGCATGTGACGTGGTAGTGTGGAAATCAGTATTCGGTGGAATTATTCATTACATTGCTTTATGCAGACATTTCATATTCAGGGTGGCACGCCAGGTGGCAGGTCAGGGAGCTAGGGCGGATGCAAGGGATCTACATATTATGGAGATGCCGAGTCTTAACGACATCCGCTTCTCCTGAGGTGCCACCAATCCTATCCCGAAGATCGACTTATTCTCTGTCCATTAGTCTTACCATCCCATTTGGGCAATCTTTGATGTCTTAGTGCTTGGGATTTTAACTTATTTCAATCCATTTTATAATATACTTTATCAAATTGATGATTTTTGTATGCATTTAATATAATTAAATTTCATATAAAAATGTAGGTCATTTCTCAAAATTATTTTTAATATTAACAGATTTGATACATGGTTTTCATTTATCAAGCTACCAATAAGATTTGAGAATAAGTATTAAAAATATTTCTTTAAACTTAAGTAACCGTCTTACATAACTAAATTTAATTTATTGAAGAGCTTCCCTCAATTAAACATCAAATTCAAAATTTAAATGATACGTTATAATGATAATAAATAAAATGATACGTTATAATGATGATAAATAAAATGATACGTTATAATGATGATAACTAAAGTGATACGTTATAATGATGACACATAAAATGATACGTTATAATTATAATAAATATAATTATAAGTTACAATGCTGATAAATAAAATGATTCGTTATAATGATGATAAACAAAATGATTCGTTATAATGATGATTAGTAAAATGATACGTTATAATGATGATACATAAAATGACACGGTATAATGATAATAAATAAAATTATGCGTTATAATGATAATAAATAAAATGATTCGTTATAATGTAGATAAATAAAATGATTCGTTATAATGATGATTAATAAAATGATACGTTATAATGATGATACATTAAATGATACATTATAATGATAATAAACAAAATTATACGTTATAATGATGATAAATTAAGTGATACGTTATAATGATGATACATGAAATGATATGTTATAATGATAATAAATAAAATTATACGTTACAATGCTGATAAATAAAATGATTCGTTATAATGATGATAAATAAAATGATTCGTTATAGTGATCATTCGTAAATTGATACGTTATAATGATGATACATAAAATGATACGTTATAATGATAATAAATAAAATTATACATTATAATGATGATAAATAAAATGATTCGTTATAATGATGATAAATAAAATGATTCGTTATAATGATGATTAGTAAAATGATACGTTATAATGATGGGACATAAAATGATACGTTATAATGATAATAAATAAAATTATACGTTATAATGATGATACATAAAATGATGCGTTATAATGATGATAAATAAAATGATTCGTTATAATGATGATAAATAAAATGATTTGTTATAATGATGATAAATAAAATGATTCGTTATAATGATGATCAATAAAATGATACATTATTATGATGATAAATAAAACTCTTTTAAGTGTAACGTTTTGAACAATAAATTTCATAGTTTATTTTAATTGTTAGGGATAAGCTCATGTAATGTAGAATCAATTCTGAAAATGAAGAATAACCTCAAAGGCTCTAGTCTCATCGAAATATTGAACAATATTCTGTTCGTCCTTCTTAACATCCTTTTCCGCCACCCTTGTGTCTTCATTGTATCTTTCGAATCGTAAAGACATGTTGCGTCAGAGAGGAGAAAAAATATGAAGGGAGTTTTATCTTCATCGAATAAACTGATTGTTTATATGCATTGTATTTTGATAGACCTTTTGCCATGGCTAATCTCGTGGTATGGAATAGCCTGCTTCTTTAATTTGTTAGAGATATGCAGAGTGTGTGCAGCTTTAGAAAGCACTTTAAACAACCCCTTTTAAGGAGGTCTTATTCAAATATTTTGGATAATATATGATAATACAATACACACCACCTAAAACGAATTGTATTATTATCCCCAATCGGATGATCTGTAACGGTTACTTTGTGGAACGTTTTCCCTTGGTTGTTTTTTTTTGTAGCGGTTTTTTTAACACATAACCTATCCTATCGTTTTACTCAAGTTATTATATCTTTTTTATAATAATTGTAATCATTCAACCACATTGCGTTCGATCACTTTTACATTCGGGTTTTTTTGTAATACTAAAATATTTTTAATGATACGATAGCCAAAAACAAATCTAAAATAAGGCAGTCATTAAAATACATTTCAATGTATATCTCCATAGTCGATTGAAGAAAGACTCCAACTCTAAGATTATTTTTATGAAAATGTTGACTTTAACAATGCTCTAGCCCAGGCAAGGTGAAAATTTTTAACCAGGCAGGCTATAATCTATCTGATACAAGCCGTTACGGGCTAGAGGACAAACATAATAAAAACACTGCAGTTACATGAAATGATTGATGTATTTATTAAACTTCAATAATAATTTTATAAATCAATAACAATAACCTCAAAAATATTCAGCGAGAAAATATCATTTCTCATGTCAGGCTGTACGAGTATACTGGTGTTGACATTCTATACGAGTATATCGCTTCCATGTCAGGCTGTACGAGTATACTGGTGTTGACATTTTATACGAGTATATCGCTTCTATGTCAGGCTGTACGAGAATACTGTTGTTGACATTTTATACGAGTATATCGCTTCTATCTCAGGCTGTACGAGAATACGGGTGCTGACATTTAATACGAGTATATCGCTTCTATGTCAGGCTGTACGAGTATACTGGTGTTGACATTTTATAAGATTATATCGCTTACAAATGGGTATCAGTTAAAATCGATCTTGTTTGGTTTTTATGGATATTCATTAATGATAAAGTTTATTCGTATAAATACATCAAATATCACAAGCATTTTTACTGAAAATTCTTTCAAATGAATATATTTTATAGTGTTTGTAATTGCCTACAAATTAAAAATATTATATTTACTATGTATTTCATGTATAACTTCGTGACATTGCAAATCAATCAATTCTAGTCAAATATTAAACGGAGCAGATTCAATATTTGAAGAAGAAGGGTTGAAAATGATTGGTGAAATGCTATCAACGCCTCAAAAACACTCAATGTTCGTTTCATTAAATTAATGAATTTACATTACTACCAAATTGTGTAAATTTTACTGAAGATGTAATTCTAAAAACATTTCCAGAAAGATATTTATAAAAATACAAATCGTAAAGCAAAATAATAAGTATAATACAAAGAAAATATGAAGTGCTAGAAACTTTTGCTTATCGCAGTACTGAGTTACGCCAATGTTGTTTATGTCGTGTGACATCACACTGTATTCCTACGCGGGCCCCAAAAATATTGTACTTTGGCCATGCCTTATCGAACAAATACTGGAGGAAAGATCGTGAATTAATACAAACTTAAAGAATAAAAAGATGAATTGATAAAAGTAAATAATGCTTACAGATAACTTGTGTACCTTTTCTAGTAAAAAAAAAAACGTAAATAATTTTCAAAAATGTATATTTAGAATAAATTAAGAGTAAATAAACTTTATTGGAAAAACTAGTACGTTGCCATCCAGGAATTGAGACCGTTACCTTCCAGGGCTAGTGGAATGCAAAACAACCATGGTAATTACGAAATCATCGGCACCAATATAAAATGAACATAAATATTATATGGTTGGATTGATACTTTTTACTGATATTTGCCGCGACCTCAAAGAATTTGTATGGCGGGCACATAACAATAAAATGCCAAATAATGCGTCACGAACAATGGTTTATCTTTTTAGTCTTGTAAAATGTCGCATTGCAAGACCCATAGACTCCGCCATTGTGAAAAATGGGTGTTTCAACATCAGCTCTGGACTTAGGCCTTCGTACCTGACAAAAGACAGTTTATTCCAAGATAATAGGGCTACCACATTTGTTTTCACTTTCCCTTTATCATATAAATAAGTTTATTTGTATTTATTGCGGAATGAATATATAAAAAAAACAGAAGAATCATATATCAATGTCGAAGAATCATATATCATAGCTTAGTTGGCAAGACGTTTAGCTTTCACCCGGCGGCTCCGGATTTAATTCCCGATGGTGCCCAAAAGAAAAAAGAAGCTCAGTCTGTTACAAAAGTTCGTCAGTTAAAAATCCTCGTACGCTTTCCGGTAGTGTGCGAGTACTGTTATCTATTATTGTTAAATTATATTACCTACATGACATTTATTGACGAAAGGCAAGTTTCGTGCCTACATCAATGGTTCAATGCCCGAAGGCTTGATTACTATGGCTGATGAAAATATGGCATACCGGCTACGCTATTTAATGTGCCTGAAACACATAATTCGGATACGTTCCCATACATAGCCAAAAAACTATTAATAAAAACCGAAGAAATAAAAATGAATTAAACTCCTCCATAAAACCGTAGGGATGCGGCGACAGATGGTTTATTTATTGGCCAATTTTTATTTGTAGAAAAAATTGTATCATTGTGAGATACTCCAGTTAAATTAATTTAAACGACATATTCCAAACGTTTAATCTCATAGTTTACTGAGAATGGATAATTTATTTATATTTACTTTTAATGAAGTCTCCTAGTACCCCATATCGACGATATATGTAAATATTTATTTCAAATTAGGTACCAATTGGACAGGAGAAAGAAATGAATATTGGTAAAAATTAAGAAAAAAAAAGATAATGTAATGATTTTCAATTTGATTTTAAAGCACGTTAATGATGATGTGAGTTTTATATAAGCTGGTAACAGAACAGGTTCCAGAGTCTTTCAGCATAGATAATAAAATACAACGTAAAATAATAAATGCGCTTAATAAAAAAAAAACAATATTTATAAAAAAAACAAAAAGAAAGAAAGATAGGCTAAAAGGTGTCATTTACGGTTAATAAAGAAATATTGCATTTCAGTCTGTAATAGTCAATTTTACTCTAATATGATGTATTATTCCATGCATAAAATCGTAACAGGTAAGAAATATACAACAAGAGAACTGCAAAACTTTTTTAATAAAACAAAATCGCTATGAGCTATTTATTACTTGTGATTATGTATAGGGCTAAATTATTTATTTATTACTTGTGGTTATGTATAGGGCTAAATTATTTATGTATTACTTGTGATTATGTATAGGGCTAAATTATTTATTAGTTACTTGCGATTATGTATAGGGCTAAATTATTTATGTATTACTTGTGATTATGTATAGTGCTAAATTATTTATTTATTACTTGTGATTATGTATATGGCTAAATTATTTATTTATTACTTGTGATTATGTATAGGGCTAAATTATTTATTTATTACTTGTGATTATGTATAGGGCTAAATTATTTATTAATTACTTGCGATTATGTATAGGGCTAAATTATTTATGTATTACTTGTGATTATGTATAGTGCTAAATTATTTATTTATTACTTGTGAATAATCACATAAGTATAGGGCTAAATTATTTATTTATTACTTGTGATTATGTATAGGGCTAAATTATTTATGTATTACTTGTAATTATGTATAGTGCTAAATTAAGTATTTATTACTTGTGATTATGTATAGGGCTAAATTATTTATTTATTTATATTTTCGTATATATAGTATGATTATACGTGGTACATCTAGTGGGCTTATTCGTGTCGGCCATTTCTTTCAACCGACCAGGTATTCATAGATACGTTGAATTGTTTTAATCTGTGACAGATTTTACAGATCTTTAAAGTTAAAATATGACTAATCTCTAAAAAAATAAAAGTTATAATTTAAGAAAACAATATAACGAATAATTTTTCAATTATCTCTTAACGTAAATAAATATGGTACACATCTGATAACTCTCGGAAGTTCCTTTGCACTGTCGCATCAAGTAAACAACAAATGAAGATGCATTAAATGAGGTTTAACATGTTCGTATGAAAAGGAGTTACTCTTTGCCTAACCGAAGAAAATGTTCGTGTTCTGAAAGAAAATTTAATAAGAATTGGGATGCATAATATCATTTCGATGGGATACTAAATATTGCAGAATGTATCATGTCATGAAAATTTTCAATATACTTTGTTATATCATGACTATGAGATTCTGAAACTATCTTCCGTTAAAATGTTCAATGTACTTTGTTCTATCATGACCATAAGATTCTGAAACCATTCTCTGTTAAAATGTTCAATGCACTTTGTTCTATCATTACCATAAGATTATGAAACTATCTTCCGTTAAAATGTTCAATGTACTTTGTTCTATCATGACCATAAGATTCTGAAACTATCCTCCGTTTAAATGTTCAAGGTACTTTGTTATATCATGACCATAAGATTCTGAAACCATTCTCTGTTAAAATGTTCAATGCTTTTTGTTATATCATGACCATAAGATTATGAAACTATCTTCCGTTAAAATGTTCAATGTTCTTTGTTCTATCATGACCATAAGATTCTGAAACCATTCTCTGTTAAAATGTTCAATGCACTTTGTTCTATCATTACCATAAGATTATGAAACTATCTTCCGTTAAAATGTTCAATGTACTTTGTTCTATCATGACCATAAGATTCTGAAACTATCCTCCGTTAAAATGTTCAAGGTACTTTGTTATATCATGGCCATAAGATTCTGAAACCATTCTCTGTTAAAATGTTCAATGCACTTTGTTATATCATGACCATAAAATTATGAAACTATCTTCCGTTAAAATGTTCAATGTACTTTGTTCTATCATGACCATAAGATTCTGAAACCATTCTCTGTTAAAATGTTCTATGCACTTTGTTCTATCATTACCCTAAGATTATGAAACTATCTTCCGTTAAAATGTGCAATGTACTTTGTTTCATTATGACCATAAGATTCTGAAACTATCCTCTGTTAAAACATTCAATGTACTTTGTTCTATCATTGCCATAAGATTCTGAAACTATCTATCCTCCGTTTAAAAGTTATCTTTACATTTACTTATTGCCGACGTAAAAAAAATGTTTCCAACAGAATGATGCCATTTGATCGAGAGAAATAGTCGAGTACTCGTACCTGCAGTATACCATAAACCGGTAAATCTACTTGTCTTTACATACAGATGAAATCTACCCGATTATTGCAGTTAATGACAATATAACTTTTTTACTGGCGATTATATAATGCCTCAAACATTCTAGAGGTCTATGGGTGACATTTTTCATATAATTAAAAAGTATTTACAAAAAATATTTGTCTATGAGATGCTAGCTAGGCAATTTTTTTAAAATAATTTAATAAAAAAACTGGGGATCTTTATAACACTAACTGTTCCTGTTTATGTAAATATTTACTTTTTTCATATTTTACAAAATAAAATAAAGTGTTTTACTCAACAATACTGCCCCGATACATTAACTGACAGCTGAATGTTAAAACTATAAAACTTTCACACGCGACTATTATTTGTTCGGATACGGATAAAATGAAATTATTTTAATTTTACAATTGAATTATTACAGCGCACCTCATTTTATTAACAGGATTAAAAAAAGTGCGACATCTGTTGATACAAATCCGATTTTTTTCAATTATCATCAATAATAAAATGCTATTTAAGTGACATCTGTTTTTAGGTTTCACGATTTATTTTCACTTGGACGAATTTCAGAGCTTTCCGAATAAATTTGGATAACTGTTATTATAATGTTTATATGTAATTATCGAATGAATACTTACTTGGCTGACTTCACTAATTAAGAAAGTAAACTTGTTTTCCAAGAGAAAGCGTTATTTGATATAAAATCACATAAGCTATTCTCAAGTAGAAGTAGAAACCTAATGATTTCATTAATAAAATTGATGTTTCAGGAGGCTGTGTGCGGTTAACCCGTCAATAAAGGCTTCAGATGAATTTATTATCACCTCATTAATTTCCCAACCCTGCAAGTAGCTGACGGGGTACAATATACTGGGTACCTGGAACAAGACAGTTTACTGGCTGCAGCGTAAATGCTTCCCGGTGCCAAGTTTCTGTATTATTAGTGCTGAGATTGAGATTTATTACATGGCAGCCAGGGTAGACATTAAAGATCATTACCCGCAGCCAACTCCTGCCATCTGATTAATGGACATGCATTTAATTGAAATACCACACAGTCATGGTTGAAAACATTTAGTGTCATATTCTAGAAAGCTTAATTTATTATAATCTTAATGTTATGGCTGAATTTAATAGACGGTATGACGAACTCATGAATTTATTCTGGAAAGTTAAGTGTTGCTGACTGATTTTCTAACGATAAGTCATTCAATTCATTAGATGCATTTATATCGCGTAAGAGATATTTTGAGTGTTATGGTTACTTGAGGTATGGAACGGCAGCTCGCAATATAAATACATCTAACACGTTCTAATAACCAAGTAAGGTACTCAAAAAATAATATTTTATATAGAATATAGCTCGCAATAGAAATACCTCTGATGCGTTCTACTAGCCAAGTAAGGTACTCAAGAAGAATAACTCGCAAAATAAATATCTCTGATGCGTTCTAATAACCAAGTAAGGTACTCAAACAAGAATATTTTATATATAATATAGCTTGCAATAGAAATACCTCTGATGCATTCTATAAGCCAAGTAAGGTACTCAAGAAGAATAACTCGCAAAAGTAATATATCTGATGCGTTCTAATAACCAAGTAAGGTACTCCAGAAGAATAGCTCGCAATAGAAATACCTCTGATGCGTTCTATTAGCCATGTAAGGTACTCAAGAATAATAACTCGCAATAGAAATATCTCTGATGCGTTCTAATGACCAATAAAGGTACTCAAGAAGAATATTCGCATTAAAAATACCTCGGATGTATTCTACTTACCAAGTAAGGTACTCAAGAAGAGTAGCTCGCAATAAAAATATCTCTGATGCGTTCTTTTAACCAAGTAAAATACTCAAGAAGAAGAGCTCGCAATATAAATATCTCTGATGCGTTCTTCTAACCAAGTAAGATACTCAATACTTGGTTTGGATTATGTTTATTCATTTGAAATACACCATATTGTTTGTATTTTTAATAAATTAAAATATATATTTAAAAGAAACTTATTATATTTATATTTAATATTAATACGAAGGCTTTGATTAGAATTTTGACACAAAAAAAAACCCTAAAAGTTGTAGGGAGAAGAAAAATACAGAACTCTTGGACAGAAAATTGAAAAATTAACATCAAATGCCTATTTTTCACAGGACAATGAAAAATATAGAAGTTATAAGTTTTTTTTTGCTCACCAATATAAAGGTTAGTAACCCTAGTAGTAAAATGTAATGATGTCTTTATGTATTGAATAAAATCTCATATTTTCTCAATTCAACTATTTTGTATTCATTGTATTGCAAAAAACAATCTTCATTTGAATTTGAATTCGAAGTATATAAAATTGAAATTCAAATATTTAAATTAGAGTCATTTATATTTGATGGCTTAACTTGTTTTTGTAATGTCGAGATTTTTTTTTATGAAAAAAGTTTCGCAAATCAGTGATAGTCTGTAAAACCTTCTTTGTTATTGTTTTCAAAGCATAAAAAAAACAGTAACATTTTTTTAAACAAATAAAAACGTTACATAAGTTACTTTTAAACAAATCAAAACCCTTAAATATTCTTTAAATTAACTCCATACTTAATAAATCAAATAATTATAATGTTTTCAAATATTTCGGTCACTATTTGTTTTCTGTTCTCTTTGATATACACATAACTACTAATATTATTACATTGTTCAAGTACTCGCATTTATGTGTAATACTCATATATACCACTATTTGTTTTCTGTTCTTTTTGATATACATATAACTACTAATATTATAACATTGTTCAAGTACTCGCATTTATGTGTAATACTCATACATACCACTATTTGTTTTCTGTTCTCTTTGATATATGTACATATAACTACTAATATTATTACATTGTTCAAGTACTCGCATTTATGTGAAATACTCATACATACCACTATTTGTTTTCTGTTCTCTTTGATATACATATAACTACTAATATTATTACATTGTTCAAGTACTCGCATTTATGTGTAATACTCATACATACCGCTATTTGTTTTCTGTTCTATTTGATAAACATAAACCTACAAGTATTATTACATTGTTCAATTACTCGCATTTATGTGTAATACTCATACATACTACCGTTAAATCATGCATGTCAACATATACAGACACTTTTCTAATTTCCTCATTTCCAAACAATCATACTCAATTTTTCATTTTGCTTAAAACATGCACTTTATCTTAACATTAATTTATGATATCCTTATTTCTTCTTTTCATTAATTGACAAATTTTTGTCATTTTCTGCACGCGTCTCTACATCATTAATTTTACTCTATTCCTTATTTTGCTTAGTCCAAGTATCACTTTTGCAAAGTCCAACCAACATAATTTCTTTATTTTTACATAAAACCAATCATTTTATCTAGAATAGTTAGAAAATAATAAATAAATTTTGTAAGTAATAAATTAACATGTTATAAAAATTGTCTAGATTAATAACTTTCAAACTGATCGGTGTTTATTTCTATTTTTTATTTAATTCTTGAATAAAACACGTCATATGCTTTGATTTCAAAAATCTTTTTATTGGTCGTTAAAGCATAATATATGACATTTAAACACAAAAAACAATATCCGCCAAATGTTCACATCTTGCAGTTCCACAGATGTCCACTCTTTTGTCAAAATTGTCGATGACATATTGGCATAATTGCGGTTCTAACTCACCAATAACGCGAATAATTTCGTCCTTCAGCTCAGGAATTAATCGGGGGTCATTTTTATTGACCTGTTTTTTCACGTGACCCCAGAGAAAATAGTCCAACGGTGTCATCATATCACATGATATTGAAGGCTAATAAACATCACCGTTTCCGGATATTACAATACATAAAATAGTTCAACAATTTGAACGCGTTGTTGTATTGTATACGACTCCATTTTTATAAATGTCATACATCACACTTCTCAAATGCCACAAGACCCAGGCAAGTTCGCGACGCCATCTGTGTTTTATCTAAGAATTTAAAAACCGCTTAATATGAAGTCATTTTCGTATTGGCAGTGTAGATGAGAGATGGAGATGAAACAAGTGAGTTAAACATTTAGAGATCAACAATAAAACTCTGCAATATGAATAGCAAATACGTTTCAGCGACTTGTGCATGCGGTCCGAACACAGCGTCGAGTAGAACCCGAGTAGAAATGTAAGAAAGTTAAGAAGACGGGGAAGAAAATAAGTGTAAGAAAATGTTTCACCTGGATTTGGTTGATTTAAAGGTCGTGGCATCGGACTACCGACCCGAAAAAAAGGTACTAAGAAAAGTTAACACCTAAAGTAATGCTATAAATCATGTCGGTTAGAAAAAAGGCCAAATATTGTTTTAATATCTGAAATTTAAACAGTTGAAATTTTTTAGAACGCTCTTTATTACTCAAAATATTTCTAAAAATTTCAATATTTTCTTAACATATGTAAAAAAAACTAAGTATAAAAAATTTCAAGAAATCATTTTGACTATTCTTACAATACAGAAATTACCGCGATATGTATTCATGAAGAATTTTCTCCATTTAACAATTTTACTACAATACATACAAATAAACCGTAATGTTAACTTGTTAAAATATTTTCAAATTATTGAGTACTAATTTTTTTAATATTTAAATAAATATCTTCGGTAAATAATCTTATTCCCTTAGTTTCAAATTATGAAAAATGTAACCAGGCACTGACAAATTCAACTCATCAATTTTATATTTTACAGTAATCGGTCAATTTTGACCATTCAATAAATACAAATTTTGAATTTAGCGTGCGCATGATTATAAAATATACTACGTTACAAAATTATAAACATTAATTTGACTCATAAAAAAAACAATAACACAATCAAAAGAAGTCCACACAATACTATCATATACACTAGTGTCCCTGTCATAAAAATTTTCGTTGAATGAACTCAAAACATTTACAAAAATCAATATACATAGACGTTAGATTTCAGGCCAACAATAAAACGATTGACATTCAAGTTATTTTATTCAATCTGCATATAACTAGAGGTTACGCAGAATTTATCTAATAAAACCATTAAACATAAAATAAATGTTACATTTGGTAAACCTTTTTTATACAAATGTTATAGACGCATAAGAAACATGTGTAGTATTTTAAACATACTGCATGTTTGAAAACGTACTTAATACTCTATGTTTCTGTTACTGATCTCGTCAGTGTATTTCAACATACCTTAAATCCTTTTTTATCATTCCGGTAAGAGATCCAAGATTTGTGTTTGTTATTTACTGATTTATACGAAAATAAGGGTTCATAGAAGTTGTTTCATTGAGGAAAATGGTCCATAAATGTTCTATTATTTCCGACCCAGATGTCTTTTTCTCGACTTGTGACCCTCTTCCACAATAATTTTGCATTTGCGTCAGTTTCCACATCTCTCTGTGCTTAAATAAAGAGTTTTAGATCCTCCCAAGGCAGGATGTTTTATTATAACTATTTTATCATATATTTTGTCAACTTAACATTACGTAAGACATTTAATTTCTTTCCACATTTAATTACGAGTATAAACCATAAAGTTTGTGGATTTATTATCAAATGACATTGTCTTCTAATAAATTAAAGAATTATTATATCCAATGTGCAATGGATAAAGAAAATTAAATAATAAAATAAAGAATTGTAATATAATAAGGAAAAAGGGATACATTTGATTATTTATATACAACAAATATAATGGCATTTCTGGCTAGGAAATAAGAAAAAATATTTGCTAAAAGGAGAACCAGGAAACACGCTTTATCACATAAGGGGTCATAATGCAGGTATTAGACATGATAAAAATAAAAATAATTTGATAAAATAATACACAAAAACCATAATATGTTTTCAAATTAATAATCTCGTGGATTAGTGGCCTATAATGTATAAATTTGTATTTAAAACCTTTTTTAAAATTCAAATTTCTTTTATCATCTACCTTATCCAGGGAAAGCCAAACTACGGCTCGCGGAATTCATTTTTGTGACTCGCGTACATAGCAGATAAGATATCTGATTTTTCTAACAATTTAAACAAAAAAATATATAATCATTTAAAAAAAATCACAATTAAAAATGCTTGTGATATTTGGTTTAACTTAGATACGCGAATAAACTTTTTCAATAATGAATATTCATAAAAAAATCAACAGGATCCAAATTAATCGATACCCATTTGGTAGCGATAATAATCACGAAAAGAAAATTTCTAAAGCATTGTTAGGAGACCAAACTCTCCTTAAAGTTCACTTAATATTAAGAATCGGACGATGACATTAAATATGTCAACAAAAAGCATACAGCCTGAAAATGATTTTTTATGGATAATTCAAAGCAGCCTCATTTTTATTACTGATTTTTATAAGGAACTGTATGAGGAAGTTTTGTAATTTATTTATAATGCATATATAAATCGACATATAACTGTAGTATTTTCAATTTTTTGTTCTTTGGCCACCGACGGCTTCCGTCAGGCAAAATATGGCCTCCCTAGATAAAAGTTTGGCATTGTCTAACCTTATTTAATACACTGCCCTGTTTCTCTTCGTTTCTGTCGACGGAGGGTTGCAGGTGCTGCTTGGTGTGTTCGAAGATGTTACTGAATTGCTACAGAATCTAAAGATACGGTTCCAACAATCTAGTTCAACAACTAGCATTTTAACATAAATCAAACCATAATTGACAAAATAAATATTTTAAAATTTAAACGCTTTGAAGGCGAATGAATGAAATCATAAAATGGTCAATATATCATGCGGTTTTAGCGCTTTTAAACTTCTTATAATCAACCAACTGTATGTGCTTAACATTAAAATTATTTGTGTTTAGTGAGGAATTTTTGTATGTCTACGAGTATACTTAGACCTGAAGCAAATATAGAGCGCGTGATGAAAAGTTGATGGAAATAACTTGGATGTGGTTTCTGAGGGTGTCATGTAATTGTAATTTTGTATGTGATAACTTAGAAATATAGTTTGTGTTCAGGTGTCAATAAAAAGTGTTGATATTTCATCTGGGTGTTTAAGTATTGACGACAAAATAAATTAAATGTTTAACACGAGAATGTAACAACTTGGTCACAGGCGGCCAACTTTGTTTACTGAAGTAGTTCTCTATATTATACAAATGCTTAGTTATTTTACTTTGTTATGTACTTATACTCTGCATTCTTCTTCTTCTTAAACTTTCTATAGACTCAAGAGTCTGTTACTGCAGGATTGTCCTCTTGTGATGCTGAGTTCCAGCTATCTCTCCATCGTTTCGGGGATCTCCCTGGTGGACGCCGTCCCTCCGGCACCCCATATGTATGGAATTCTTGTGGAATTCATTCTCTGTACATGTTGGTACCAGTATCGTCGACGCTGTCATCCCATCTGACCACATCTTGGACCTCACAGACCTCTGCATTCTTGTAAAGTTATATTTTCGAATCAATAGATGTTAATTTTTTAACGTGAATAATATTTAAAAAATACAATGGTTTTAAGGTAAAACACAAGAGTTTAAAATATTGTAAAAATCATTAGCGGATTTTTTTCAAGAAAAAAAAATTGAACTTAGTCAACCACACTATTTCAAATTGCAAAGCAGTCGGGTTTACTGTGGTAGGGAACTTCGCAAATTTCATCAAATTTTCAATCAATTTTGAAAAAACGGCATCACATCGAAGTCCATCGAATGAAGGAAAAGTTTAATTCCTTTTTCAAGCGCCAGCACCCAAGAAATATCCCAGTCGCAGTTAACTTCTTGGATCCTTTTTCAACAGATCAAACAACTCACTTTAATTTTCCGCTCAAATGAGCAAATCCTTTGTACAAATTTAAGCAAGAAGATAAGGGGGGAACATTCAATATTGCGGAAAACCAGAGTTTCAGGTTGTGAAAAACTTTTCAAATTGGACAGGCGGGTGGGTACCTTCTTGAAACAAAACACGTCTTGCAGTAGGGTAATTTTTATTCAAAAATGTTTCAACTTTTTAAGGGATGGTTAAAGATTTTTCACGCCATGAATACAAATTTTATTTCTTTAATAAGATTTTTTACATTTGAACTGGTTTTTTACGTTTTAAGTTTTTTGTAGTATAATTTCTTCGAGATATAATTAAAATGTTTATTTTTTCATCTTCTTTTATGTATAAATATAAACATATTATCACGCTATGTCCCTTGCGGGGTAAGTAGAAATAAACCATCTTCAAATTTATCTATCCAAGCATACAACTTTCACTTCTTCCAAATTCTTACATTTCGTCATGCACAATCTTCAATTACGATCTTGAAGTTTCTTTTATCTTACTTTAAACATTTATTTTATCGATGCATTTTACTATGATGTTTTGATGATTTGGTTCGTCTTACTTTTATATTGACACTCCACAAATGTTTCGTATCTCCACAGCAATAATTTTACTTTAATTTTTCCTCAATCAAGCCTTAGTTTTACTTATACGCGTTAAGTTAGGCACCAACGAACTATTGTGTATGGTCATTTGTTTTTTTTTTTTTGAAATAGCGCAGTAGTTATATTGTATATTACAGAACAAGCTAAACGGGACACTTTAAGGCGGATTTGTGCTCATGAAGTCTCTTTTCAAATGATTTTCCTGTATTTCCTACATAGAAATTATCAGTCAGTATATAAAAGTTTACACACACCACTGTTGTTAAGTATTCCATTTATGCCTTTCCCATTAAATAAAAGTTTCCGGAGATTAAAATTAGTGTAAAAAGCTGACTTTATGTGACTTGGATTTTTTTTGGTTATTTCGTATATGTGTTTTATAAATAGGACTTTGCTCAATTTATAGGTATGTTTATAAGTGTCGTTAAATATATGATCTTTTATAAATTCCTTTTTGGTTTTGTTTTTTAAATGTGAATCAATGAAACTTCCGGGATAGCCATTATTTGTAACTATTTTTTAAGGTTATTAATTCCTATTTAAATTTGTCGTCGATTAAGGGGACACTGAGCAATATATGAAGCATATAGTTAAAGGCGGCGAGTTTATGGTTATTAGGATGGCTGGAAGTTGCTGAAATAATAGAATCTGAAAAAAATATCAGTTTATTTGAAAGCAATTGTATGATATAGGTGAGTTTTTATGACTTATAATATGCAATGATGAACTGTGAGCTTTGTGCCTATTCCGGTAGTATTGAACCAAATATTTCCTTACTGAGGCTGAAGACAATTCCGAATCTCTTCAATAAATTGGAATCACCAATTCGTGTACGTTGAAAGGTACCATAAGAAAAATTGGTTTAAAGCTCGTTAAAAAACAATTTGTTGGGTTGGGTCAAAGAGACTTCTCTCTTCAGAGCTGTCTGTTTTAGATAAAATCCTTCATCCTTCCCAGCACTCTGATAACCTCCTCTACACCATTCACTTTTTTCGTTTGTTAAAACAACTTGTCTTCTGCCATCCAAGAAACGATAGGACAAAGTACTTATTGAGTATCAACCATACCATCGCAATCTGATCAACTTCAGTTTTACGCTTAAGGATGACACTTTGAGACTACATCTGATATACTTGTTCTCTATATCTACGTGTGAAATCCTCCATCTTCATCAGCATCCTTATATCTCACACACACACATATATATATATATATATATATATATATATATATATATATATATATATATATATATATATATATATATATATATATATATATATATATATATATATATATATATATATATATATATATATATATATATATATATATATATATATATATATATATATATATATATATATATATATATATATATATATATATATATATATATATATATATATATATATATATATATATATATATATATATATATATATATATATATATATATATATATATATAGTACTTCTAATGCTGTGCTCTAATCACTGATGATATGGCCCTTTTAACTGCCTCTGGTGATTTGTTTTCATGTATACCAGGTGTTTTAAAGTCAGTTAACTGTATTCATGCCATTGCCCGTGTCAACATCAATTTAGAAACCAACGCATTGACAGAATTGACTTATTTGAGAGTTTGATTGTTGGATGAGTCTGTCTCAATTTCTTCATCCAAAATTACACTGCGTATGTATCCTTTTTTCCTTTGTAATTTTCATACCTTGATCCTCCAATATACAACGAAACTTCTTTCAGATTACTTGTGATAACTGTTCGTCTTCGTAGATTGGCACTATCTCGTCCGTTAATATTATATACCATGGAAAACCATGTTTATTTTGTAGGTTATATATGAGTGTATCCATAGTGAGATATCAGCCTCCGAAACTAATACAATTTTTTTGATAATTCCTGTTATTTTTATTACACTTGGGCTGTGTACAGTACATCTTGGTCGATTTATTTAAATATAAAGTTATATGTTTTTAAATAAACAAGGAAAGTGTTGAAGAGACTATACGTGAAAACCAGGATGGATCTCTTCTAATGAAATTGAGTACCAACGAAAAACAAACCCATAACGAAAAACCAACCCAGATTTCCATATTGGCGTCTTACCTACTAGTCTACGGAGGTCGTCAATTTTTATCATCACATTTACTTTCTCGATTAGACAGAAACATCAAAACATGATGTGATATTTTTTACCAACCGTGAAAAATGACCTGTAGAGGTTTACCTCATATTCACCTCACGACTGTGCACAGTTACAACAGGACCTAGACTCCTTAGTCTCCTGGAGTGAGCGAAATCATCTTCTGTTCAACATTAATACATGTGTCTGTGTATCTTATAGTCGATCGTTTTCACCAATCCACCATCAATATACTATACAGTGAGTGGCACTAAACAGAGTTTCTGAATTCAAGGATTTGGGCGTAACCTTCGATGTCGGACTCACGTTCATTAACCATGTCTCACGTTTGATATCGGACTGTTACAAACTACTCGGTTTTGTAATGAGAATATCAAGAGAATTTAACAGCACCGATATCCTCCGAAACTTATATAATTATCTAATTAGAACCAAATTAGAATATGCATCTACGGTTTGGGCTCCTCACCAGCTCAAATATAAAAACAATATAGAACAAATACAAAAAAAAATCCTCAGATATCTATGGTACAGAACAAAGGGCGATTACCCAAAATATGCTCACCATGCCGAACTTCTCACGGTGTGTAACTATAGAAGCGTCGAAACAAGAAGGCAAGAATCTATTGCGATATTCCTAATAAAGGTTTTCCAAGGTTCCTTTAACTGTCCCGCGATTCTAGACGCACTAAGTTTATATGTACCCAATAAATATATCCGTGCAAGGAATCACCCTCTGTTCTTCATACCAACTTACAGGACGAATATCATGGCTAAACACTCAGTCACGCGTGGTATAGAGATATTGAACCAACTGAATGACACGGTTGATATATTCTCGGTACCGTCTAGCAGTATGAGAAGAATCCTGGCTGATATTATTCCTAACGAATAAGCTAACGCTAGAAGCAAACCCTCTTTGTGTAACAGGAGAAATCCGTGCAAAGTGGATAAAAAAAAAATAAAAAAAAATATGCACGAATTGTTTCCAGGAACAGCATGTTGGAAAACATATGGTTTTATATTCCAAAGATGTTGGAAAACATATGGTTTTATATTCCAACAAACTTCAACCAAAAAATGCGACTTCTTCAACTTATTTTCCGCTTTAATGTCAGTTGAAGAATTTCCTTTTCTCATTTTTTATTCAAAGAACTTCTTCTTTCTCCAATCAATAAATATAATTAATTTAATTGAGCATTGGGCATATGGTCAGTATTATATAAGAAGCGCAAAATCTAATACATCATAATTTACTAAAAACATTAGCTGCAGCAGTGCCCAAGCGTAAATTGCTAGTGAATATTCATCATCAATAAAATCAAACATAATACCATGCAGAAAATAAGTTTTAGTTATAACAGATCAGTTACAAATCAATATAAGATTCGCTCTGTCCTTGGCATGCTTTAAGAAGCGACTGAAAAAACTCTTAACTTCTAGTCAGTAAAATAATATGTTTCATTCCTGATTTTTCTTTTCCTTTCCTCTCCACCATCCCTTCCTTTTCTTTTGATTGACGATATCTCACTTTATATGAAAACGAATGTTCGGGTGATTGTCCATCTTTGTGGGGTTCGTGGGTATATGCTCATGTATGTGTTTATGGATTTCGTGGGGATGGATAGTCATTTGAATCATTTATGCGACCAAGTAACTTACTTCATTTACTTTTGTCTGGTTGGCTGGAAGAGATTTCCGCCTTGCAACAAGCCAGCCAGATTGTATTTGCAATAAAAGTGTTAAATAAATAAATCTCCAGTTTCCATAAACGAATAAACTGATTTTTTATTAGAATTCTAAACCATCTCCCATTTCAGTGTTCAATAATAACTCACCCACTCTTCAAAAATCCTTCTCACACCACCTCCCTTATTAAAACTCTAATAACTCAGAATATTGGTTTTTACTTCGCATTTTGCGATAAAGCAATTGGGGTGAAATTAATATTTCTCTGAGTCAACAGATGTCGAAGCACAATAGAACTATTTAAATCATTATTTCTTGAATATTATTACTTAAGTCAATAAAACAATAACTTTCTTATTTTATTACACGTGTAATAATAATGTCGTTACAATATTCAAAATGCTTAAGTTTAAACGATTAAGTTGTGTCACTTTACTAAACATTCCGTCTTTTATTTAACAATTTTGAAATGTTTTATCAATTATAAGGTTTGAAGAAGAAGGTATTCTTTTTTTTTTAATTATGGTGAGCTTACGAGGAATATTGAACGGTGTGTAGAGATGGGAAAAAAAGTCAATGGGACACTTAATCAAATATGTATACTCGAACCGGAAAGTGTAAAATACCACTAATATCATATTTTAAAGAGTATTCATGTAACATATTTGATGTATGTAAGTGAAACGTGAACGTGAAAAAGGCTTAAAGGAGTTAAATAACTGCTGTAGAAATGCTTACACTGAGAAGAATATATGGGGCGACAATATATAACAGAAAATGAAATGAATGTGAACATAAGGCTGTTATATTAACTTCTTCTCAGTGTCATGACAGGGGTCCTCCCAACGTTGAATATCACCTGAGAGTAGGCATGCTTGTCCCCGGCAGCCCCAAAATTATCTCCAACGCTCCTTAAACCAGTCCAATCACGTATATTGCGGAGCCAGGAGATTTGTCTCCTGCCAACATCTCTTCGACCCTCTATTTAGCACTTTTTACGAATCATTCGAACACATTTTAGATGATCATTGCAAATTTTATGCATTAAACCTTTAAATTAGTTCTATAGGGTTTCGACATTATCGGTCTGTCGGGTGGTTATAGCGCAATACATTGGTCCTAGAGACTGGACCGACACAGCTTCTACCACCATGCTCCTCATACCTCCACGCGGTGACCGACGGGCAACGGACTTGAGGGTGAAGTTGATGGTAATCAATCCGTCGGGGGATCCCAAAAGTACGGCTAAAGTGAGAAGCAGTTAGCATCTGTCTCGCATGTTAGCGGCGGCTAACAAATGGTGGGTGTGGCAACTAGACATATTCGGGTACTAGTCACATACACCATCGCTAATGGGTATCCAGGCTCATTTGAATAATCTGATAATGGGCCATTACATGACCAATGACAGCGGATACAACCCTAGTTAGCTGGGCCACTCTGGTTCCACGTCCGATGACAATCGGTGGATAAAAAAACCCAGTCAAACAAACCGAAGCTTAATGGAAAAACACTCGCAAAGATGCACTACCCTGTCTGGCAGCGAGGGCGATTCTCCCCTCGGTGATCCAGAGACTGACATCATGTCAGAGCCAGCTTGCAGGATTCCAGGGGCTAGCAAAGTAAAGCAGAGGAAACAAATTCGTCCAGGAAAAAGGTTTGAAAAGCTAAGGGCCGCGACTTGGAACCTGGGAACGTTGACAGGAAAGAGTAAAGAACTTGCGGAGGTTATGAGAAGAGGGTGGTGCAAAAAGATAACTTGATGCAGCGGCACGGCCTGGGGGACGTAGTCCGGGATAGAAAAGCATACAACCTGAGGACGAGGAGAGCTGACCCCAACAGTCTTCGCAGACCATGAGTTGGGATGGAGCCAGGGAGAGAGAGAGTTTCGACATTATCAGTGTTGGTGTTTATAGATACTTGCTGAAGTTTTGCATTCAGTTGATTTGCAACAGTTTTCCTTATTGAGCAATTTTGAAGCTTTGAAGTTTCAATTTTGCTATTTACCTTACTCTTCTTTACAAATTTCAGTTTTAGTTTGATATCAACTTTTAGTGGGTTATGGTCAGATCCGATGTCAGTACCTGGAAACGTTGTGACTCGTTTTATACAGTTACGATATCAGCCACCAATCAAGACATAGTCAATTTGGTTTCTTACAGGACATATTATGTTTGGCACGTCCTGTGGCGATTTCCATGTATACAGTCTGCGTTTAGGGAGTTGAAACCATGTATTTACTATCATCATATTATGTTCCTCACACAACTCAAACAGTCTGTCTCCCCTTTGATTGCTCTGTCCCAAGCCCCAGTTACCAACTATATTAAGTCGGCGACCGTCTCCTATTTTTGCATTAAAATCACCGATGATCAGATTTACATCATCGCTCTTTAAAGATCCAAGGATTTTTTTCAATATCTTCATACATTTTCTCAACCTAATCATCATATCTTGCTTCCGCAGTTGGAGCATATATTTGTACAACGTTGATGTTAAATGATTAACCCTCGCATTGCAATAAGATAATTCTATCTGATATTGGAATAAATTTTTTAACATATTTGACAAAATGCATTGGGATAAATATACCTACGCCATTCAAAATTCCCCTTATTATGACAATGTACCCCAGTGCTAAACCAGCGTAGTTTGCTAATACCTAATATTTTTTTCTTCATCCTTTCCATTTCTTGTATCAAGTTGTCTAGTTTTCCAGGAGCATATAAACTTCTTACATTCCAGGTTCCTATACGTATAATGTTCTTCACTGTGTCGAGCCGAGAGATTCTTAGGACCCCTGATCCATTTAAGGGTCACTTGGGACTCGGGGCCATGGCTTCATTTCTCTCCATAGTGATTTCCTGGGGAGGGATATCCAGAGTGGTTTCTCTTTGCCTTCTCTGGAGGATTTTCTGTTAAGGTTACCTTCCCTTAGCTGGGTGAATTGTATTAACTAAGATCAAGAAAAATCCTTAATGATGGTAAGGACTTGTAGAACATTTGAATGAAGAAAGACTAATAAAGTAAATGTGAGTGGTAGGCGTGGTAGAGAGAAACAAATGAAAGTGTGGCTCGTTAAGCAAATGATATTTAGAAAGAAGAAATAAAAAGTCAGAAAAATCGCAGGAGCTGTATAAGAAAGTGTATGGATGTTGAAGTGGCAAAACATGTGTGTCGAGATAGGAAAGTGTGACACTATTTTCTCTGATGGCATGATGGTATTAATATAAGTATGAATCAAAAGGTTTGATGCTGGTGTACCTTGGTTTTTATTTGTGATCGTAATGTAAGTTAATAATCTTCCTATACTCGTAGATCAAATGAAGGTCGGTGTATAACACTTTGTTGGAAGTTTTTCAGATTACCAACCATTCAAAGTTTTATCTCGTAACTTTTATACTAAAAAAACTGTATTACATAAGGTTTTTTTTACTGAACTATTTGATTTTTGTGATCCATTTAATAAAATATTTGCCCTTCTATGGATTTTAAGGTTAAATTCTGATAGCACTCACGGTATCTTTTCTGTATTATTAATGAAAGTTTTTATAAGCTTTTTGGTAAGTTAGGAGAGGTTTTCCCATGAAAATGAGCATGTCATGTTTTTTTTTTTGGTTACTTGTGGATGGAAAGATACCTGGTATGTGACGCACCAGGTTTAAAGTGCTGGGTTGGGAGTATTTAAATCTTAAAAGTGACTCTTTGCAGAGTCACTTGTGTAAGTTTGTTATCCCCAAACGTTGTCCTTGGTGTATCGTGTCAGCGCTCTTGATTGTATATGTGCTTGTATGATAAGTGTGAGGAAGGAGAGATTGCGGCAGCGCTCGTCTCTATTGGATTCACCTCGCATTTGCTAATAGACTGAGAAAGCGCGGAAAACTCAGCTGAGGTGCCCAGCCCCTCGGCCTGTCATGTTGGCATCAATAAACATAGCCTATCAGGTCAGCGGTTGTGGTTTAACGGTTAGCATTTAGAAAAAAACAGACGAGCACCCCAGGCTCGATTACTGGCGGATTCAACGGGTAGTGTATTTTTCTATATCGCATAAACTACTTGACATTAATTCTTACAGTACTATTAAACAATTAAAAAAATCTGTGCTTAAAATTTTTACCTAAGGAAAAGCTGCAGCAGATTTAACCGGCCAATTGTTTTGTAAGTTTGATATCTTTGTCATCGGAACTTTAAATTTGACCAATCGCGACTGTGCTTGCTGAAATGCAACATTTTGCAGACAATAAATAAATTCATGAACATATACTCGTATATATATATATATATATTATTTACAAGATGACTGATATAATCAATGTCAATCATTGATTAATTAAATAAGATTAACAATCATTGGCAATAGTAAGGGATCATTTATCGTATTGTATTGCATAAAATACTATATATTGAGTTGATTTCAACCAGTGGCGGCCGGTCCCGAGGTGCGCTGGTGCGCTATGCACGTTGAGCGCTGAGAGAATATGAAACATCGCTGTCTCACGGTTTACTGTATGTCTCTGTCTGCCCTATATGAATTTGCGTTTCCATCCGGTGCGTATTGGAGATCGCTCCGGTAGTATTGGCAAACTTGGCCGGTAAATTTGAATGAAATATTTTTTAAGTTTCATTTAAAATAAAATTTTCATTTAAATAAAAATATTTGTCAGTATTCTTATACATATTTAATCTATGCAAATATTTAACATTTTTGGAAGTCATTCTTGCGAATATACCTATAATTTAATTATTGCGAATTATTTCTCCGCTTCAGCGCACCAGCGCACCTAGACCGGCCGCCGCTGATTTCAACATTAAAATGTCTCAACTGTTTGATTTTAAGTAAACACGTATAAATTATTTATATTCATACGTACAATCATGACGTTTCACTATCAGGATTAGGCAGTGAGAATGAGCACTGGCCTTTTTATCGCGGCACATATATTTCGCTACCTCTATATCCATACATTTTTCCACATAACTACTGTGATTTCTGTGAAAATTAAAAAAAAACCCAAATTTTAAAATATCACTCACTTAATTCAATTATACTCTATTGAGTTTGTTTAATCCAATTCATATAAATTGATATAACTTTCAGTACCCGGCGGTAAGAAATACATATCAGGCTTAAGAAAGATACTGTTGGCCATTATCGGCTAACTTCGGCTTTGTAGAGCGTCATCTCTGTCATTCATATACGTGATTTATCAGTTGTCAGTCCCGGACTGTTAGCGCATCGTGCGACCGAGACGACGCTCTACTAAACCGAAGTTAGCAGATTATGGCCGACAGCCTTTCTTAAGCCCGGTGTGTATTAATTACCGCTGGGTACTTGTACATAACTTTGTTTTGATTGATAATTTTTATATAATATTTATTTTTGAAGGTATTGCACGCATGTATAACGCAAATTCACAAAATTTCTTAATAGTCAGATTTATCACAAAATGTTTAACTCTTGAATTTATTTCGATATGCTTCGGGGTTTCTTTACGTATAACATAATTAAATATTAAATTTTTCAGTAGCACTGCCAATATTTGCCAAGAGCTAACAAATTTCAGAGGCCATTTTTATTCTCATTAATACTTCAGCAACTGAGTTTAACTTTGATAACGAATTTATTTTATCTCGAGAATATCGTTTTAGATATTGAGAAAGTTTCCCAAACTTGTAATTTTCTTCGTATTGGTTTTCGGGGGTATTGATCTTGTTTCTCGAAAAAAAAAATACTTTTGTTAAAAAAATAGAATGTCATGCTTGACAGCTGTTTTAAGGGGTTTTTGTGAAATAATTCAATGCTAGTTGCAACCCGTGAAATATTCACGGAAGTAAAACAAATTCTACATTTATGAAAATATATATTCATAAATGTAGAATTTGTTTGTATATATTTATACATCGTCCCCTTTTACACTAGTTCAAAAATTGTTAGATAGGTATTTAAAATTCGTTCAGTATAGTTTCCATCTTTTCGTTTATCACGGACCCACCGAGATTCAAATTTCGAATTACTTTCGAAGAGAATCCAAGTATTTCTCTCTCGCTCTCTTGTATTCAAAATTCAATTCTCGTATTATTTCTTTGGCGACAGCCGTCGTATGGGTTTTGGCCTATTTATACTATGATATACGTTTTTTGATATAGCATATACAAAGAGCCCAACATCATAAAATACATCAAAATTGGGAGGCTACGTTGGGCGGGGCATGTAGCAAGAATGGGAGAAGAGGAAATGCCTAACAAAGTACTCTTCTCCAAGCCCCAAGGAAGACGTAGCGTGGGTAGACCGAGGCTTAGGTGGATGGATGGGGTGCAGAATGATGCAAACGTGATTGGCATCAGGGGCTGGAGGAGTGCATCCCAGGATAGGGGGGAATGGCAGCGACTGCTGGAGGAGGCCGGGGCCCACAATGGGCTGTAGCGCCATTGATGATGATGATGATGATGATACGTTTTTTGATCAATTAAATTTTTGATAACACTGAATTAAAATTTCATTCATATTTTGAAAATTAAATTTACTTGGGCATATGCTTTCGGGTAAGCTTTTCGTTTTATTTTTGAATTTAATGTACATGTTTTTTGATGAATTTAATTTTTGATAACACTGAGTTTAAATTTCATTCATATTTTGAAAATAAAATTTCCTTAGGCATATGCTTTCGGGTAAGCTTTTCGTTTTATTTTGGATTCAATGTACACGTTTTTTGTTCAATTAAATTTTTGATAACACAAACGATTTCTATAAAATGATGAAGTACACAAAGGGTTAACTTACGTGGTACATACTTACGAGTATGATTAGATTTCATAACTTAACAAGTTGGGAGAAATTTATGACGGAGGTATTAAATGATCAACAATTGGTAAAAAAAGAGTGAACCTTTTTTTCATGTTTATATACCATCAGTAAGATATGGACAAAAGCCTGGTTTTTTGTGAAAATATAAATGGTAGCTAAGAAACAAAGAAGATCGATATTAATTGAGTGTTCACTTTTAATTTTTTTTTTTTTTTTGTAAAGGGTCTTTCAAACTGGGCGGGTTTTTAAATTCTATTTTTTTTGAATTCTTGAATAAAACACACAATTGGCCTTGATTTCAAAAAATCTTTTTTTTGATCACTGAAGTATAATGTATGATATTTAAACACAAAAAAACATTATCCGTTAAATGTCTACCTCTTGCAGCTCCTCAGATGTCCACTCTTTTGTCAAAAAATTCGATGACATTTTGGCATAATTGCGGTTCTAACTCATTAATAACGCGAATAATTTCGTCCTTCAGCTCAGGAATTGATTGGGGATCATTCTCATAGACCTGGTTTTTCACGTAACCCCAGAAAAAATTGTCCAACGGTGTCAGATCACATGATCTTGGTGGCCAATTAACATCACAGTTTACGGATATTACAATGCATAAAATAGTTCAACAATTGGAACGCGTTGTTGTTTTGTATACGATTCCATTTTTATAAATATCATATATTACACTTCTCAAATGTCACAAGACATAGGCAAGTTCGTGACACCATCTGTGTTTTATCTAAGAATTAAAAAAACCGCTCAATTTGAAAGACCCTTTATTTCGAATGTTTATAATATAAAATAACTTGGCATGTAAATAAATGAATAAATCACGATACATATTTTTTGCCTCTTCCAAATCCATACACCTCATACAAATCCTTCGACTCTTCAAACTTTTTAATTTTTTTTTGTAATATCGTACACTTGATCTAACCATATTTTCCTTGGGTTTCCTCAAGCCGCTTTTCACTCACATTTGCACTGTTTATTTGTTTTGTAAGTATTTCTTCATTTATTTGTTATACATGTCCAATCCATCTAAGAGTGGTCTTCTAGATCTTACTTAACATCAGCCTTAAGTTAACATTGATCCCTGTTCACTTCATTTATGAATGTACGTATGGATAATGATTAAATCAAGAAAAACGCTACGTAACTGAATGGAAATCTCGTAGATAAACATATTTGTCATTAGAGTATCTCCTTCTTCTTCTTCCTGCTGTCACGTCAGGTCCCCCAACGTTGAATATCACCTGAGAGTAGGCATCTTTGTCACGTATATTGTGGAGCCAGGAGATTTGCCTCATGCAAACACCTCTTCAACCCTCTATTTCTCCTTGGATGATCAGGTGCAGTAATTTGTACTTTGCTCCTCTAAGTACATGACACAAATAGGACACCTTTCGGATTTTAATATAAGTCAGCAACTCTCTATCAACTTTGGCTCTTTGAAGAACCAGAAGTGAAAGAAGACCATATCCGTCCAGGGTATCCATAGCATTCTCCGATGCATCCAAATTTCGAATGCTTCCAGTCGGTTTATACTACCAATTTTGAGGGTCCATGATTCCATGCCATGCAATAACACTGACCAAACGTAGCATTTACTAACCGTTGTCAAAGTTTCAAGTTTAGATTATCATCGCAGAATACTTTTCTCATTTTATTAAAAGCCGTACGAGATGATTCAATTCTGTACTTGACTTCGGTTTCTGGGTCGAGGTCTTCCACTAGGATACTTTCGAGGTATTTAATTTGTTTCACTCTCTCTATATCAGCACCGTTTAATGTAAGACGTGCTCCTGCGTGATCCTGTCGGCCAAACACCATGAACTTAGTTTTACTCACGTTCATGTTCAGCCCCAGTCTCACACCGGCTTCATTAGATCTATCTATAAACTTTTGAAGGGCGTCAATACTGCTTGCCAGAACAACCGTATCATTTGCGTACTTGATGTCATTGACGCATACACCATTCACTTTGGCCCCCAGATTCAAGTTATATAGTACTTCCTTTTAAACTATAACAGAGTACAGATTGAATAACATAGGTGACAAAATCCACGTTGAATTGGTATGCCTTTCGATTTGTTATTTTATGACAGCTTCTTGGTTCCAGTACAGGTTTTTAATGATATTTATATCCTTATCAACTTTACCCCGTTCCTGAATCAAGAGTATCTTCAATTAAAATATTTTCTATTTGGTGGTTTTAATCGCCTTTAAAAAAACAGCCTGAAAACTAAAAAAAAATATTCAATTTCAAACGAATGTATGAAAATGAAAAAAATCAATCAATTGGAAATATATCATCTTCATCATATGACAAAAATACATCGACAATAATTATCAACGTCTTCAACCCAATTTAAATTGGAGACGCGTTTAAATTTAATATTAAATAGTTCACAGCTCAACGGGTTCGTCCTCATTTGTACAAGTATACGTGACAGAAAGACTCACATGAATAAATTATCGATTCTATCATCTCAATATTGACTGGCTGTAACGAAGTAACCCAGCGACGCTCCATGAATATTATCTATGACACAATTCCGACATACGAGTATACGCAGCGACGCACAATGGGCATTTTTTATATGTATCATGTAACGGAATAAACCAATATTAATTGTTCGTTTGAATATGTGACACCACTTACGTCCTGAAGTTTCCAGTTTAAACAAGTTAGTGCGTGTACAGACATGTACTATCGCGGTCACGTCTACTGCGTGGTCCAACGATGCAACCGTTAAAATTTTATACCTCTGCCCTCATTTACCAAAGTGACGTCATAGTGTAGTTTTGTTGTATTCGAAGTACTGGCAGGCCTTTAAACGGTTTTTAAAGTACATTTATTGCGCTGCGAATAATTTTTCTTCCCCTTTGATGTCGAACCTTAAGTATTTCGTTGTAATATATTTTTTTCAAACTCAGGTGTGTCGCCACCGGAAGAGGAAACCCTTTGGACAATTTCTGCTTCATGATTACGTGACGCTACACTTATAAAAAATAAAGGAGATTTGGATCTTTCAGTGTAGATCACGCTGAACGGTGACTTATTTTGTCCCACGTGACAGCGTGGGTGGTATTGGGATTGCACTAAACAGAACCTCTACTCTCTGCCGTATGTCATCTAAAGTTCACAGAAGACGTATTGTTTCGTTAAATTCTGAAATGTTAAAAATTGATATCGCGCGGTTATCAAGCTGTTTTCAAAAGAAGGAAAAAGCGCGGCACAACTACGAGTATAATTACTTTTAGATGCTGATGCTAGATTTTTCCCTTCTTTGGGAAGAAATTGGACCAACGCGCGATATTTAACAATTAACATTTAATAATTTAACGAAACAACACGTCTGTTCTAGTTGATGCACTACTGATATGAGGTATTAAATTTTAACTATAACATTCCCTGACTATGTGGTGAAGATGGTCGGCGTGGCATCTGGGATATCCTTTGTATTAAAAAAACAGATGTGTGAGACTCTCGCGCAGTAGAGTAAAACTTCTTAACTCCTAGGAAAAGTTGATTTTATGCATTGCTTTTCTTCAATTTGTTTACGATTTTTTTGGATCAGGAAATGGTTATGTGGGATTTAATTCAAGAAAATCTCTCTAAATTAAAAAAAAATTGTCATGTGGAATTTCATTGAAGAAAATCACTCTTAATTAAAAAAAAAATTTAATAATAAATAATAATAATTTTAATAATAAATAATAATTTTAATAATAAATAATAATTTTAATAATAAATAATAATTTTAATAATAATATAATTCACTTAATTATATTAAATTTATATTTTTTAATATTAAATACATTATAATTTTTATATTGTTTTTAATTATTTTTAAACAATTATTTAATTATTTATTTATTATTATATTATTATACCATATTATTAATTAATTATATCATAATTAATTGTAATGTTATAATAATATAACTATTAATATTACAATAACATATATGTATTATTATAATTATATATTAAATAAATATTAAAATTAATATTAAATAAAATAATTTAATATGAAATAAACATAATTTTTTTTTATAAATTAATATAAAAATAACAATTAAAAAAAAATATTTGTATTTTTATTTTTAATAATAAATAGTATTAATTTTAATAATAAATACTTATTTTAATAATAATATAATACACTTAATAATATTAGAACATGATTAATTATTATTAATAATAAATATTTTTTAATATTAAAATAATTAAGTAATTATAATGTATTAATAAATAAAAATAATAATAATAATAAATAATAATTTAATTATAATACAATATAAAACACCGTTTCACTTTTCGTGACGTTCAGGCCAATTTGCCCTACCGCGCCAGTAGAAGTTTCACTTCAAAAGTCTGGCACGGACGAATGTGTCAGGAACACTCAGACTCACCACACATTTCCTCAGTTAATTTTTTTACATCTTCGGGATATAACATATACATCCATACACGCTCCGACTAGAATGTTTAAGAATTCATAAATTTATTAACTCACTAACTATACGAGTATTAATTTCCACTACACGTTTTTCTACCTCCTATCCTGAGGCTCTTTTCAGGTGGAATAATTCCGGTTTGTTATGACAGCAGTGCTTATATTGACAGCAGTGCTAAGATTGGTGAGTCGTTTTACTTTACTATGAAACACCCACAATAAAAGCATGTGTGGTATATTTACGGAAAGATTTCAATTTGAATAAATTCATTAAAATATTTTGTACAAATAATGTTAAGAACTCGGTAACATTAATGTGGAGCAAAAATGTTTCAGTGGTGTGAAACCGCACGTATAACTTTAACCTTACTTTTTTTGACATTATAATTCATCTCTATTATATAGTTTTTCAATTTTTGTTTAATATTGCTATAAGATAGACAACGCGTATGTTCTCAGAATAGGGGGTGGAAACACGTGAGGATTAATGTTATTAGTGGAATATCAAAGTAATTCATCATAAAATATTTTATTATGAAGTTCCACAAAGTTAAATTCAAAACCTTTGGATAAAAGTTCTTACTATTTTATACCGGATTTTTTTGGACCTTAGCGGTATTTGTTATTGTTAACTTGTATTCGGGTAGTCCGTAGTTGGCATTATGAAAGTTAAACAGTTGGCGACTGGCTTAAAACAGTTATATAAGGTTATCCTCCAAACACAGATACCTCCGTGGCCTGATTGATAGGTCTCTGGTATACCACCCGAGAGGTTCATGTCCGATTCACAATGAATATAAAAAACATGTTGAAAGGTACCGGTCTCGTTAAAAAGTTCTTCTCATAGCAATATTCGCACGCATTGGATATGCTCAAGTATTGTTGCTTGTCAATGTTCAGTAGTATTTCCAACACGAGCAAAAGTGAACTGTGTGTCACTTATCTACTTCAATGGTTCTTAACCTGAATGCTTGATTTCAAGAACCGAATACAATGTTTTCTCCCAGCTACGCTCTTCTCGATACCTCAAAACATATCTTATACAGTACCTCAAATATGCTCTTTTCGGTACCTCAAAACATATCTTATACGGTATACGGTACCTCAAATCATATCTTAATTAATGACGCGAAGGGACGCTTTTAGGGTAGGTAGAAAGGATAGAACTCCATTACATTCTATCATTGCACGCATCTTGCGCTATTGCTACGACCATACTTCACTCATGCATACTCTCATATAATGACGGCTCTTTAAAATTTTGATTCATTTGGTCATGTTTTAAATTTGTAGGACTTTTTAAACTTTTCATACTTTATATACTACTCGAAAAGATTATTTTTTGTAAATATTCTCCCATAATTATTTCTACATAACCGAACCATCTAAATAGTCCTTTATTCATCCTTAACACTGCTAAATGTCCCTAACAATTACACTAGACTGGGCCGGCGAGAACTGTTCTCAATTACATACGCAAAAACGGGTCTCCCAGCCGTTATGCCTATTGGAAGGGTCTGAACTCTTTTGAACGGTACTGCTTCGGATATTAACATATTTCATATCACATTACCAGAATAAAAAGAAAATTTTGCTTCTAAGATTTGGGGCGTTAGAAAGCACTCAACTTACTTAAGTCACTTTGAATATATGTGTGTATGTATGTGTATTTTATTTATTTTTATTTATTTGTGTACGTATGTACATTGAAACATTTATTTTTTCGTACGTGTTTTTTTTATTTAATAATAATTGTAATTTCTAATATAATTGGGCTAAGCCTGTTTTGAGAAAATAAATAGACTAATTAAATGATTGTTTTTAAATCTGCATTTTTTTTCTTAAATCCTCATTCGCTTTTCTGTCATATATTGTTGAGCTACACATTCTAAGCAACGCGCTCATTTCTACTGCATTTATTTTAAGTCCATCACTCTTTTGCCACGCCCAAGGTTCGCTTGCATATATTAATGTTGTTATCAAGATTCCACATTTAGCGGCCACTTTTGTCATCGTGTAGCTGCTTTCCTAGAGTGTCGCACCTTTTTCTGATTTACACTATCGTCTCTTACTTTAATCATTCAAATTAAAACAAAACGCAAAAATAACAAAAAAACTTACGTTTTTTAGGTAATTTTTAAGAAAACTACTTTTTCGTTAAAATATCTACATATTTTTCTGTTCAAGTCATATATTCTTAATAAATACAATACATAATTTGCCATATACAATACATTAAATGTCTTGTAATCATATAAAAAAGTGACAATTATAAAAATATTGAAATAGGTCTACACCTAACTATGTCTATACTTAACTATGTCTACACCTAACTATGTCTACACTTAACTATGTCTACACCTAACTATGTCTACACCTTACTATGCCTTTACCTAACTATGTTTAAACCTAACTATGAACACACCTATGTTAACTATGTCTACATCTAAAATTACGTACGGACGCAAATACAACTGGTTTTTATATTTTATATAGAATAAGCGACTTAGATGTTACACAGGAACAGCTGGACAAATTTCATCGTCTTCAAAATGTTTGTCTAAGATTTATTTTCGACCTAAGAAATTACGATCATATAGCTTCATACCGGAAGGCATTGAACTGGTTGAACGTTAGAAATAGATTCCTAATTCCCATACTGTCTCTATTGTATAATATCCTTAACCTCCTCGTATCTCGCCGAAAAATTTGAGCGTCTTTCCGATCATAGACTAGCGCTACGCTCAAACATATATTGTTTATTGACCTTTCCAGTTCACCGCTCTTCTTTTTTACGTCGCCCTTTACTGTCCATGCAGTGAGACTCTGGAATCAGTTACAAACCGATGTTAGACTCGCTTTGTTCTTGGCATGCTTTAATAAGCGACTAGAAAAAAATCATAATTTCTAGTCAGTAATATTAATTCTTGATTTTTTTTCTTCCCTCTCCACCATGACTTCATTTCCCTTTGATTGATGATACCTCTTTGTATGTGAATATTTTGATATGAAAAGGAATATTTGCGTGATTGTTCGTCTTTGAGCGGTTTGTGAGCTCACGCATGCATTGCTGGATTTCGTGGGAATAATTAGTTACCTGAATGTTTTTTGTGACCATGTAACTTACTGCATGTACTTTTGTCTGGTTAGATTGAAGATATTGCCGCCTGGTAATAAGTCCGCCAGTTTGTTTTGATAGTTAAAGTGTTAAATAAATAAATTAATAGACGATACTTATAAGTGGTACTCCACTGTTTAACACTACCGTTAATCACAGCACGACTTGGTTAAATCCAACGTTCCCTCTAATTTTTTCATTGTGTGTGCGGCCCATAAACTTATATGCGCAAGAAAAAAAAGAGGGAAATGCGCAAATATGCATATTTATGGATAGATAAAACTAAGTAGCGAACATAATGTTTCACGAAATCCTAAATTACATTTTTCAAATATGAACATATCTCAAAGAAAGGAACCTGATAACTCATGATAAAATATCAAATAAAATATATAATTTTGCAAAACAAAATATGGTTACAAGTTCCTTTCTTTGAGATGTGTGTGGAAGATGGAAACATCTCTCTCTCTCTGGCTCCATCCCAACTCATTGTATGCGAAGACTGTTGGGGTCAGCTTTCCTCGTCCTCGGGTTGTATGCTCATTTGTCCCGGACTACGTCCCCCAGGCCGTGCCTCTGCATCAGGTAATCTTTTTGCACCACCCATTAATTATTTGGTCTTCCTTTGGTTGTTATTCGAGGAAGATCCATGGAGATTGCCTGGTTCACAATGTGATCGGGTGCTTTGCGTCCAACGTGCCCATACTATCTCAATCGCCTCACCTCCATCTTGCTGTTGACGTCTGTAACACCCAGGCTTCCACGAATGCGTGAACTTCTTATTTTGTCTCTTAGGGACACACCTGCTGACCATCTTAGCATTCGCATTTCATCAGTTTCTAGTTGCCTAGAGTAAGAGTTATACATCGTCCAGTATTCGGAGCCATAGAGGAGTGCGGGTCTGACAATCGTTTGGTATACTTTTCCTTTTAACTTTACTGGCATTTTCGGATCACATAGAACTCCCGTCATTGATCTAAACTTCATCCATTCCACACTAATTATATTTGTTACATCTGCTGCACATCCTCCATCGCTATAGATGAGTGACCCAAGATACTTAAAGGAGTCACAATTTGCTAATGTTTCTCCATCCATTTGCATTACGGGAGTGACAGCATTTGTGTTCTCGAATGGTAGGTGGAAGATGGAAACATGCGTGCGGACAATTTTTTATAGATGTGCGGCCGCACACGCGGACACCTAAGAAGAAACGTTGGTTAAATCTCTTCGTACCCACAGTAAAGATGTTAAAAAAAAATTACAAAAAACTCTTGTGTAAAGCGTTCATAAAAAAGGCAGAAAAATTTTCGTTTCCATTTTTCAATCAGTTATTAAATTAAAATATGTTCCTTATGTGGTCAAGTTGGTCCTGTAGCGTGGAATGGTTGACTTCTTAGTATTTGAGATATGGGTGGCATGTGCAGCTTTAGGAATCACTTGAAAACATTCTTATTTGGGAGGTTTTGCCAATATTTAAAATTTCATATGAACACTATAAAAAAAAAACTATACTACACCTTAAACCTAATATGTTACTATCACATATCGGAAGATCTACAAAGGTGTCTTCATTAATTTTTTTACAATCTTTCTAGCAAATACAGATGCGATGAAGTGTCTTATGCGGTAATTGCAGTCAATACCTTCCTATTTTTACCACCAACTTATAAATTTACTTCGAAAATATTTTAATCAGTGGATAAGAATGAGTTCAAATGCTGAGTTGCAGCACATTGAGGAGAGTTTGCTCTCTAAACGATGCTTTATATTAAATTTTGTAATTTTATTATTTTTAATATTTAGTGCTTTTGTGTGATCCTGTGTGTGATCATAATTCAAACAATTGAATAACGACATCTTCTAAAAATTCAAAGACCTTTAATTGAAGAATAGTATAAATAAGGGAAACAAACTATTTGGTGTGTTGCGGTAGTGTTTAGAAATTTGATACCAATTAACAATAGCTAAATGTTCCCCCACGAAATTCTAAACAAGATATTCTCGGAATGTTACATTCCTTTCAAGAAACTGGAATTTAATACCATTTTGCTCTGCTAGTGGATATACACAAATATATATTGTACAATGGATAATAATTTCCAGGAACAGCGAAGGTTCTGTCATCATATATTTACGAGCTCTGTCTCTCTTAGAAGATGCCTCAGGTGAACGAAATTTTGTAAACCATGTTAGAGAAATACTTACAAATTTAAAGAGAATAATGCTAAAAAATCATGTGCTTGAATAAAATTAATTTATAAAGTAATATGCTTAGAAACATTTATGATACATGAAAGTAAAATACCAAACGAAATAATTAAATACCATCACCTCATATTAATTTTAGTAAACAAAGATGATGTGATTCGACATTTATTCATATACATTGCCTTTCTACGTCCATACATTTTATCAGAAATGCGTTTCTTTCTCTCACACTTTTTTCTTCCCTTCTGCTTAAATTTCTTACAAGCGTCTTTGTCAACTCGATCTTTTAATGAAAGGCAAACCATCTCAAGATTTCTTTCTTTATTTATTAAACACTTCATTGTTGAAATAATTTATCGGAATTATTGCCAGATGGCAATCTCTTCCAACCAAATAGACAAAACTAATACGATAAGTTACGTGGTCGCAAAAAAATATTCAAATAATAATTATTCATTTTTATGAAATTTATAAATATATACATAGTAAAATAAAAAGTGGGATATCATCAATCAATGGAAAAAGGAAGAATCGTGGATAAGAAACCAAAATCAGGAATAAAATTAAAGCATGCCCAAGACGGAGCAAGTTCAATATTGATTTGTAACTGACTGCAAAGTCTCACTGCATGAATAGTAAAGGATGACGTCAAAATGGGATTGGGAAGCCAATCTGTTTCAGCATAGCGTATGTTGAGTCTATGATCGGAAAGACGCGAGATAAGAGGGGGTGGCGGGACAGTTAAGGTTATTAAACAAAAGTGAAAGTTTGGCGTATATTTCTCACGTGCAACCAGTTCAGCGCCTTCTGGTATATATTGATATGATCCTACTTTCTCAGGTTAAAACTAAATCTTAAACAAACATTATGAAGACGCTGTAATTTGTCCAGCTGTTCTTCCGTAATATCCAAATAACAGACGTCTGCGTAGTCCAAAATCGGAAAGAACGGAGATTGAACGATTACAATTTCAGTTTTGTAGGCAGGAATCTTTGCAACACTTTAAGGCAATGAAGGATAAAGAAGATCCTTCCAGAAGGCTTACCGTATTTATTTGAACTCACCAAGAGAGTCTTTATTCACTCTACTCATAGGAAACAAGTTATATTGTATCCGTTTAATTATTTATCTATAATACAAAGAAGGTTGTTCCAGTCTGATATATTTTTTCGAAAAGCTCGCATTTATTTTGCTTGTATCCCATTTTCCAGTCTTCTCTTCCATACGTTCAGATAAGCACTAGTATGTCACTATGGAAAAATATTTTTGAAGGTTTTCTAATTTGTCTATCGGCATTAACAGTTCACTGTTGACTTGAATTTCAGCACCAACATGCTTTTTTATATTATTTTCTATCTTATCATCTTTTGCAAACAGCGTTCTAGATTACGACATTTTTCAGCTATTTTAATCTTTCATTAATAATCTCTGAAATTCAATGACTATTTTCGGAAACAATTATATTATTAATATTTATTTACAAAAAATATTTTCATTTGTTCGTTGATCTTTTCCTTAACGTATCAAATAAAAATTCCGGAAACAGCGAACGTTATGTCTTATATTTACGAGCTGTGTCTATATAAACACTTTTCGAGCTCTGTCTATATTTTATTTTAATTTTATTTATTTATTTTACACATGACAAGAAATATGCATAATTTGCAAAAAAAAAACAACATGTAATTTAAATTGGACTCACGATTTTAATGGATCTTGGTTTGTTGCCTTTCATTTGTCGTGTCCCCAGTAAACTAGGCTTTTGCCTGTATCTCACTGAGGACAGGTAGGATGAAAAAATAAATCGATACTACTTTCCGATTTTTGATTATATAAAACCTCGTTACACATTCTCTTCAACCTGACAAACAGTGACACTCAATTACATATGTATACATCACGCGAATCAAAACCCCTCACACTTCATCACTCCAGACATACCAAAACGTTCATCCCACAATATACAACATGATAATAAACATTTTACGAGCTCTGTCTATATAACAATGAACATTTCACGAGCTCTGTCTATATAATAATAAACATTTTACGAGCTCTGTCTATATAATAATTAAGAGGTGCATGGCCGCGCGGTAACGCGCTGGACATGCGGAAGGTTATCGGTTCGAATCCCGCGCTGTGCTACTTCCCTCGAACGTCACAGCCACTTCTTCCGCCTAGTGTTAGAGGGTATAAGGATACCTAAGTTGTTATAGCGTCATGCATACATCATAAATCATTGCAAATAAAGCATCCATAGCTGGAGAGAAATTTGATAGTCCAATATCATAGATTTGATATACCCACGGCGAACCGAGGTGCTCCATGATGTAAAAAAATAATTTACATAACTCTCTTCCATCGGGGGATGACGACCATAGATGTTACTTTTAAAATAAATTTTAATAAATATTCTTAATTGTATTGTATGCCCTTCCATTTTTCGATGAAAAGGTTCGGTGCTTATAATAGCAATAACAAAGGACAATGTAGCGCCATTTAGACTCTTGTTAAGGGCGCTCTAACTCGGTAATCTAACCTCCTATCATAGAAAGATAAAAAATGTAAAATAATATGAATGAAAGAATATAATAAATTATGGTTTCGGCCATTAAATTGGGTACTTACCCGCACTAAATATTTAACTTAATGCCAAGCGAAACACCAAATAAAAAGTATTGAAACTTTATAAGAGGCATGATATTTTCACACAAAACATTATGAATGCACGTGATTGGTTAAAAAACGAGCTAATAGTGACTGGAAATTATTCTCAATTAAAGATACTTGCTGTTTAAGAGACAACGTATATTTTTAAAGATTTTTTTCTACATATTACTATCATTAATATATAACTATGATTAATGGTAATACATAATGAAATATTTTTCTCATCTATCTAATTGCGATTTATCTTCTCAATAAGTGTGTTACTACGTTATGTTTCAAAGATTTCTTCTAGTGAACTAAATAAGTTTAATTGTGTCAAAAAAAAATGTATTTTTTGCAAAAGAGATTTTATGTAAAATAAATAAAGGAGAGATTAGTGATATTTTCATTGATTAAAAAAATATAAAAAATGCCTACTTGTAATTTAATCGACACTAACATTATAAGGTAAAGTTTCGATTGTGAGATGAAAAAAATAGTGAATCCAACGATAAGCAATAATTGGTACATCACTTGAAGACGCTAACGTCAGGTTAAAAAGTAAATCCAACGATAAGCAATATGTTAATTGGTACAGCACTTGAAGACGTTAACGCTAGGTTTAAAAGTGAATCCAACGATAAGCAATAATTGGTACATCCCTTGAAGATGCTAACGCCAGGTTAAAAAGTAAATCCAACGATAAGCAATAATTGGTAAAGCACTTGAAGAAGCTTATGCCAGGTAAAAAATAATTTGTTCCGATTGACAATAGTTTCAAGTAAATTTGATTCCGTTTTCGTTATTGATTTCAGTATTGTTATTTAAATTTCTGAGAAACTTTCTTACAATTTGCACGTTCATATTTTATTCAACGACAGCGAAAAGTAAAGGCAGTTCGTAGGAAGTTAAAACAATTTGGTTTTTGGTATAAATGATTTATCAATTTTTTTTGTTTAAAAAAAAACGTAAGTTCTCATGAAATAAAGAAGTAGAAACTTGGAATGATCAAAAGATTTTATGTATATTTGAAGCTAATTTGGTTCAATGGATGATATCATACAATGAAAAAAGTTATATTAAATTTTGTCTGTATTGTATTTATTATATCATCATCATCATAATGCACCTCACTTACTCTCAAGTATTTCATTTCGTATTCCCACTAGATCCACAAGACAGCTCAATCCCTTTTATACCGAAAATTGATATACTAATTATAAAATCAACTTCTCTATAATTAGTATGCAAAGACTCGGAAACGAGTTTTGCAACAATTTAGATATTTTTAATATAAGTATATATAGTATTCGCCAGAATATCACAACAATATTTAGAAATAGCTACTTACTGTGTGCTCTCCTTTATTCATATAAATAACGTAATATAAACAAAACATTTGCCTCTGGAGTTGAATAACCCTGCATCAACATGTATGAAGCTTTTAATTCTGCAAAGCAACTTGCATCTCGTTCTACTAATGAGGCCATGTGTTTTCTATATCTCAATATCTATCCATAAAATTCCCACAAAATTCTCAAAGATTATCAAATAATTTTAAAACAATGACTGGAATTTATTATTACTACTGCTTTTTGTATCCTCATGTTAATTTAAGATAAAGTTGTATTATTTGTCAATAATTTTAAGTACGTGTATAACCTGTCACATGTTCATTTGTATATAAAGACACTGTTGTATCGTTAATTAAATAAATAAATAAAAATAAAATCATTGTCAACCAGGGTCGATCCACTGCTGGATGAAGGTCTCCCCAAGTTGACTCCAAATAGTTCGTTTTTTTGCTCGTTGATGCCATGTGATGCTGCCATGCTTCCTGATTTCATATATCCAGCGTACCTTCGGTCTTCTGCTGGGCCTCTTTATGCCTCTTGGATACCATTGGATTATTTCGGATGTCCATCGGACGTCTGACATTCTGGCTACGTATCCTGCCCATTGCCACTTCATTCTTTTGCACATCTTTATAACGTCTTCTACCTTTGTATCATTTTAATGACGTCTAAATTTAATTTAATATATTTAACGTTTTTTATTTTCCTTTTCTAAGCCATCCGTTAGACTAAAAAATATGCCTTTTATTATTGATCTCATATTTGTCCAAACTTTTTTTAAGTAAGTTTTTAATACTTTTTTCTATTTGTCTTCAACAAAGAAAAAAAATTTAAAGTGAATATTTATTTATTTATTTAATTAACGACACAACAGTGTCTTTATATACAAATGAACATGTGACAGGTAATAAAGTATTAAAAATTATTGACAATGCTAAGCTATTTCTCTTTAAATGTATGAAATAATCTATTCATATGTTAAAATCTGTTTCGATAAATTATAATTTGAAAATAGTGAAATCCTTATTGATTGACATATACTATGCGTATCCAGAAACTAATTGTACTGAGGCTCTCACGACCGGATGGATTTTATTTTCGACATGTTGGCTACACTTCCGTGTAGCCTGACCCTTCCCCTCCGCAACGAGACCGGTTCGAGGTCAGTACGTTGAGAAGTGTCGACGCGACAACACGTTTTGTGAAAAATGTCAATCCAATCTCCCGCCAAGTGCGAAATACGCGGCTTCATCCGTTATCTCGTTTGGAAGGGAAAACCTCCGGTTGAGGTTTATAATGAGGTGAAAACTGCATATGGTGATTAAGCTATGAATGGTACGAGTGTGTACAAGTGGTGTCGTGAGTTTAAAAACGGTCACGTCACACCTCTTCACCCTCCGCCAAAAAGTTCAAAACCACAATTTCAGCCAAGAAAATCATTGCATCCGTGTTTTGGGACTGTCAAGGCATAATTTTAATTGAATATATGCCTCAAGGGGAGACCATCAACTCTGCAAGATACTGTGAGACCCTAAAAAAAATGCGGAGGGCGATTCAGAACAAGAGGAGAGGCTTGCTGACAAAGGGAGTCTGCCTACTGCACGACAATGCCAGACCACACATGGCCAACGCCACGAAACTGCTCGCCTCGTTTAAATGGGATGCCCTGAACCATCCCGCGCATTCTCCTGACCTAGCACCTTCAGATTACTATCTCTTTACCTCCCTGAAGCTGCACATGGGTGGAAAAAGGTTTTCAACCGACGATGAGGTAAATGAGGAGGTGGAGAAGTGGACGGAGGGGTTGGCTGGAAACTACTTCGAGGAAGGCATCAAAAAGTTGATACCCCGCTTCACCACCTGCATTGAGAGGAATGGCGACTATGTCGAAAAATAGCTTACATATGTACTACGGTAACCACATAACTTTTTTCTTTAAATAAAAAAAATTGTAACCTACAAAAATTCAGTACACTTACTTTCTGGATATGCTTCGTATTTTATTGTGTCTGACCATTATTTACGCCTGCGTTCAAAATGATTGTTTTTGGTGTCGTTTTTACAAACTGACCTCATAAGCGTGACACCACTCGCACACGGTATGCCCCTGTTGAACAAAGTTTCTAATATTGATATCTTCCACATCTCGGTGGATAAATTGAGGATTGTAAACTCTTGAATAAACGTTGACGGTATGACTTGACCCCTTCACAGGGATGCGAGATTAATTATTGTTCCCGTTATTATTTTAAGGCTTATAAAAGCCTAAAATATTTTTGGAAGTTTACTATTTTGGATTAAGATAAAAATCAGGAGTGTCAATTTCTGAATTCAAGTAGGTGGAATGAAGTCGATAAAAATTTATGCTTGAGTTAATTTAGTGTTATATAAAATGAAGAAGAGAGCTTCAAGGTGGTTTGGACATATTTAGAGAATAAATGACAAAATAATGACTAATGAAGTATACAAGAAGTGTAAGGAGTACGTGGAAAATGTAAACCCAGAAAAACGTTACTAAATCAGGTGGATTAGATTTCGAAAGAATTAAAAGTTCGATATTTGAATAATATAAATTACTGCATGACAAGATGTATTATACTCCATTTATTAATACATGTTTTCAGGTCCTTTATACGTAACATGTTTCCTTAATTCGTACAAGGACCAAACATAACAAGTATAAAAATCATGTATAAAACTATTCAAAGCTTCAAGACCTATTTGATAAAAACAATAGTTAAAATGCACATGTTACTCTAAACATTATGACAAAATGTAACGATTTAAATAATATAAAAAATTTAATTATTTCAAGTATTACACTAATTCAAGAGATTTTTCCTGAAGGAGCTAGGGGACACATGAAACACGTCTATATGCGATCACACATGGTTTAATACTTTATAGGGCAAGTTTTTATTTTTGAGATATTAAGTTTTTTGTTTAATAAATCATTACTATGTGTATCAAATCAATTTTATTTCTTCGAAAATGTGTTTTAAAAAATATTTTTTTTTTGGAAATGAGGTGGTCGCATATGAGACCTGTGCCCATTTCAGGGGTCATGTCAGTGGACGCAAAAGTGACCAATGAATGTTTAGGTAATAATATCTAAGTTTAGGTTGTATTAGGAAATAAAATTCTTATATATTGTATAATGAATGGTGATTTACTTATAATACCTATTTAAATTTTTGACAATAAATTGACCGGATGTTTAGATCGTTGCTACTGAACATGCAGCAAACTTCACGACAATCCGTCTTAAATAAGACCTCTGCCCGTTCATTACATTTGCCAATTTGACATTTGTGTTACGTAAAAACGTTTCATTAAGAAAATAAATCATTATAAGTATAATCATAAGGGTGGTCGCATATGCGACCGATTTCTGCTTATGCCCGTTAAAGGGTTAAAAGTGTGATTGCTCTATCTACCGACATTTCCAAAGGCAGGTTGGTTAGACTCATAGGTTGATAAAACAATCTATGGGTGCGTTGTCTCAAATAGTCATCCGAAACATACAAACCAATACTATTCAGGACGGATGGGTTAACTTAATTACCCCTGAGCATGCAAAAAAGTGGACACCCAATCGAAGAGATCTTCCACTCACTAAAGATCTGTAACCTAGCATCCCCAGTAAGAAGACAATTGGATACAGCCAGGGATAATATTCATACTCTCTCATGTAGAGACAATGGAGAAACGTATTAAGCTGAAAGGGACAGAAGTGAGATTGAACAAAAAAAATATAGATATGTATTCTTTGCTTATCCTGCAACAGATGCTGCGTGATGATATGTTCGTATAAAACTGTATCTATTCGGTTTTTTTTTTATTTCCCGTCAAATTTGTATCAAATAATAAATTTCTTCTTTTAACATTAATTCATTGTGATAGACTAAATTTTTCTCAAAAATCTTTTAATTTAAAATGAATCAATTTATCAGTATTTATTTAAGACAGAACTTTAAATAGGTCGAAATCTATCTGAACAATTCAACTCTTAGAATGTGTGCGACTGGCAGAAGAAAAGTTTAATGACGAATAGTTGGCGAAGAAACTTTGTATGATGAAGAATTGAAAGTTAATTTTGTGAACAATGTCGCCAACAATAAAGACGGTGTTTTAATGGCAAAATAATAGACCCATTAAATTGTAGAATGTTCCGAGATCAAAGAGGTGATTGTTCCCGCTGTATTTAAGTGTACGCTCCAGATTAATTTTTTTTTACTTTGTTAAATATTAAATAACTACCGGGTTATTTCAGAAAGTGGTTTCGTATTTTTCCGATAGATGTCATCAGAATTGTTTTTATTGCAAACTTTATTTGAAACGTGCTGAAACAATATGTTTTTGGAAAGGTCATCTTCAGTGGTTTTTTTGAGTAATTTTGAATGGAAAGCAAAGTAAATTGTTATTATTGATGCTTGATGCTTTCGTTCTATCGCAAAGAGAAAAAGATCTAAACCAAAAAAAAATACAGCGTATGGCTCCGATAATAAATAAATAAATAATAGGTTTATTGATAGCAACATAGTATGTACAGATTAAATTTAAATAACACTTCTAAAACATAAATTGCAGATAATACATTAAATACAGAAGCTATCGAAAGGTCTGGGCTCAACTAATAGCATCTCCTCGGCCAAGATACACAACACCAATATAGGGCGAACCCAGCCACGGGGACACCAGATGTTTTTCAGCCCACACCCTTGAACACGTAGAACAAGAATATATATAAAAATAAACACAGAAAATAAATAGATGACAAAAAAAATACATTCAAGAGAGAAGACACTAAAAGGTCCGGGCTCATCCCACAAACATTCCCCCGGCCAAGATACACCCCACCAATGTAGGGTGAGCCCGACCGCAAGGGCATCAGGGGGCTTCTATCCCACACCCCCGCATATCTAGATTAAATAATAAATAGAAAAAAAAGAAAAAAACGTATGGCAGAAAACAAAATAAAAAGTAAACCCACATATACCACCTCAGGTTAACTGTCAGCAAGAGCGAGAAGAAAAAAAAGAAAAGAAAAGCCTCAAAGTAGTCCAAATTTTACATAATGACAAATGAGAAGTAAGATAGTTGAGACAACATTGAAATAGTTAGGCAGTAATACATTGAAATATATAAGCAGTTTTAAAAGAATTAATAAGGAAATAACGCACAAACACATATGCACAATCCTCGATTCACCACCAGCGAAAAGAGAGAAAAGAAAGAAAATAAGAAAAGAAAAGCAAACGATGTAATAAGCGAAGTTATGTGTCAAATGTGGTTTAATAAAATCTTTAATCGGACTATGACAGTCAAAGATAATGTCCATTTGAAAAAAAGATAATGTCCAAAGATAATGTCCATTTCCATTTGTCCATTTGTCCATTTGTCCATTTGGGTATGACGATTTGTTTACTCATTTGATTCATTTACGACTTATGTTCACACACCAAAATGCATTCCATTTAAGAGTGTTTGTCGTAAATGAATCAAATTATGAAACAAATGCGATAAATGGGCCTCTTAATAATAGATTATACTCAATTTGGTCGAAATTGGGTAGATTGACCCGAGCGGTGACACCTTTTGGGTAGATTGACCCGAATGGTGCAAAAACGTGAAGAAATATGGTATTAAGAAGAATGGACGTGCAAAAATTGAAGAAATATAATGTTAAAATACAAAAATGCATTCAATGCATGAGTTTTAGTCGCAAATGAATCAAATCTTTTGGATAGATCCACCCGATTGATGTGAAAACGTGAAACAATATGGTATTTAGAAGCATAAATGTGCCAAAATTAATGAAAGTCATTATCTTCCATATTGGTTATACTACAGCACGTGGACAGACGACAGCACTCGCACAACAGTGCTAGCAAGTACAAGAATTGACCAGATGAAGTATTAAACCAAATTGTGACGATTTTTTTTGGTAAACCATTAAGAATAACCCTCCGGCTGGAAAACCAGTCTTAATTTCATTGCAAGTTGGGTGTTAGATTATCTGCTAATACATATAATCGATACTACTTTTACGATGAAGTGTACTACATAAATTAAAAGTTAAATTGTATATTTTTAGGAATATTTTAGGTTATAATTTATTTCTATAGATCACACATAATTTTACACATTTTATATTCCGTTTGTTTAAGAATAGTTACACAAAGTTTGATTAAAAATAATTACACAAAGAAAGCTTTGATGATTAAGATGTGGGATTAAGAATCATTTGATTTCATTAAGAATAATTACACAAAGAAAGCTTTGATGATTAAGATGTTGGATTAAGAATCATTTGATTTCATTAAGAATAATTACACAAAGAAAGCTTTGATGATTAAGATGTTGGATTAAGAATCATTTGATTTCATTAAGAATAATTACACAAAGAAAGCTTCGATGATTAAGATGTTGGATTAAGAATCATTTGATTTCATTAAGAATAATTACACAAAGAAAGCAATAGTGTTTTAAAAGTACATTTCTATTGTAATATTTTTAATTTATCTATTCTTGTCAACGTATTGTTTTTTTCATACAAGTAAGGTTTATGATTTTCCCTTATTTTGTAAGTAATGACTTACAACATTTTATTATCTGTTTGGAAATACAGACCATACCGCCAATACTAATGGTATAGCAGATTGTGATTTTCTTCTTTATGAATAAAAGTGTCTGACTTTTGTTAGTGAATTTTAAACAGCAACTTAAAAATAGATAATCTCTATTCAGTGAAGAAATGTGTTTCAACATTTTTTTTCTTGTTCTTACCCATCTGTCGTCTCCTTGCTAAGTCTTCGGTGATATTTACAAATGATTAGTTTTATTTTTCTTCTTCATTAATTTTAAACCTAGCTGTACCCAGCCACACGTTGCTGTGGCTCCGTCTGGTTAAATGGAAAAGAATGAAAAGAGAAAGTACACGTTTCTAATATGTTTAATTTCACAATGCTTGTGGGTATACAATATTTTTGACGTCTTTCAGCCACTCTTAGTCTGTCGCGTTCATTATGTTGAGAACGAAGCAGACCTGAAGCTGCAGAACGCGATCACCGTATATATTTAATATTTATTATTTAATATTTAATATTAATTCCGAAACGTCGAAAATGCAATGTGACATAACTGTCAATGAGAATCGTTTAGCTTGCGTGTGTCGCTGCAGGGGGCGCTCCCATTATTTCGTCTGTTTTATAAACTTTTTTATATGCAACCGTATATATAAAAAAATATATAAACATGCTTGTATACAAATGCAACCTTTTGTCAAAATTTCAAAGCGATCGGTAGAGAACTTTCGGAGATTAGCCATTTTGTATATACGAACATTTACATTTTTATTTATATAGATTGTATTAAAATATTTGTTTTAAAAATAACACTAACTTTCACCTAAGCAATTAGATCTTATCTGACTAACTCTTGTATATTTTTGGGAAAAAATTGATGATTAGGAATAAACTCGACATTTGTTACTTTTACAACAAATAATCTACATCAATAAATATCTCAGTTTTCAGTTTTTTTTCAGCTGCAAATGTACTCTTATGAGTAAACTAATGCAAAGCACTTCGGTTTATTACACTTTTTAAGTTTATTTCATACTGTTATCAATTTCTTGGATCTCGTGTTTTGCATATGATTACTTTTGCTGTTAATTAATTGTGTAAACAGTTGACTGATTGTTTGGTATGCAAATGTGATATATTAATTAGCACCTGTGTTATGTCTCACGCTTTAATTAAAATTTACGTTATGTATAAGATGAATCAAGCTAAACGGAAGGTATGAAGCGTTTAATAAGATATATCATTTGGACATTTTTTCCCCTTTTACATTTTTTAAATATTATACTTAAATCTAAACTATATCTTAAAGGGTTTAAGATTTAGTCGAAGAGCTTTAACTTTGTGTAACTCTTTATTAGAATATTTCACAGTTATTTGACTTTGTTAATATACTAATAACATTAATCTCCCTACATGTGTGTCCAGCTCCCTTAATTACGCTCCCTTCAGGCGGAATTATTGCAGTTTGTTACGAGAGCAGTATTTAGGTCAGATTGGTATCATATCACATCGGAAGTGTATATGATATATTGTTAAAAAAGAAAAATCTTTATTGAAGATGAAATATTTTGCCTTAATTGGTTATTTATTACTTTTTGTTTTGCTTATGACTTTTTGTATGACCTTGAGCAAAAAGAAAAAAAATTACCAAAAGATATAGACGGTTTAACTCCTCTTAAACTTTTTTTGGGTCAATAAACCAGTTTGACCTAAGTAAGCACTGTTCTTTTAACACAACAGGATCATAATGCATGAAGAGACTTCGGGATAGGAGGTCACATTACTTGTAGGGGAATTAATTTATTTATATTTAGCTGATAAGAATAATATGGCATTATCAATGAGAATTGATCCGAGGTGTAAAAAGAAGACCTTTTTACTATACGAAAAATCATACGTGAAGTATGGTATTATATGTGAAGCGTGGTATTATATGTGAAGTGTGGTATTATATGTGAATCGTGGTATTATACGTGAAACGTGGTATTGCAAATCAAATGTTATGTGTCCAAGTTCTTACAATATTTCCATTTAATAACATGTGTATCATTGAACATCCTTCCATCAATATTTTCGTTTCAATATTTGATCCCGGTCTAGATCTGAAAACATTTTTATCTCATTTTAAATAGTTTTTACACGATTCAATAATAATTCAAATAATTTTTTTTTAAATAACGAAAAATAATTCCAAAAACACCCAATAAAGCATTAAAAATAACAAAGCAAAAAACAGTAAAATTAAAATCAAGCCAAGGCGGTAGCTTCACCTCCGTTTCCCTTACTTATGGCATAGTTTACTGACAATAAAAGGTGTACCTGATAATAAAAGGTGTTGGGTAGCTTTTTTATCTGGCAAAGAACATATGAGATTTTGCCTACTTACACAAATATTTTGTTGTACTCGTATGTATATTAAAATGGAACATACACAATAGTTAACCATTGAATAATTTGATGAACAACCAGATCTACCTTTATGAATTATTCAAATTCGAAAACGAGTAGATCGTTAAATAATTTTGAAAGGTTCATATTGTCCATTTAAAATATAATAAATTTAGAACATAAGATTGACAATAATTTGACAGTTTGACAGTTTATTCTAAGTTAAAACTAAAATAGCTTTGCTTAATTTAATCAGTTTGAATTGAAATGCTTTGCTTTAATTTGGTTATACATTTCTTACCAAGTTTATTGATTTGAATAATACAGCCTTCATTGTCAAATTAAAGAGAAAATATGATTTTTATAATACAGTTCACTTTTAAACGTGTTCTTAAAAATTTATTTCACTTTCTATTTTTATAATACAGTTAAGTTTTAAACGTGTTTTTAAATATTTGATTGATATGTTTAAAATCAACTTTGCAAGTGTTAAATTCGCTTATTTTGTTTGTACGCGCCGATACTTTGTTTAAATTTCACACGTTTGATACAGTGCTGAATGGTCGCTGCAAACTTCCTGTTATGTGTCAATAAATGTATGTATTGTGAAATGGTCGTTTTCTGTGCTACAGGTGTATATTTGTATTTATGTGATATTTAAATATTTTTTGAGATTTTATCTGTACATTTTTGAAAGTATTTTATTATTTCGTAATGAATAAAGCACTCACTGCTTAAAGTTAAATGTTGTTAAAATATATGGACAAAAGAAATAAATAAACTTATTTAATTTTTATTGTATAATGGATATTTTACAAGGCTTTTTGTCGTGGGATTTTCTTTCAGATATCCACAATTCCTCGTGTATTATAAATACCTGATTGGAAAAATATACAATAGGTCAAGATTTTTGGTGACTACAATAAAACCATTTAAAAATTCCTACTACCTGGCTAAATTTTTTGTTTGTATTTCACATTTTTCCTTCAAATAAAAACAGGCCAATTAGTTGACATGAATCTCTCTACAAAAGATGAAATGGTTTGCATGGGAAAAAAACTTCCTCAAAAACAACTTTTTACTCACTGTTCACTAACAGAATAATTTTTCTTTTATCTACTCCAACAATGAAATATTATAATGCATTATTTTGTCTACCCCAACAATGAAATGTCATAATGCATTTTCGAACGCATTTGAGCCACAGTAAATTGATATTAATTTTTCGTTTCTCTCATTTTGTGGTCAGGGGTGAAGGTTCTCTCTAGAGCAATACGCACAAATGAGATGATTCCATAGAACAACAGTTTTCAATTAAGGTTTGTTTTTTTAAATAGTATAAAAAAACTATGATAGTTATTTTAAATAGTATTTTTAATGGCGTCTTATCACAACGTTTGTGTTTTGAAAGTTTTCAAAGGTTTTGATTTTCATTTTCTTTTCTAAGGTGTACAACATCTATTATTTATTTTTATCTCCTCGTATTTAAATTTCATTAAATATTATATTAGATTCTTGACCCTGTTTTTTTTTATTTAACAGTCGTGGGTGAAAAATGTAAATTAAAACGAAATTAAGTGAATTATCAAAATACACTATGAATTTTTATTTCGAGGGAAGATCTTTGTGAATATTTTTTTATTATTTTTTTTGTTAAATGGCAAATAACATAGTTATACATATGTTAACATAGTATACGAAAAACAAGATAAATAATTGGTGATTTAAAGTTGATACTCTCAATTCATATGCTTCTGGGTACCTTACTGTAGAATTATCTATAAGAATAAGCCAAAATAAAAAAAAATATCGATTGGTTATTATTTTAAAAGTAGGGCAAAACGTTTTGATTTCTTCGGGTAAGCCACCAGAAGCTTTATATTGTTCGGTTATCCATTATTTAAACACACTCAATCAAACCTGATTCAACGAGAACAAGGTTTCGATGTTAAGAAGATCCAAGATGTTCCATGGAAATTCCTTTTTATTTTAGCATTACGTCAACTAAATTTAAATAGCATTTTATTAAACGTTATGTTATTCTTTACATTTTTTTCCAATATACTGATAAAATAAAGAAGATGAATACAAAAAATGAAACCCACTATTTGACTTATCTTTTTGATATACAGATATGAGCACAACGTAGCAATACAGCAATCAATGGTGGTCATATTCCATTAATTAAATATGAGAGACTGACATATCTTTTATCATGTCTGTGCTGTAGAACTGCATCTCCACCCAAATCCACCATGAATTTGGAAAAACCTTCTGCAACCTTATATACCTGCTTTTTTATTATTTGCTTCATGTGCAAGCTAGCACGTCAAACCTGACATTGGCTACACTTCACGAATATCACTAATTCACAAATTCCAAGTTACAAAATTTGTCTTCTAAACAAGTCTCATATCATAAATTCAAGGCATCCCAGGCTAATTTTGGCTTCTGCTATTTCACCATGGTACATGACCGTGCGGTAAATAATTGAAATTCTATGCGAAAAATCGTCGGTCGAACCCCGTGGTGTGCTACTCCCCTAAAATGACACAGATATTTTATCTAACCAGTATACGAGGCTACAAGGATTCGAATGACTTTGGTCGTAACTATTATTTCAAAAAGAGGAAAAAAAAACATGCCGATGTACCCCAATTGTCTCACTTCGGTGTGCCATCGGATTCAGTACAGCGATGTGATCGGTGAGTTTGCTGGTATACAACGGCTCACTTACTTGAAAAAAAAAACAACTTCACGGTACGGATTCGCTTTCCAACTGAATTGACGTTGGAATGGCGAGGGGATCCTGCACTACGAGACTCAGCAACGATCGACGTTTTTGGGAAGTAACTCTACCTTCGTTCTTAATACATAGTCAATAATTTTTCTTGGTCATTCTGCCTAATCTGAGGATTGTGTTCGTCATAGTCATAACCCTTGTCAGGCTAAAAAATTTGCCAGGGAAAAAAAAAAAACACTTGATTTTCAGTACGAGCGATGTCTCACCTAATGTTATACTTAAATCAATAATTAAATAGCATTTATTCTTTTAAAATTCCTTTAAATGCATATAATTGAGCAAATACGACCATTGAATGCGTATAATTGGCCACATACGATATTTTTCAGGCAGGCAGAATACTAAATACGGAACTGTCAACAATGGTAGAATAACGCTACTGCTAACAGAAATACCGTTATCGCCTAAGAAAAGTTTAGCAAGGAACGCGCGAAACGGATCAACGTTTTTTATTTGGGTTTATACAAAGAAAAATCCATCTAGGAAATGATAAAATCTGTTCCATCCATCACGACGTGGTGGAATATTTTTTCCACAAAATGATATATTGAACTTCCTCGGTTTAAAAATGAACAATTTCAGGAAATACAAGCATAAGGAATCTCCTAAGCGTGGCATTTATTTTAATTTAGAAAATGATTGACCGTTTTGAATTAACATAAGGTAAATAGATTTTTTCCTATTAACTCTTAAAACTTAGTAATATCAAGTGATTTGGAAATAAAAACAAATTAACTTCTAATATTAGTTTTTCTTGATTTTTATCGTATAGGTTGCCTAAAGAGTCATCAGTAAAAAAAACAGATTTCTTTGCTGATTGGACTCGGTTATTGAAATAAACTTAATCCTGAATGCCTTTTTGAATTTCGTTAAACTGTAGTCCATCATTATTTGTGAGATAGAATTTAAGCTATCCCGCAGATGGTGAAATCTGCGGATGAAAGCAAGCTCCTTCTAAATTATCAAACTTTTTAGGCACCATTTGTATTTTTTTAGTTTAAGATACAACAGCAAAACTAACACAAGTTGGCTTCTCTTTTTAGTAATTTGTTAACTGAAGATACGTTCTTTCCACACCTAACAACCACAGTACTTATGGCAAGCACCTACTAAGGTTTCTTTGCAGTCTTTGAGCCAATGGTATAACTTTATTTTGTATTTCGGAGGCATTAAATAGGAGTTATTGAAACATGAATACTGAGGTACCGGTAACAATGCTATCCCACCGAGAGATTGCGTATGACTGATAACATGGGTGACTTCCCATATGAGCATGACTGATAACATGGGTGACTTCCCATATGAGCATGACTGATAACATGGGTGACTTCCCATATGAGCATGACTGATAACATGGGTGACTTACCAAAAACGCAGCGAGAACGAGAGATTGAGTATGACTGATAACATGGGTGACTTCCGATATGAGCATGACTGATAACATGGGTGACTTCCCATATGAGCATGACTGATAACATGGGTGACTTACCAAAAACGCAGCGAGAACGAGAGATTGAGCATGACTGATAACATGGGAAGTCACCCATGTTATCAGTCATGCTCAATCTCTCGCTCTCGCTGCGTTTTTGGTAGACTTGCGTAGGCAAGTTGGTGGTATTGATTAGGTGTGAGGTTTAAAAAAAACCGCGAGAGGCTAACCGTGGATAAGTGAAACCGTGAATATAGATTAAACGGATACAGATCCCGCGGATAACAAGATACTACTTTTGTGTATTTGTTGGTGTAAAATTAAAAAAAAAATATTTATAAAATGTAAAAGATTTTTTTAAATATCCACGCCGAAATGGAATTCAAATAGTTTTTGAAAATGTCAAAATATATCGAAATATTTTTACATATACTTATCTTAAGACCATTTTAACTCATACAAATGTAATAAAAGTTGGAATAGAAGGGCATAAGAGCTATGACACCCATAAAAAAGCTCCTTAAATGCGCGCTTCTGTTGAGAAGTAAATTAAAATGTCAATCAATATCTAGCACGACATTTTGCAGATATGATAATATGAGATAAGATCCAATATAAGGAATTCGAGAGAAATCGGCACTTTATGCATAAGGGACAATCGATTAGTTATGCCTATAGAACAGACAGACAATCGAGAAGTAAGAAAATTTGTGGGAATCAATGTATTCAGGAGTTTGATTGTTTTCAAGGATAGGGGATTATGAAATAGTGACTATAGGGGCTGCATCGTTCAATGTCAAAGCACTTCATTGTGAATGCTCAAGTTTTATTAAAGTGTATATCTAAGAAATGTAAGGTACATACAAACATACATGCCATCATGCCATTTTATTGTCAGGGTAAGCAGAGAGGATAGATTCCCAGACTTTGCTATCTTGATATACATAATTCTAACGCATTCATACACCTTCTCAAACAACAACCTTTAATTTCTCTCACTTTTTACGTTTCCTTTTTTCAAAATATAATTAACTTTATCCAATCTTATATTGAAAGATTGAAGCCAGTTAAATAATTTTGCTATTTAGGTAGTATTTTATGAGATGATCGAAGAGTTAAAAGGGGTATCGAACGGCATGTAGTGATATAAAACGTAAATGGGGCACTAAAACATACATACTCCAAAAGGTAAGTATCGAAATTTACAAATATGATAAGAACAAATAGTTTTTTTAGAACCAACTTTAATGTACGGGAGTAAAACGTAGATCTGGAAAGATATTTAAAGAAGCTGAATAAATGCTGTAAAACGAGTGCATTGGGAAGAATAAATATGGTGACTATTTATGGTAGAATAAAAAATTAAATGACTTGGGCTGCATGTGAATTTAAGGCTGATAAGTAGTGAGATGAAGGACATTCTAAAATTGTTTGGACATATAGAACAAATGAATAAAGAAAGTCTCCCAAAACCAATATAATGTGAATATCTGAGTAAAAGCGTTATAGAGAAAGATCAAAGACATTCTGATTTGAAGTTCCACAAATTTAAGGCCAAGACCTTTCATAAAATTAAGCAATGTTTGTATAAGTTTGTAGGTTATTATTTGAGAAACGCAAGACAATATTTGTTTCAAAAATAGTTTACCTTTTGGTTTAAAATTTGAGGTACTGCGATAAATATATTGGGTTGTTAATATAAGTTGGGTTCGTTTTTTTTCAAATGTAAAAATGAGCACCAACAATAAAACAAAATGGTAAAGGTTATACGTCATTCGAAAGAAAATTTTCTGTTCTACAAGATATTGTGTTTGCTTTTACGTTACATATATTATTTTATTTGATTACAAGCCTTCAAAATGGAATGGCAAGTCGATGAAAGAGAGCATTTTCGACACCTTCTGTTCGCGTTCAATCGAGGGAATAAAGCTCCCAAAGCTGTTCGCAATATTTGCTAAGTGTACGGTAAATATGATATGAATGAAAGGACAGCTTGTCGATGGTTTTCGTGTTACAAAGACGGTAATAAGGCGTTCCGGACGACCAGCGGACTTTGATGAGGACCGCTTAAACCATATTATTCATAAGGATCTCCTTCAAATTACAGAAGAATTGGCTGAGCAGATGAATTGTAGTCACATGACTGAATACCGCCATCATAAATTAATGGGAAAAGTCCAGAAGTTCAGTGCTTGGGTTCCACATGTTTTGAGTGAAAACAACAAAAATCAACGTTCGACAATTGATTTTTACCTAACCTAATACAACAGAATATCTTATTTTGGAAAGGACATCAATGATGCTATGCAACGAACTATTTTCGACATCATAAACTACACTGACTTCGTTCTAGAATGGTTTCGCTACGGTCGAAAAATTCTACGAAAAGTATTAAGTCTTTCAGCTGCTTACAATTAAAGCATTTTGCCTAATAATAATTTGTAAACTCACAGTTTAATTGTTTCTACACTTCACAAACAATACTTTCCCATTTTTTTTACATCGAATTACCTTCTGTCGGTATCGAAGTCATTCAATTCGCACTTTGGTGTTGCATCACCATTGTAAAAGCACGTTGAGATTTTTCAATTAAACACTCGAGTTCACTGAAAAATTGATTTGTTTTGGATTTCATACAAAACATTATATTAAAAAATGTTTTATTATAGTTTTTCCTACAGTCAAATTACACAAATATTGATTTTGAAAATGAGCCTCAGGTTTCAATATATAATATAAACATTTCAATGTAATATTGTTAAGATAATTAAGTTGTGTAAATACAATGAAACTGGAACCAACTACTGACCAATGTAACACTAACTCCACCATTGACTTATTTTATAAAGTGATTGAAAATACTTCAATTTCAAGAAAGTTATGTAACCTATTCCAGTTCCGATTTTCCTTACCTCTGGACCATCCCTTCATTTTCCTTACCTCTGGGCCGTGCCTTCCTTTTTCTTTTGATTCATAAGATCTCCATTTTATTTTAAAGATTTTTACTATTTATAAATTTTGATTTGAAGAATTTTGGCGACTACGTAACTTCCTTTACTTTTATTTTTTCTGGTTGGTTGAAATAAATTGCCATATGTGTATACAATTGTTTTAATGAAGTGTGAAACTAAAATTTATATGATGAAAGTAGAAACTAAGTCTAAATTATTTCATCCGTATCTCTCATTCTTATTTTATAACTTTAACACCTTTCTTGTTGATTGTAAGAGATTGCTACGTGGTTCTAAACCAGCTAAGTTTTATTATATAAAATTAAATATTTTCAATATTATTTGCTCTCGCAGGTTCCTTAGCAATAAAACACCCCAGCATCAAAAACTTTATTAAAAATCTTTTGAATATGGTTTATATTATTGTAATTGTACCATTTTTAAGCAAGTTGCTTTATAAGTTTATTAAATTGAATAATATTTCAAATTTAATTATATTGATCACACTGATAATATTTCCCTCTCTGTTATTATTCGTATCAAAGAATCACGTTGCGTTTTTTACTAGGGTCGTTTTTTTCTCGTTGAGCGCAGGGATAAATCAAGCACACGCCGTTGATTAATTCAGGCTCGCCGCTGGAAAGTGTACTGGCTCGCAAAAAGCTTCCGTTTCAGGGGCTCTCCGCGGGGTCGGCTCGAGGCAAGTCAGATGAAGGTTAACGTCTAGTACCTTACAACGGTCTTCCAAAAAAATAAGCCTCAAATAATTTCAATTAAGATGGATTCGGTGAAGTTTTTGAGTCGTCAGAATTTAACTCGGTATATGGCGTTTTCTTCAGTCTTTCAGTTTTTGTGCATTATTAGGGTTTTATTAAATAAAAGGTCAATCATTAAGGCTACTCTTGATATATTAATATTCTTAAAACATAAGTATTATGATTACCTTATATAATTCGTTCTGGATTGTACCATATATTATATAATTCGTTCTGGATTGTACCATATATTATATAATTCGTTCTGGATTGTACCATATATTATATAATTCGTTCTGGATTGTACCATATATAATTCGTTCACAAAGGTGTTTTTTTGTAAATTTATTTTACTAATTTAATTTTACTTAATAATATTTCCAATTTGTTTCCCAATATAACGATTCATTAAACTTAATCATATAAAACAGAGAATACCTTAAATTTTTTTTGTAAATATTTGACATATTAAATAAAAAACCTTTGATTTTTATGGCGTTTTAGTCCTGATTAAGGTCGATTGACGTTTTACAAAGAAGTCAAGCCTAAACTAACTACTACACGAACAAAACGTAAATTTTGAATCAGTATATATCAATAGAGTATATTTTTATGACAAAATAGTATAGAGTGGTGTTAGCTTTCTTTTAATTTTTATTATATTTTTTTCAAAACAGCTTAAAAAGTAAGTGCATGCATTGTCAATTGTTTGACATGTGAAAATAAATTGGAAAGGAAATACTGTTTAAGGATTATTAATTATTTTTCTAACAGAATAAAAAACTTAAGCTAGCCCATTGTCTGTGGTAGGATGATTGGATGTGCAAGTTCGGCATTCGTTAACGCTGAAAAAGGCTATCGGACACAGTGGAAGTCCGGCCCATTAGCCGTGTAATTTGTATATAGACGAACGTTTTTCTGGACGGACTTGGGAGGCTTCAGTGAGCAGCGGACATGGGCTTAGGGCAGCAGTTGACTAACTTTCAAAGTCATTTTCAAGATTACTTAAAAAAAGTAGAAAACGAGAAAAAAATTATGTAAGGCCTATTTACTGCCAACGTGAAAAATATGGATGTAATAAACTAACTTTTTACCATTGTCATTCCCTGATAGAAAATTATTTCTTTTGTAAGATGGGATTCAAAATAGCATAGGCTTATATTTATAAGACACGGGGGAAAATGTGTCGAAAATATAAAAGGGTAGCTGACTCGGGTGTAGAAATATTTAGTTCAACACCGACAGAGTTGAGGAGAATGGATGGTGAGTAAATTAACAGAAGATTGAGTTTTGTTTTCTCTCCACCTCTATAATTTCTTGTTTTTTCACTGGCTTATTGAGATAATTGAATTGCACATGAATTGGACTGAACTTTAGATGAACACTGGTAATAGGGATTTTAATCGATGGAGTTATTTATAAATTATCTTTTTTGTTTATATTTTATAAATGATCTTTTGAATACAAATTATAAAACGACCAGGTTTTACCCCATTTAACAATAAGATATAGTTACATAATTATTCTTATTTGGTAGCTTGAGTAAAATTCCTTAAAGTTCACGCCCTTTTTCAAGTTGTCGGTCTAATTTCGATTTCAATTTTAAGGATTGACGGATAGAAAAATCAGCACAGCAAAATAAAACAAACTATTTTATATGAGTTGAAAATCAAATGAACTATGTTATTAACAAAAGTGACATAGCTGACATTTTTACATTTTTATTTAACTTGATGTTATTATTAAAAAAAATAATATACATTTGTGCGTGCAGTTTTTTTCATGTAGATTTATAACTGCGTTATATTTTTGACAATATATTTGAGTTGAGTTTTTCTAATACATTGCCTTACAATCCTCGCTCGCTATCAACCGTTCAAGTCGTTCGTGATCAACTGATGTCCGGCCCCTGTTTGAGGGAGAAACGTTAATCATGATAATGCTGGACTGGACTCGGAACGTTATCTACCAGAGTTGGTGGCCGGATGAAAAAGCGGGCTGTTGCTTTAATTTTCTTGTTCGAGAGCTTAGGGACGATGATCGATGCTGCCTTTGTGTAGGATTACATACACACCATGTATTTTTGGGGTTGGTTAAAAGGACAGATCTTCCTTTTACATAAAAAGTAATTTCTGTTCTAAGCATAGACGTCTTGTCATGCATTTTTCTAATACTTCGTCCTGTTTAAATTTTTTATTTACTCCTAATCTCCCCATGCAACTTGATTCTTACACCTCTTTATCCACATAAACAATATTCACTTCAATCTTCTATCTTTTTTTTAGACTTCTTTTTTACTTCCTTTCATACTTTTCGATCAACATTACTTTGCATTACACAACATTCATTGCCAGATATTTATCTGAGAATGAAACTCGTAAAATCCGAAGTCATGGTTTTATAATACAAAAGTGTGAAAGGAAAAGTAAATATAATCAGTGAGTAATGGAAGATTGAATCCAGTAAAAAAATCTGCTAGTAAGATACTATTTTCTCACTTGATGAAAGAGTTACAAGGAATATTGTATGACGTGTAGCGATAGGAAATAAATTCAATGGGATACTAACACGTATATAATCGGACAGTATTCAAATCTGCTAAGATGTTGAGATAGGAAAGTCTGGCTCTGTCATGTCTGTTTACCACAGTAGGAAAACGGCGTGATGGAATATATGTGTAATAATATATGTACTTCCTCTCTCACAGTTGCCAGAAATTTTAAATATATATGTTTTTGGTTAGTCTTTCACTACTCACTTTCAAGTGTCACAAGTGCATTTTTGTATTTTTATTGTGTTTTGAAAAATTGTATCTACCAAACGATTACCCTCAAAATCTTGTACCTTTTTTTACATTAAATACTCCTTTTTTATATAAGGTACTCAAAAATGTCCAGTTAGTCTCGTCAAAACCCTTCTGCACCCAATGATAGAAGTAGGAGTTTCCATAGTTCTTCAGGTAGTGACACCATGGGCAATCGTTTGCGATGTTCGCAGTCGTTTTGCAGCTCACCGCATATGCAAAAGGGAAAATTGTTTGATGCATTGATGTATACCAACTTATTGTAATCAAATTCCAGTGGACCGTGAATGTAGAAAAATACTAAAAAAAGCTGAATAAATACTGTAGAATTACGTGCACTAAGAAGAATACATGGGATGACACTTTATAATAGAATAGGAAATAAAATGATAAGGGATGAATGTGAACTTAAGGCTGATGTGTTTGCTAAGATGAAAAAGAGCACTCTGAAATGGGTTGCGCATGAAAAATTAAAAAAAATAAAGAAATATTAACGAAACAAATAAATAGTGGAAGGTGTGGTAGAAAGATGTTATCAACACAATATGAGGCCGTTCACAGGCGCACAGCTTGCACTGTGCAAAAGAAATACAAACACAAAAGATAAACCATTGAAAAACAAATTGAAAATAAGATACAAATTAAAAACACAATACAAATTTTTAAAAACTCTTAGTATGTAATCAAATGTTTTTATTAATAGGCGGGAAGGTTCAACTGAGACCCCAGCATACTTTTAAGCTGCCTATGTTGGAAAAAGCTCAAACCTACAATACTTAATTTTTGTATATTTATGGATAAAGAAGTATCGATGTGAAAAAAAAAAATAATTGATCTTTTGGGACAAAAAATCTGTCAATAATCATAACTGAGCAACAACTCATGTGAGTTCAGTCTTCGAAGAGTTCACTTCAAATTTATTTGAAGTCTCTCAGTGCAATAACTTTTTAAAGTACTACAATACAGGATATGGTTTGAGGTATTATATTGCATAACACTTTTGTTGTATACAATTCAACCTGGTGAGCTTATTACCATGTTGCAGCCTCTTCCAACCAATCGTAATGTTGTCAATGAGGTATTTAGAATTCCTTTCCCGATTCCCAAAAAGATCCAAAAATTTCCAATAAATATCTTAACAGTCAGAACTTATCCGATGAAGGAGTAAGGTGTCCTACCATCGGACCGAAACTCCGAACAAGCTATCCATCACTAGTGTGGTATTTAGAAAAAATGATAGGAAATGTTTTTAAAAAAAAATCGAGTGCGATCATAAATCTAACCCACAACCCTCTTGTTGAAAAACAGATTTTCTACCAACAGGATCTATCGAGGTCGTCAGAATTGTGAAGAAGTTTGAGAAAATATATAGTTTCTAAGAAACATTATTTCAAATCAAAATTAATTAAATATAGTTTATCGTTTAAAATGGGTTAATAAGAAAACATAAATACATCTTAATATCTAGAGACACACCGATGAAAACATCAGTAATTATTGATGTTTGATTATCGTTACCTTCTCCTATAAATACACGTTGAAGTGATGGCAATCAGTTCAAATTAAATTAATAACGACTTGGAAAGTGGCGGAGCACTCGTGTATAGTGACGTTGACCCACTTTGTGATTAGTTTGTGCCTCGAGGTTTCCTCTCAAAGGAAACCGCATATTTAGAATAAACATACATAACTCTTGGAGAGCAAATTGTCGTGCTGGCCAGCATCATACTTAAGGTGGATATTAAATCTAAGATGTTATTTGGATCTAAGATTACTGAAAATAGATACGAAATATTGATTCGTTCATTTATACGTTGACGGAAGACGTGTGAAGCGATGTTAAAGTCTAACACAATATTCTCTCTACCTATCTTAACATTGTGACGATTTGTATATTTGTGTGGTACTCCTCAACATATCCGAATTGGCGATGCGGACATATTGAAGAACATTGGTTACGAATATGCCCGAAATTCCCAGTTCGTCATCGCACGTGAGGAAAGAAACACTAGCGCACTCAATTCTATCACACGATAAACGTGTTGTTAGGTGGTAAAATACAATAATTGTCAACAGAAGAACTAATTTACCTAACTAGGATCCATTTTTTTTTCGGGTACTATCAGTAATTGAACCCATAACTCCATAGAGGAAGTCAAGGATCTTACCATCCAAGCCCCAGAGGTTGTTGATCTGTGAAATATTGTGGAAAAGGAATGAATAGTAGCAAAAAGTGAATTTATAAATATAATATCAATTGTCAACCGTTACGCAAGTACGGAAGCGAACATATGAATATAATACTCGTATCAATTGTCAACCCTTACGCAATTATGAAAATGAACATATGAATGTAATACCAAGTGTCAACCGTTACGCAATTACGAAAGAATACATTGAAAAAAATAGGCCTTATTTTACGTAATAACAACAATCTCCAACATCAACCCTTAGCTGTTACATATTATTTAGTTACTTGTTGTGTAATAAATTAAGAGAGAAGAGTATCAGACTTTCGAAAAAAATATCACATTTTAAGTTAAGGTTGTATATTATGAAATATTATTCGTTATAAAATAAGTTTAAAAAACATAATTGCTTCGAGAGTCCTATTCATTTGACAGTATTTCGAATTTATTTGGATATTGATGTATGGAAACAAAGCCTGGGCAGAATAAATCAGGTTAAAACTATGCTCACGTACGTGTTCATGGACTTTGTGGGCTTTTCTATATAAATTATAGGCAATCTTTTTGATACATTTGTTAAACATCATTGTATGTCATGCTAGAATCGAAAAATTATGTGATTAAGACAGATAAAACAATCATAAAAAGATTAGTTTTGTAACTGAAATTTAAGGTGAATATTAATTTATTTTAACCTGAGTGATCTCCGTGGCTTAGTTAGTTCAAGTCCTGTCTTCCGACCCATAGTTATGGATTAGATTTCAGTTGGTACTCAGGGTTCCAGTCTGGTTTTACTTTAGGCTTCTTTAACAGGGTTTTTTTTAACCTGGCGAGCATATTGCCATGTGGCAATCTCTTACAGCTAACCAGAAAGATGTTTATTTGCGGTTGGTTGGAAAAGACTGCCATGCCAATAAAACTTCAGACTGTATTGTATTAAATACAACGAAAGTAAAACCCAAGACAATAATATACTTCCTGTAGTAACGAAGCTATTATTAAAGTGTTAAAAATTATAAGTTGATAATGGAATGAATTCTCATTCAGATTACAACGAATATTCCGATTAATAAAATTTAGTGATTTTATTAACACTTTTGGAGGGATTATTGCTATTAGGTATTTTTTCCAACCTACCACAAAATGTTAAAAAATCTGTTGATTCGAAGGTATTGATTTTAAGTTGTAAATTCATAAGATGTATTAACATAAAAAACATAATTTCCCCTCGACACTGCCTTCCTTTTCCTTTGATTGATGATACCTCACTTTATGTGAATATTTTCATATGAAAAGGAATCTTGGGGTGATTGTCCATCTGTGTGGGGTGTGTGAGCTCACGTATGTGTTCTTGAATTCCATGGGGATGGATAGACATTTGAATGTTTTTTGCGACTATGTAACTTGCTTCATTTACTTTTGTCTGGTTGGTTGGAAGAGATTGCCGCCGGGCAATAAACCTGCCAGATTTTATTTGCAATAATTTTTTTAAATAAATAACTTGCGTATAACGTTTGAATGTACAACGTATGATAAAATATTATTTACCTTTATAATTCATTGGCTCGTAGATTATTAAAGTGCTACGCAATCGAGAACTTTAGAAGAATCCAGAACTTCTTAATAACAGAACGATTCCAAAAATTTGTTACTGCAATACTTTTTATGCAGTGAGAATTATACGCGTGCCTCTATCGCACAATTTTAATGAGTGTTATTAGATATTACTCATTAAGCGTAAGACAACTTCGACTCACCTGTTTGTACGTATAAAAAAAAATAACCAACCCCTTATCACAGGGAAGTAAAAGTATCATTGCTGCTGTTGTTATTGCTAGACTTTTATCTACTAAATTTTTATTTTGTACTATATATATTATGTTATATAATTTAATTAAATGTGCATCTAATTTTAAGTAAAATAAATACTTGTTTTTTTTTAAGTATCAACATTTTATTAAAATGTTTAAAAAATATAATTTTCGTCGCCATTAAGAATGATACTTTTGTTGGTAAAATGTCACTATTTGCATAACACCTATGTCGTGCAGCGTACCCGTCAACCATTAGACATTTTGCTAACAAACACGTTGCATGTCGTTAAGTGAAATGATTTATAGCATGGAAGTGCTATGCGCGTTAGTAATTTCAAGTTATCACCAAGCGTATACGGAGGCGATGATAAAAATCACAAGAAATGTTAGATATACAAGAAAAAGCATTAAAAGCAATACACTTTTAACCAACTGTAAGTTTTTGTCTTGAAAATTCTGACTTGAAGCCATCAGTGGCTTTCAATATTTTCGTTTTATTTAAAAATAAACTTCAAAAAGTTCAACACTTTTTTGAATGACTTGCATTTGGCAAGAAGTCTGTCTGTGTTACGACTTAGGGATTGCGGGTTCGATTCCCGTTGAAACCTAGAATTTTCGAAATGAATTCATTCTAGTTTCTCTTCAGGCCTCTTTTTATTTTATTTATTTATTATTAGTCGGAAGAGATTGCCAATAATCACACATGTCAATAATCACACAAGGTTGCATTTTATTAAACGAAATTGTTGAGTTGATACAATTCATTACTTTTTTATTTCATTTTTTCCTGTTTGTTTTCAGCCAGTCTAATTTTTAAAATGCATTTGACGTTGGTTTTTTGTGACTCAACTGAAAATCGAGATCTAGGGGGTAATTCATGATTTGCATCTATTATATATAGCCTTATCCTAAATACTGGCCGTTTATTCACAAAAATTTATACTCATCATGAAATCTTCGCGTGTCGTCTCAGCTCGCTTTTTAATCACTTTTGTTTTTTTTTTTTTTCGCTAGTACTCCATCGAAGATCTATCTGGATATGCTGTCATGCTAGTCTCCTTGGTCTTAGCATGGATATTATATTTGCGCTGGTACTCCATCGAAGATCTGTCTGGATATGCTGTCATGCTAGTCTCCTTGGTCTTAGCACGGATATTATATTTGCGCTGGCACTCCATCGACGACACGTCTAAATATCCTGTCATGCAAGTTTCCTCGGTTTTACTGCAGATACTCCATCGAAGATCTGTCTGGATGTTTCGTCATGCTAGTCCTTCGGTCTAATGACAGATCTCATATTTGGAAACTACATTTTCATTATTAATACATAATGATGTGTTGGTGCCAACCTTAATGTATAGAAATTAAGCTTGGACTTAGCAGGAGACAGATAAATGTTGTGGAGTTTCGTAAACTTAGAAAAATTCGAGGTGTCAACGTATAAAAGAAGATGGAATGGCGACATCAGAAACTAAAGAAGGAATACATTCGATGTGTTCAGTAAGATGAATAAATATCTATGGAGATAAATTGGGTAATAATAAGCGAGTATACAGGTCAGAAGTGTAAGATGTGCATGGAACAGAAAAATATGGCGGGACCAAGTGAACCAGATTTCAACAGTAGATTAAGTGAGAATGATGAATAATATATTATGCATAACGGGATGTATAAATGTGGAGAAGACAAAAGTTATATGCTTTGATATAAAAGTATGAAAATCTGTTCTCACTGCCTATCCTGTAGGGCAGTGCTCCACAACCGGTGTGCCGTGGCACACTGGTGTGCGGATACAGGTGTGCCGCGGTCAAATTCAATGTACGAGTATTTGACATTTTACAATTTTTCATTATGTATTTAATACACAATAACTGGTGCCAACTGTTGAAAACTGCGTAGTGTGCTTTGTACACACCATGGCCGCACCAAATTAGTCATAGACAAAGAAAAATGACCCTTATGCGCGTCGCTGAAGACTCATGCCTAATTTAATACCTATATATTTTAGCTTTTGGTGTGCCGCGGAATTCTAGGAAGAATTTTGGTGTGTCGTAGGTGAGAAAAGGTTGCAGAGCACTGCTGTAGGGGACACGGCTTGATGATATGAATATATACTATTATTAAACTTAAAACTTAAGATCCCAACAACTGAGTGGAGCTATGTATTTTTTTGTGTAAGGGATAATCCTTACGACCTAGACAGAAAACAAAGTTTAACATTATTTAACATTTTTAGTTCGTATTTCAATAGTCCGGAACTTCCTAGCTTGGTATGGTACACCTTTCCTTAAGGCATGCTTGACGAAATGCTTTATTCCAAAGGGAAGTTGTTGAAACTAATTATTTGGACAAATTTTCCATAATACCACTGCACATATTATGCAGTCAATATGGGCATTGTGTCGATATTTATATGACTTTGACTACTTACCAGAATCAAGTGAAGAAGTTGTTTAACCGGAAAGAATGGATTTAATTATATAAGTTTGTTTTGTCGTATTATTCTTTTCAAATTGTTTTCTATCTATTCTATAACACTGCTCACATTTCAATAATTTATCATAAATTTGTGGTTTTTCTTAATATTCCGTTTCAAAAACTTTTCTAAGTCACACGTTATTTGCCAAATATTTTTTACATACCATCACGCCATTTTAACAAACCACATTTTCCTGTCGATGTAGAAATAGAGGATAGAATGCCATACTTTTCTAACTTGACAAACAATCTTATTTTCTTCGACATTTATACAACCTCAACGATTTCTCTGAATTTTCATGTTCCTTCTTTCAGAATATCATTACCCTGATCCAACCATACTTTTTTTGATATTCCTCTCACACACTTTTCGTTCACTTCTGTACTGTTTATCTATTTTCTCGTTATTTCTTCATTCATTCGTTCTATATTCCCAAACCATCTTAATTTACTCTTCTTCATCTTACTTCAATCTTAAGTTCACATTCATCCCTTATCACTCAATTCTGTATTCTATAAAAAATTGTTCCAACTGGCTACTCTCAGTATTTTCCACGTTCACTTTTATGGTAACTCCCACATATTAAAGTTGGCACCAAAATGCTGTTGTGGAATATCATTATCAATTATCTATATTAATTATATTTAAGGCATTAACATAATGGAGGCTTAAAGACATTGTAATTTGTTTTACCAAACACTGTTTATTCCACTATTTCAATAAATGGAGTTATATCGTCACAAAAAGGTGAATAAACAGTGTTTGATAATATAAATTACAATGTCATTAACAATTTATTTTTTTAAACATTCCTAAATTCATTAAAGATACATTAAAATGCCCAAAATATTTAACTAAAACTAAAGAACCTCTGTTAAGCTTTATCGAAAAGGTATCTGAAGATGGCACAGTATTAACCCGGCACTGATCAAACTAAGAGCTTATTAAAAACTTGCAGCTCTCTATTTAATGAGGTGCAGGCGACAGGATAACACTTGAACCGAGAGTTGCAGATTAATCTGGTGCAAAATTAATTGGCTTGTTATTAAACCTGTCCAGTATCGACGGTTAAGGATTTTAGTAGCAAGACTGGTATATTTCTCAGCTCTAATTAACGAGGTTTTTTTAAAGAAAATTTTCGTTTGAATCGATACTTGGTATAAAAAATATATATCATAATGTGACAATCAACTGTGCAAAAATATATATCATAATGTGACAATCAACAGTGCAAAAATATATATCATAATGTGACAATCAACAGTGCAAAAATATATATCATAATGTGACAATCAACAGTGCAAAAATATAAACCATAATGTGACAATCAACAGTGCAAAAAATATATACCATAATGTGACAATCAACAGTGCAAAAAATATGTACCATAATGTGACAATCAACAGTGCAAAAAATACATACCATAATGTGACAATCAACAGTGCAAAAAAAAATATTCCATAATGTGTCAACCAACAGTGCAAAAAATATATACTATAATGTGACAACCAACAGTTCAAAAAATATGTACCATAATGTGACAATCAACAGTGCAAAAAATACATACCATAATGTGACAATCAACAGTGCAAAAAAAATATTCCATAATGTGTCAACCAACAGTGCAAAAAATATATACTATGATGTGACAACCAACAGTACAAAATATATATACCATAATGTGACAATCAACAGTAAAAAAAATATATACCATAATGTGACAATCAACAGTGCAAAAAATATATACCATTATGTGACAATCAACAGTGCAAAAAATATATACCATAATGTGACAATCAACAGTGCAAAAAATACATACCATAATGTGACAATCAACAATGCAAAAAATATATACCATAATGTGACAATCAACAGGGCAAAAAAGGAATATCTTTCCAAGTAATTTGATTATTTACTTCTGACTTGTTAACTCGCTTAGTCATTCTTTGATTGATGATGATGATCTCTCCACATGTACTTACTATCTTAAAGTTCCTTTTTTATCTTACTCAAAACATTCATTTTATCCATGCATTCGATTCTAATGTTTTTATTATGTCTTCTGTCATATATTTACACCACAACATTCACTTAGTGCACGCGTCTCTGTAGCATTTATCTTACTTTTATCCTTCTTCTGCCAAGTACAAGTTTAGCCTCCAAGTTAGAAGTGCAAAGTGTGCGTGGAAGAGATGTAACGAGAAAAACATGACTGGATTAAATGGACAAGATTTTGATAAAAGGTAAAGTAAGAAGTATGAATAATAGGGGATTGTGCATGACGAGACATGTTAATTTGGGGGAGACGAAAGTTTTGGGCTTGGATAAAAAAAAGTTTGGAGATCTGTTCTCTGTACCTACCCCCCAAAGAACATAGCATGATGACATGTGTGTATTTAGTTTTGTTTTGATAAAACATTATAATATAGTTTTGCGTTTCTTGTTAACAGTTCGACCCCACCCGCGCTGTTTACACTGGAAGATCGCCCTCACAGAAGATAAAAAATGTTATGAGCGCGATGTCATGTAGTGACGAAGAAGGAACAATCCATAGATTTTTTTTCTCCAATGATTAACTAAAGGTCCAACGTCACAAGATACAGTAAATATACTTATATAGTGACTTAAGGCCTGAAATATCGTCTTATAAAATATTTCGTTTGCATCAATATACCACAAAAACTTCATATCGTTTTTGTAACAAACTGAAATCATTAAAACTGAAAAAAAAAACTCAAAATAGGAGTTAGAAATACGTGGCATAGTAATAAATATACTAAATGGAATAATAAAGTACTACACTGTTAAATCTTCTTAAAGAAGAAGATTTCAGGAAAGTTTTCGTCTTCATTTACAAAGTATAATGATGTATGATACAAAGGTTCTTCTCCTACCTAGAAATTCCACACTATTAGGTATAAGCGAGGGTGGATATCGCTGCCGAAGTATGGAAGCGTGATGGCCAAAGGCAATTTACCATGCAGCACTCGTGTCATGGAGGTGGGGAGGCCCAACGAGCTTTGGTCACGAAGTGTCGCGGTTCTCAACTGTAGTCTCACACATTCCTGAAAGGTCGTTCTAGTTTGCTGTGTTACACGTATATGAACACGATCATTTGTCCACGTGATGGTATGGATACACGAAAGAATGAACGCTGAAAGAATAAATTTATTCTTCCATACAAAATGCATGTGTACCACTGAAAACCGAGTATCTCAGTAGTAAAATACTCGTTTCTTGTCTTCCAATTTTATTGTATCGTATTATGTTATCATTTATTGTATTACATATGTCAATTGTAATTGTATAGTATACATTGGTAGATTTATGGCCATTTGGCAAACTCTTCTAAATATTTAGAAGAATGTATTATATATTATTTATAGTTAGGGCATTAACATTGTTGAGGTTCAAAGACATTGTATTTTTTTATCAAACACTGTTTATTCCACTTTATGTAACGGTATAACCCTACTGGTTTCAAGGTTTTTACCTCATCATCGAGGGGAGCACAAACGATACTGAATTCTGTTCGAACTAATACCGACATACACACTTCGAACGGTACACATTCGGGTTGGAGATTGTGGGTTGAGGGAGGGAGAAGACAACTTCAGCGAGCAGTGGCGAGATTCTGGGAATATACGTGTTTGCCAGATGTTCACCCTAATGTACTGACTTAGAAATTTATAGGGTTTCTAATCTGTCCAATTTATTTCCGTTACAACTGATATGTAAGAATTTGGCATCATCGATAGAAAATATATGATTTTCACGGTGACGACAATTAACCATTTCAGAATAAATTATAGAATTCGTTAAGGCGGATTTGTGTTCACGAAATCTCTTTTCAAATTATCAGAATGTATTATATATGACGCAATCGTGCCATAAGGAATCGAACTCACATACCTCGAGTTGTAAGACAAGCGTCTCACCAACCATGCCTCTGAGTTCATCGAATATTGTTTGATTTTTCACATACAGCATTTGTATAGTAATATGTTATCAATAAATGTCCATAAATTATATTATATTACGCTTTAGTTGTTCATAGTACAAATTATTTTTTGTACTGTTTACAGGAAAGTTGTATAAACCATAGTACAACTTATTAAGCGGATTTATTGCTACGAGGTAATATTTCAACCGAGTAGAAATATTTTAACACAAGCGGGGTGTGGACGGACACATCAGGAGCATTCAGACTTACAACGCCATCCTTCACCTGTCGTCCTAGTTCACGTATTTATACCTCGTAACTATCTAAATAATGTTTACATTTATCTGCCTTCACATATTTACGTATAGTTAAATACAATTTACCATATTTTTTTAATTCTTGAACGTATCCGAATTGATACATATTGAAGGGCGTGGTTGGAAAACAACATTATATTTGGCCCCATTGATCGAGCCTTCGGGCTTATAACTAATGGATAAGGACTCTTCTTTGCGTATGTTAGCAATACTACCTAACACGTAAAGAAACAACAACATTCGCACGCCCTAAACGTGTATTGTTGGTAGATAAACGTTTTTGCCAGACTAACCCGTTTAATAAAAAGCTATCACCATCGGGAATGAAGAACTTCTGTGTGGAATTAAACAGAGGTCATCAACCCATTATGTATATTGTTTTAATACAGATCATTGAATTTAATTATAAAAATAAAATAACATTTTATTTCTTATACTCGTACATTATGTCAACTTAATTACTTGAATGTTATATCACGTATTCATAGAAATACATGGTATAACATTCAAGTTATTTAGTTGACACAATGTTTTAATAAATTTGTCTCATTTGTCTTAGTAATATATAAACATTAATTAAAACAGGGTATTACATTTAAAAAATGGAACTTTTGGCGCCAGTCTTAATAGCAAGAAAGAAAAACCTTTGTCGTACAGTTTGTTAATTAAAATAATACTTCGAGAGTGCATTGCTTTAGTATTCATGAAAGAAAGCTCTTAATTGATTAAATTCAGACTGCAAATAAATTAAAAGCCACGATGCCAATAAATAACAAGAAATCTAGTGTCTGATATTTGGGTGAATATTTAGTTTTTTTTTAAATATAACTTGAGTGCAATCCTTTTTGAAAAGTTATCAAAATTAGTGATTCTAAAGGGTTTTTCGAATTTAACGGTTTTTTACGTTTCATTTTTTTTAATTCTTGAATAACACAATTTGCTTTGGTTTCAAAAAAATAAATTGGTCATTCAAGTATAATGCATGACATTTAAACACGAGAAATAATATCTTCCACATCTTGCAGGTTCACAGATGTCCACTCTTTTGTCAAAATCTTCGATTACATTTTGACATAATTACGGTTCTAACTCACCAATAACGCGAACAATTTCATCCTTCAGCTCAGCAATTGATTGGGAGTCATTCTTATAGACTTGGCTTTTCACGTAACTCCAGAGAAAATAGTCCAACGGTGTCAGATCACATGATATTGGTGGCCAATTAACATCACCGTTTCCGGAGATTACAATACATAAAATAATTTAACAATTTGAACGCGTTGTTGTATTGTATACGACTCCATTTTTTATAAATGTCATGCATTACATTTCTCAAATGTCACAAGACATAGGCAAGTTCACGACGCCATCTATGTTTTATCCAAGAATTTTAAAAGCCGCTCTATTTAAAAGAGCCATAATATGAACACCACATACATATACAATACCATTCACCTTAAGCCAAATATGTCACTATAACGTACGCAAGACCTACAAAGGTCTCACTGTACTTCGTCTTCCCTTAGTAAGTGTACCGGGGTTTTCTTACCAAATATGTTTATATAAATGATGCATATGTGGGGATGTTCTTAATCTCATTGGCAAAGCTACTACCTTCCTTCAGTATTTTATAAAATGTTCAATATTTAAATAATAGTAAATTCCAGCCCCCGAGCTAGAGCGCCCTCGAGTAGTTTGATTTCTAATTGGTGCTATAAAAGAAGTAATTTTATTATTATTTTCAAAATGAAATTGAAAAACAAAATAAAAAACCTGCTTTCGTAAAGTTTCTTTGCATTTTTTAGCAATTAATGTGTAATCACTATCATATCCATGTTTAGTTCAAGGGAATAATATGATTTAATCGAACTAACGCATTATCGCCAAAACGGGTGTCGAAAGTTAAGATAAAAGTGTCTTTTAACTTAACATCTAATATATCATCAATATCATGTGTGTTCTAAATTAAAGAAAATAGTATATTTTAAATTAACATCTAATATATCACCAATACCATGTGCGTGCTAAATTAAAGATAATAGTATATTTTAACTTAACATCTAATATATAATTAATAACATGTGTGTGCTAAATTTAAGAGAATAGTACCTTTTAACTTAACGTCTAATATATCATTAACACCATGTGTGTGCAAATTAAAGATAATAGTATATTTTAACTTAACATCTAATATATCACCAATACCATGTGTGTACTAAATTAAAGATAATAGTATATTTTAACTTAACATCTAATATATCACCAATACCATGTGTGTACTAAATTAAAAAGAGAATAGTTTATTTTTACTTAATATCTAATATATCATCAATACCATGTGTGTGCTTAATTAAAGAGAATAGTATATTTTAACTTAACATCTAATATATCACCAATACCATGTGTGTGCTAAATTAAAGAGAATAGTATATTTTAACTTAACATCTTATATATCACCAATACCATGTGTGTGCTAAATTAAAGAGAAAAGTATCTTTTAACTTAACATCTAATATATCACCAATACAATGTGTGTGCTAAATTAAAGAGAATAGTATATTTTAACTTAACATCTAATATATCACCAATACCATGTGCGTGCTAAATTAAAGAGAATAGTATATTTTAACTTAATATCTAATATATCATTAACACCATGTGTGTACTAAATTAAAGAGAAAAGTATATTTTAACTTAATATCTAATATATCATCAATACCACGTGTGTGCTAAATTAAAGAGAATAGTATCTTTTAACATAACATCTAATATATCATCAATACAATGTGCGTGCTAAATTAAAGAGAATAGTATATTTTGACTGTACGACTAATGCATTACCACTATCATGTTTTAAATAAAACAATTTATAAATTATAACTATCATGTGTGTGCTAAATTTAAGATAACAATTTATATTAACTAAACTCGCATATTATCAATAGCATGTGTATACTAAGCTGAACAGAAGGTATCTTTTGACTTATTTAGCAGATTATCAAACATCCATTGTATTTTAAGTTTGAGAGAATAATATTTTTTAATTAAACTAGCATATTGTCAATATCACGTGTATGCTAAGTTGCTGACAAATTATCTTTTGACTTATCTTATGGATTAACAAATGTTATTTGTATCTTAAGTGCGAGAGAAAAATATACTTTAAATAAACTTGTGTATTCTCACCCATTGTTTTAGAGAAGAGTGTTTTTTGGTAATCTAACGTAGTCTTACTAAAATGTCACCCTTCGTTTAAAAAATAGTATCTCATGACTGAACTAAAATATTATCACCATTAAGTGTGTGTTAGGTTTAAGATAAGAGTTTTCTTTGAACTTTGTTGCCTTAAGGGTGTTATTGCTTTAGTAACAGCTTTATTATATTGCCAAATTTTAAATTTATGATATCAAATGACACAGTTTTTTGTTATGTTAGCATTCACAATTTTTTAAAACCACTTTAATTTTTTCTATAAATAATATACACCATATTCATGTTTTATTATATCTAACGCTTGTTGAAAAAATGTCATTTACCGTCTTCATTTCGTTTTGGTTACGATTCAAAGATTTCCTCAAAAATGTTTGAGTAAAATCTGAGTTAAATTAATACTTTTAGATTGTTTTTTTTTTTTATTATTTTCATAATTCAAGAAATATGACGGGCACAATTAAAAAAATGACTAGCGAATCATATATTTCTGAAAGTCCATTATTTTGGAGAATTAACTTAATGGGAAATTAAAAAAAAGTGTACTGTAAAATTTTGGAAGAAATGTATTTTCTTGTACAAAAGAGAAATATAGTTTTTATGTAAGTTGATGTAATAAGAACAAAAAAGAACTGAATTTCCGTCTCTATATTTTTTTTATTTTTTCAAGTTGTTGGATTTTTGGCGTTTTTGTAATACCCAATTTTTTAGGCGAATCTAAAAATAAAAATAAATGTTTTACATCAAATTAAATGTTTATTTTTCAAAAAAATATTTTAAATATTCAATTATCATCATCTGGGCTACCATCTAACTCACAGTCACACGACGGCCTATTGAAGATTTCTTTATAAATGTCGAAATAAGATTTTTTGTGTTTCTTTTCACCAATCAATGAAAATTCTTAGAAAAGTGAAATTCGAAAAAAATGTGAGTTTTATAGTTTTTGAAATACATGATTCAAATGTGTTATGATTACAAAGAGGAAAATTTGCAAATACATTATTTGTAGTTTGTCTTCTCAGCTAATTAAGTGATATACGTGTATATGGAAAGGTTCATTAAAAAGGCCAAAGTCGATACTATTCTGTTCTTATTCGCATGTTTCTTTTTATTTTCATAGTTGTTACACTTATAAGTCTTTAAAGTACGGTTGATTCCGAACTGATAATAGCCTATATTAATTAGTATTCCATTGTTGAATTTGGCTCAGTAAATGCGAATCAATAAAATAAATGTTATTATTATTACCATTTAAACCTTTTCAGTATCCAAAAAGTTTTTTTTTTGGCACTTGAACTTTGGAATAGCATTTCGTCCCAACCACTTCAGCGTTCTTAACGTTCGTACGTTCTTAACCTTTCCCTTCCTGTGCTAAAAAAATCCGCCCATTCCGGTAATGTGTATTCAATACACATGTAAAAATGAGCGATTTGAAATCGGAAAAATAAGAATATTCATAGCCAATCGCTTAAATTAATGAAATTTGAAGTCAAAAGTGATAATAATTGAAATTTAATTGCTGAAAACATGAAAAAAGTATCGGCTGATGTTCACAAAACGGGCAAAAAGACCACTTCAGATGAATGCGCTAGAGCGACTGAGACCTAAAACGGACTAACACAGCTGCAAACTGAGATTCTATTTCTTGCGTTCCCAAATACCGAAGTAGAGTGAGAGTGAGATGTGAATAGCGTCGCTTCCTCACCGATAGCAGTTTTTTTAGAATGAATATACCTACGTCACACACTGGCACACGTTTGATTGTATTGGTTAATTTATTCCCGATTTTCACAAAATATCTCTGATGTGGCCGATAAGTGCTAATTATTATTAATATTATTTTTTTCATTTAATGCGTAAATGTATTACGGAGGAATACCTTAAATCTGAACCCAGTATTTATTATATTTATGGAGAAATTAAAGTTTTAAGAAGCAATTTAAACTAGTTACACATCGCAGGACGAAGGGTTAAAGCTTAATTGATTAACCGTGTAAAAACATTTTGGGTTTAGCGATTGTATTCATTGTATGTTATTATCCTTGATTGATCCAATAATCTCCTCCTAATTTTCACATTTTCTATTTCAATAGTTGATTCTATAAATTCCTAACCATTGAAAAATATTGATGAAAAAATATTAATAAGTTTACTAATGAAATATTCACACAAACCTATAGCTCTATCTATCGCAATTTCAAATGTCCTTTGATGCAAAAAAATAAATAAGGAATTTATTAATATTTTGAACTCATTTCAGCGGAAACTGGGAGCCGAGTCCGGAATTCTCTGTATCTCATATTATATACAAATATTGCGTTCAGTTTTTAATAGATCTTTAACTATAATTTCTTTCATAACTATCTCTAGAAGGTTTTTAAATCAATTTTAATTGTTCATCAAAATATTGACACCCTTTGCGGCTTATTTGGTAAAACGCTTGACTTCTACTTAGAAGTTTTAGGTTTGATTCTCGATGGTACAAAAAAACTTAAATTTGTCTCAGTCTGGTTTAAAAGGTGTTTTTTTATCCACTTTGCACGAATTTCTCATATTACGCAAAGAGAGCCTGCTTCTAGTTATCAGCTAGGATTCTTCTCATACTGTTGGTGGAACTGAGAATGTATCCACAGTGTCAGTCTTGGTTCAATATATTTTTACCGCACGTTATTGAGCGTTTAACCATGATATCCGTTCTGTAAGTTGGTATGTGGAAGAGAGAGAGTCATTCCCTGCATGGCTATATTTATTAGGGACACATAAACTTAGTGCTACTTGTATCGCGGAACAGTTAAAGTTATCTGGTAAAACCTTCAGTAGGTATATGGCAAGGGATTCTTACCTTCTTGTTTTGAGACTTGTACTATATAGTGAAAAGTTCGCCGTGGAAAGTTCGACATGGTGAGCATATTTTGTTCTGTTACCTGTCTTCTCGTGGTAGTGTTTCATTTACATATGTGCATGAATTTTGAGTTACTTGCCTACTCCAGTGGATCTTAACCCGAAGATTTCATTATAATATTGACTCTTGATCACCCTATTAAATATTTTAACACCAATATATATTGAGGGGTAGAAAAATTAGAGGCTACCTTCTGCAATAAATCGTATTAAATATCAGTCAGAATATGTGGTTTGAGTTTTGTTTTCCATTATTGTTGAGTTATTAAATTCCAGATTTTAATTGAAATGATTTGAATAAATTTTCAGTATTCCTTATAATGCAGAATAAATTAGGTATCCAGGAAGATCCCTTGCAATTAAACAAGCTTTGCAGCAGTAACAAAGGACATGCTCTTCACTGGAACATCTAACCACACATTTGCAATGTAACTTGGTTTAGAGATCAGAGACAAGCCAATCGATCTGTTTGGCCACAAGACAAAGCGACGGTTCGGAACGAAATGAAGGTGAATGATTTCAATTCGGAACTAAGTAATTTCTTAAAGCTTGATTAAGGATACAAACTTATTATTAATGTAAGATTTTTTAAGTTTGTATATTTTTTTGAGAATAGGGCTATGTTGGAATTTTTTCAGTGTTTTCAAACTTTCTTAAATCTAGTTATTTAACGTGTTCCCCGCGGGGAGCACAAACGCCTGTGATCTGACGACAATCCAAGTTTCAAATCACAAATACTTCAAAAAAATGACACAAAACCGGAATAAAAATTGAACTAAAATTTAAAATAATCTTTATTCCAGCGACATCTCTGAAAATCTTGTCAAATAATATATTAGTTTATGAGATATTGTTGAATAAACAGAGCGCCGAATTTTTTTGGTTTCTCAATATTTACAGCATTAACGACCTGTCGCGCGGATCGAGTCCTGCGATGAGTCTCTCTTACGTAAATAAACATTACTAAGTCTCTCTTACGTAAATAAACATTACTAGTGCTATATGCATTTGATTGGGTGAGTGTCATGAAGCATTGATTTGATCGTAGCATTCCTTTGTTTATTTTACGTAATGTTAAGTTTATCTCCTTTATTTAATGAGTCTCCTTAAGAGTAATGACTATTATTTATTATCCGAAAATTACTTAAGTGTCATGTTTACTTGGTGTTGTAATCAAATACCAGTGGTTCTAAACAAAATATGTGCTTAAACTTAGAAATTAAAAAACGCTGAAATTGTGCCGCGCACAGGATTCGTGGAATTTGATTTTTAACGCGGTGAACAGGTTAAATAACTCGGGCCTCACTTTGTGGAACTCCATAATTATAATGAAATAAAACACAGTTACTTTGTTTTATTTCACTTTATTTATTGCAAATCACAATGCATTTCAGCACTCGCTGTGTCTTCATCAGTTGAATTGTCAAGAAGTTCTTGACAATTAACCTAATGATGATATAGCGAGTGTTGTGTCTACCTTGTTGTTGCTGTATATAACCAATCATCATAATATTTGCCTTTGCCTGTCGGCTTGTCTCATTTTGGGTTTGCCGATATTCAATTATCTTGAAAACATTTTCTTTGTTTGCGTTCCTGGTTTGTCCTTGTTCCTGTTATTTATAGAATAACTTGGTAAAAAAACAATTTTATGTATTTTCTGACCTGCCATCATGGTGTTAAAAAAGCCTGAATTTAAATACAGATTAAAATCCTTTTTAAAAAAATTAAGGCTAACGGAAATCAAACCCAAAACCCTCGGGTCGGAAGTCATTCGTCTTAATAACTCAGCTTTGATTATAAGTTTATGTTCGTTTTGAAAATAATATTTTGACTCAAATCATTGACAATTTTTTACTTACAGAAAGCATTTTGTTGATCAATCAAAATTTATAAAAAAAGTAAAAAACCAAATGTCAAAAAAATTTAACCCGTCATATTTTCTCATTTCTGAATAAATTAGACTCACTTTTCATGTAGGTATGAGATATTTAAATAAAAACGCGATACCTGATATTGACAGATTTATTTTTAGTTAAATTACCTGATTTACAAAGTTGGTTAAGAAAAGCCAAATTAATTAGTATTTTCTTTGATGAAATCTTTTAATTTTGTGTTGAAAGTAGTAGGAAACGTTCGTTACATGAAACCAAATTTAGAAGTTCCTCAGGCTTAAAGGTTCAAAGTGTACATTAACCTCTGCCCAGATACATGAGAAGTTTAAGTCTAGCAAACAAAACACCCTGAATTTATCCCATAAATTCATGAGTAAGGTACAATTGGTGTTTAGTTTAGATTAATTCCAATTATTATTCTTTTGTATTTCCATTAGATGTAGCAATATATTTCCTTTGGATTATTTTTGAAACCTTAACAGCCATTTAACTCTTCATATTTTGGAGAATCTATCTACAATAATTATCAGTTTTCACGCCATGCGGGTCAGATAAAAAGCGATTTAACGGAATTGTTCTACCCTTATGATATTTCGATATCATTTTTGTTGCAGCTCTCTCTGACGGTGTATTCTGTGTCGTAAACTCTTTTTTAGTGTTACGGATTTTACCTCAAATTTCAATAACATCGTTTGGAAAGATAAACACCTGTTTTTTTTTTAATATTTGAGGTTGTTCCGAGTTTTAAGCTTTTTGTACTTTTTTATATCTTAAGCTTCAAACTGTATTACATATAAATCAATTCTTATTAAAACACTGTTTCAAAAAACGTACGGTGGCAAACTGTAAATTGAGTGCCAACTCTAGAGGCTCTAAAGCTGAAGGTTCGATTATTAGGGCTGAAGACAAATTGTCTCCCAGCCATGCTCTTCAGCACGCCCGTATCACCGATATGTTTAGGGTTGTCATACCTTTGAACGGATCAACTGATTCGTATTGTTACATACATTTTATTCCAACACATTGCTCCAATATATTTCGACAATTTTCATATGTTTCCAAAACGTTCAATTTGTGAATATTTTTTTGAGAAAACTGGAATGAGCTCTTATTGGTCAGACATTGGTCTCCCAGCCCTTTTAAATGAACTTTTCCATTTAAAATATATAAAAAAATAGTTTATGATTTTGTAACACATGTTCTTTTCATTTTTTTCCCAGTATCCTTAGTTAGACAAAATAATTTTTCATTGTCACCATTTATGTTCCATCAGAAACACAGTATGCCAAAACACCTTCATCGAAGTTGGTCAACAGCTTAACACTTGAAGTATTTAAGTGAGGTTAATCCAACGGCTCCTAGACCTAGGAGGCCATTCTAAGGATGGCTTATCCTGGTGTCTTATTTGCAAAAATCTGCCTCATACAGACTAATTGAAAAGATTACCTGAAAAAAAGTCGGTCTATTCTTGCCTCACAACCCCACTGGGTTATTTTAGTACGGATATGTTATAACATTATATCCTGCCCACGCGTGGTTCGGAACTTTTATATAAGTAAAACCAAATATGACAAAAACTCATTATTTAAAAGATTTAACAACGTATAATAAAACTTGATATCAAATTGTTATATTTTGTACGCCCCTATACCATCCGGTTAAACTAATCTTATTAAGAATCACTAATATAACAGTAGTAACATACGGATGCGAAGCGTGGACGATGACAGCAATATCCGTAGAGATGCTGGACACATTTGAGAGGAGAGTGTTACGTAAAATCCTGGGGCTCGTGAACGATGACGAAACCTGGAGAATAAGATACAATGATGAGCTGTATAACGCTCCCAGGCTCTTTGTACATACTAGACTGAGCAAGTTGAGATGGACTGGGCATATGCAGTGAATGCCGTCATCACAGGTACCTAAGAGGATCCTTGAGGGACATCCGGGCGGAAAAGAAAGGTCGGTAGACCTAGACTGCGATGGGAGCATGAGGTGAAAAAATACGCGGCCCAACTACTACAAGTGAGAGATTGGAGGACCGCGGTGGGAGACAGGAGGAGTTGGAGGCAAGGATTGATGGAGGCCAAGGTCCAACATGAGTTGTGGAGCCATCGAAGAAGAAGTTGGACATAATACGAAAATAATTCAAACATAAGCTGTATTTTGCGGATTATAGGACGCTTATTTTTATTTCGAAATATCAACTTGAAATTTGGATTCATTGTATGGTCCGTACGAAGGTAATATGTCTCGGCAGAAAATAATTCTGTCCATCAAAATAAATATGCACGCATTTCGGTTTTACACACATGCATATTTTTATTTTTATACCTGCATATTCTATATTTATACATCCTTTAACACTTCATTTAAGTGACTTTATTTCATGCTTTTTCCATATCTAACTATATTACTTTCAACATACATAGTTTTGAAAACAGGTATTTCAGGAGGATATTAGGAATCAGGTGGTATGACCACATAACAAACGACGCTGTACGCAGGCGCATCCGGCAGGGGTCTTTCGTCTCTGTAATTTGGGAGAGGCGATGGTCCTGGCTGGGACATGTTCTGAGAATGCCCGATGATAGTTGGCCGAGGAGAGTGCTGTTTTTCTGTCCATTGGGGCCCCGACGGCCTGGAAGACCCTCTCTCACGGTGTACCGTTCCTATGACAAAGAAGTCAGAGCGTTAGGAATATCGTGGAGGGAGATTACCAACACCGCCCAAAAACGCTCTGAATGGAGAAGACTGGTGGCCTTCCTATGCTCCCTTGTAGAGCTTTAAAAGAAGGGTGAGTTAAAGGGTAATTTAGTGCACAAAACAAATACAGAGGATCAACATATCGATACATCGGCGTAAACTGCACAGATCACCTTAAATGGTCGACGAGCATCAGATTGTGAACTGGTGCTCGTTGACTCGTTCGTGAATGAAGTGTATATATTTTTCATTCATGAACATTGTTTAACAATAATACGAAAATTGCAGTAATGAGACCATAGATAGTGTCTAGAAGAGTGAAGATGAACTAAATTATGCTGGTTCAAGTTTTGGTGACAATAATAAAAAAATAAGTCTAGTTTGTGCTCCCCTGACGATGAGGGGAAAATCTTGAAACCGATAGGGTTATACCGTTACATAAAGTGGAATAAACAGTGCTTAACCACTTCATGCTCGCGCTCGTACCGGTACGGGTGAATTAAACACGTCGTTACGCCCGCGCTCGTACCCATACGGGCGGTCACTTGGCTTTATACTCGCTTTCGCAAATGTGTGATTTCCATATATATAGAAATGGGTTGGGGCCACATGGTCTTTATGAGTCTTGTATGCCGTTGATCGGGTGGCATAAATCGTCGGTTTTGTGTCAATCATCGAGGCTTACGCGTCTATCTCATTATTCGCGAACTTTCAAATAATTTTGTTATTATAATCGCGTTATGATTTCTGGATACTGTATTCATTATGTTATTTTATAATAATAAATTGAGTCAACATATGTTTATATCGTATTTTGTTAATTTTTAAATTCGTTTTTTACGATTTTTATGTCAAAATAATGTTTCTATTGTATTTTGTTAATTTGAAAATTAGTTTTTTATGATTTTTATAACAAATAATTAAAAAAGAAACAAAGCATGTTTCCTTACTATACGAGTACATAGATATTTAAAATGCAATAAAAAATCGATTCGTTTTGGACAATTTCTTGAAAAAAAAACCTCAGCATGAAGTGGTTAATAAAACAAATAACAATTTATTTAAAACTCCACAGTGTTAATGTCTTAACTATAAATAATACAATATATAAAAAATAAGAGTTTTGAAATATTTTTGTATAATAAAATATTATTGAAATAAATTTGTCTTATGGTCCGGTGCGTCTTATACTCCAAATAATACGATACATAAAAGGTTAATGAAATATACACTTCGTAAGGAGCTGAATTTTTATGACATATTGGTATTATACAAAATTATTAATTCTTATTAAAATTATCTCGAGCTTATTCAATTGACATATTGGCAAGCTCCATAAATTGTTCAATCGTAATCGAGAAACCAATTAATCCTATTTTTAGGCGACCCAACTAAATCGGTGTGGATACCTTACAGACCCATTTAAACCCTCCTTTAACCCACGTACGTGGGCTCTTAAGACGATTGTTGTTATTTCGATTATAATATTTCTGAGAAGGAAATAATTAGAAACGAATGTGAAGTTAAGCCTTATATATTAAGTAAGATCAAGAAGAGCACTTTGAGATGGTTTGGGCATGTAGAATGAATGAATGAAAAAAAAACTAACACAACAAATATAAATGGGAGTGGAAGGTGGGGTTGAGAAAGACCGAGGGAAGTTTAGTTAGATCTAGTGAACGACATTTTGAAATAATGAAATGTTAAAAGTCTGAGTAACCGTAGGAGTTGTATGAGAAGGTGTATAGGTGAAGAAGAGACGAAAGATGTATGCAACGATATGAAAGTCTGGTGCTATCTTCTTTCTGTCTACCCCAAAAGGGGAACAGTGTTTAATAAAATAAATTATTTATGTATTGTACTCATTTGACCATATTTTTTTATAACTTATTTTTGTCGTATTGAAATATTATATTAGACTTTCTTTAGTATTTATTTCACTTTATTATTAAATTAAATAATTGAGAAATATTTAAAAGTACGAGTATGTCCAAAAATTTTATAATTTTTTGGATATTTACAAGAATATCCTGGATTTGTTTCCTTCTATGTTAACAGACTATCCCTCGTTCTTGAGTATGTTAGTCAGCCATCCTATGAATGGAAGGTGTCGATGCATGTTTAGTTATTAATGTACAAACTGTTGCACTTCAGCAAGCCAGTCTTGAAATATTAAACTCTAAAATAATTTGCATAGGAGATCAAACTCCAAGACAGTCAACAATATTTCTTTTGTCAGGTTTTTTTATCACTTATTAATTATAAGTAGTTTATAAGTCACACAGAAATATAATTCAAGATTTAAAATTATCCAAGAGTCAAACCTGGGATATCCATTTGCTCATCATGGATACTGAGTGGATCATGTGGAAAAGATTTTAAAAGAAGATAAGTTGGGAAGCACAAATAACAGAAGATTGTCCACGAAAAGATGTACGAATGTAAATGAAAAGATAATTTTGTATTTAGATAATAAGGTGGTGTCACGCCTTTTTGCTAAATTTAAGAAACAATAATTATATGTACACAATTGATTACATAAATCAATTCTCCAAATATCAATCTTACCAAGGTGACAGGGCCGGACAGGTCAGTCGGCTTCTTAACGAGACAAGTACTCTTTAGGTCTCTGGGATATGTTGGGTTCCTCTGACTCTGAATAACTCTCTTTCAACTCTCGCAGGGACAGGCGACACAATTAAACAAGAACAATTTGTAATCAAACAGTTTATTATATTGTAAAAAAAAAGAAAAAAGAAAAAAAATATATAAAAAAAACTAGACGAATGTCTAGAAAAAAAGTTTTTAAAATTGGCAACAAATATAAAAATGTGTTGTATTTAGCAAGGGAGATTCCAATAACAATTTAGAATTAAAGTTGAGCGATGGTTAAAATGTGCGGACGAAATTCACATTAAAAATAGGAGGTATAATATTCACCCGTAATCAAGATGGCGTTCTGGAGTTCTGTGATATATGAGGAAGAGCAGAGTCGACCCACGTCTGTATCTCAACACGATCAGCACGGAATAGGACGAGCCAGCAAGCGCCCGCTTCCCCTTCGCCAGGAAGTACCAAGCGACAGGGGTGCCACTCTCGGCCTGAGTCGTACGTGACAAAGTTGTCATTGAATAAAAATGTACCTGACTGCAAGGGTAGCTACCCTTATTTTATTGTCTTTAGTATTTTAAAATATTCAAGTATTTCATAATATTTTAATCTTCCTGTTTTCAAGGCAAGCACATGGTCTCGACACCACAAGTTTCATAAATTATGATATGTCGCGAATTAACAATTTCGAGGACGTGAAGTATGCAATTTAACAAATATAGTCCTAACACCCCACCCTAAGTTATTGAAAGAACAAAAAAAACAAACAAAAAAAAATTATCCTCCGTATATCACAGACGCATCAGTCCGAGGGATGTTTCTAAGGAGCGAGGGGTGTATGTACCCCTCACCGGATACGGTTTCGTGGCCGATTTATCTCTAGTCAGCATTTGCCATAGGTGTAGTCTTAATTGGTGTAAGACCGACCACGAGGAAGGAAACCACGTAAACCTTTTCCTTGACTAGGCTCCTAAACAATTTAACTTCAACACATAGTCGGTTACACAGGAGCGGGAAACAATCCTTCCCAACCCCTTACACATAAAAAAAAAACAATACACAATGGTATAAGATTACAGGAATTGATACAAAACAAAACAATGCACAATAGTACAAGTTTACAGGAAATCGATACAATATTAATAAAATCAAATCACACAACAAAGAAATTAAAATAATACTATACAATCGGGTAATATAATTAATAAAATATTAAACTGCAAGGTCAACTAACAATCAAATGTTGACCAAGAGGGAAACAAATCAGTTAAGCCATTCTCTCATTACAATATTCTGAGAAATGGACACAGCTTAACCAAAATAATAAAACAAATCTGCAGTCTTCTCCCAAAGGCTGACTTTAGTGGGTTGACTGTAGGTCACGGGCCAACCTATGAACCAGCTGCTCTTCAAAGGTAATTCCTGAAATTCTCCTCTTTCAATGTGGATTATCTTCAAAGGTGATTCCTGAAATGCTCCCCTTTCAATGTGGATTATCTTCAATGGTGATTCCTGAAATTCTCCCCTTTCAATGTGGATTTCATCCAACCAACCACCCACATGGCTCAACACAAAATTAGAATCCCACTTCCCTTGACACACCAAAGACAACACTTTACAACACATTCTTTTCCTCGCCCTTCCCTATACTGCACAGTCGGGAACCGATAAATTTTAAAGCAGCCCCATATTACGGGCGCTTTCCACAATACGACCGCCCCTGGCACACAGCACAAGACGGTCCAAACTTCCGGCCACTACCGGGCGTAGTGATAACAACAATGATAACAATAAATTTCGCAATTGCCAATACTTATCATTTAAAAATTTCAAGAGGTTCACACAGAACCTTATACGTCAAATTACAAATATCCTATGGTTCACACAGAGCCACTTTCGAGGACTTGTAACTCCTTAAGTTCAGACAGAACTTTATACATAACTTGGGTTTCCTCAGACTCCAAGGTCTGGACAACCGTTGCAGTAACAATTCACCACCACACAGAATGGTAACTGTATAGATGGAGCCTTAGTTCCTTAAAAAAAAAAAAACAAAACATGATAGAAAATTGGCAAGTAGCCCCGGCTGACAGCAGGACGCGTCTACGGACCCCCAGAACAGAGCCAAGAATCACGTGATACCACTTACACAACTTTGGTCATCTAGGATCCGAGCGACAGACACGCGACCCCCCCGAACCGAAGCCACCCTAGCCCGAAACCTGTGCATGACAGAACACATCTGTAATCGCAATCGCTAATTTGGGTTCATGAGGCCCGTGATGGAGACACACAGCAATCCATCCCAGATGTATTCTCAGGCCATCTTCAAAACCTTTATCGGTTGGGAGGCTAGCTTCCCCCAACCCGGACTCTTAAGGCTGCCCAGGCCCTCTCGGTGATTCACACCGAGCCAAAGTAAGGAGACAATGATAAACAACAAAAACTGGGAATTCAATTTACCGAGCGAGACCCACCATACGTCCGACCACAAGGGCACGGGTTCGTTTCGAGATTTAACTATCCAAGAAACGCAGCCCCCAGTCATGACGCATGCTGCCAACACTACAGTAACCAGAGCTCTTATCCCAAAACTCAAAACAGAGCAAACTTTGGAATTCAATTTACCGAGCGAGACCCACCATACGTCCGACCACAAGGGCACGGGTTCGTTTCGAGATTTAACTATCCAAGAAACGCAGCCCCCAGTCATGACGCATGCTGCCAACACTACAGTAACCAGAGCTCTTATCGCAAAACTCAAAACAGAGCAAACAATACAACGGTAATCACCGTAACAGTTACATAAAATCGGTACAAGTTCAAAACAAACAAAATTAGAACGGCAATTACCGTAACAGTTACATAAATTTGGCACAAGTTCAAAACAAAACAAAAATAGAACGGCAATTACCGTAACAGTTACATAAAATCGGTACAAGTTCAAAACAAAACAAAAATAGAACGGCAATTACCGTAACAGTTACATAAATTCTGTCAAAGTTCATTCGAGAACGCACCATACTCTTATCCTTATTCCTCCCAGCAGCACCACTACAACCTCCACATTTCCCATAAACCTTTCATCGCGCTGCCTAACAGACTACCATGCGACCCCGTACTCGGTGAGTGCTTTGACAGAACAAAATATATTATAATATTTTACACAACAACAAAAAAAAATTAATCATTTTTATTTCAAATTATATACTCCACACTCAACAGGAGCCAATTCGTCAACAAGATGACTTACTTCAATACTATAGCCCTTCAACACCGTGGAATGCTACACCTCTCTAACAAGAAATTCCGAACACATCAGCGGTTATTATCATCATGGAACCCCGTCCAATAACTAACACTTGCTACGTGCAACTATCCGAAACGGATACTCCACTGTACCATCTGTACAATCTTTTCCAAAATTCAACTCGGTGGAAAGCAACACCTACTCCATAGCATTACTGAACAATTCTACTGCTATTAAACTTGCGGACCACCGTCCAGCGATAGCATTTGTGCAAAGCAATTATCCACGATGGATACTCTACTGAATCCTCAGTACAATCTTTGGAACGCTACTCCCGGGGAAGGGTACACCTCTCCGTCAAGAAGTTCGGAATACATCACGAATTCTTATCAGATAAGACAACAATTAGGAAGAGAATCCTTCCCTAATACGAAATTCTGAAGACTTCCAAGAATTTCTTCACTTAATGCCCTAACTTCTGCAGCCAATAATTCGATAGGGAATCTAATGAGAAGGTAACAATTACCACTAAATAACCCACAACAGCTGTTAGGTAACCCAATACCTAAGCTCGCATTACACAAGAGCAATTTGATCCTGAATGTAATACGTGTACCTTCTACAAACGGTACTAATCATCTATGTATTACATGAATTCTTACTTCAGAAGGACCTAAGTCCTTCGTTGAGATACATATAATCCTACTCTAGGCTCTCAGCATTCCGCCACTCGTGGTCCAGGCTTAGGTTCATTGAACGCCAGGTATTCTTTGGTTAAGTCACCGGGTTGAATACCAGCCCATACATAAAACATATGGAAATGAATCCATACGAGATTGCCCACGGCCAGCCCACTTATTCATTCACCCTTGTGCAATAATAAATTCGCACCGGTGACGTCACTTGACATACTAAACTGACATTCACCAAGGAATCGACAGTGTATACCTTCAAGGTATTATAACAAAATATTTAATTTAATTATTTTAAGAACCATTTTCCTAACCATGAATGACTCCCAATTAGGCGCTGACGAACCCATCACTACACTGTCAACTACTAGCTTATCTATAATCCACCCGGGCACAGAAGCTGTGCTCAGGACCGGACCCATATCATATGTTTGCGTCCTTATCGCGTGACGACGGACTCACCGCATAAGGTCTATTCTAAGCTATACTGTATTCAATAGTCAATTTATATAATATTTATGCAGCTACTAAACTTCAGCCGTATTCTTATAAGAGAATAACCCCTGTATTCCTTCCCCCTTACAAGACAAGAATGATACATTTAATAATTTGACTCCAGGTCACGCTTTCTAGTTTCTAAAGAGAGAATACTCGACTACGATCTCCCTATTACGACGAGAAACAGTTCTATACTCAAATATTGGTCACTCGACCACGCTCTTTAGCTTCTAAGGAGAAAATACACAAATAACTCTATCGTTATTGCAACAACAAAGGGGCTATACTCTATTTAACACTTGGCCATGCTCCTCTTATGTGCCTCGACTACGAGAATCCGGACTAATTCTCACTTAGCTTTATGACATGGAGTGCTATACTCCTCTGTCGGTCACCCGATCGCGAGACTATCATTGGTCAACCTTTGCAATGTCCTTCACGTGATATCTCCCTACCACTTTTCCACTAAGCTCCGACAGCTCGTAAACCGAATTGGAGATTTTCCTGCTAACTACGCTCTTTATAAATCTCGGTGCCAGCTTGGCGCTGAAGTAACGACCTGCATTTGACTGCTTAAAGGACTTCCTCCATACCACCTGTCCAACGGACAGACGTCTCTCTCTACGGCGTAGGTTATACCTAGCTGCGCTACGCTTAAACCCAGTCAATAGTTTAGCAGTGACGGTCTCGTACAATTTTTCCATTCTATTTAGCCCTTGGAGATAATTAGGAGATCTCGTGGAAGAGACAATCTGACTCGAATCCAGTTGGTCGTGGAACGAAGCATGGGGAACCGGATGAAATCCGTGAAACAGATAAAAAGGGGTGCTACCGGTGGCTATGCTCACAGTATTGTTTAAACAGGAACAGATCTTCCCTAAGAATTCGCACCAATCTCGTTGATTGTCCTGTACCAAAATGGATAGACACGTCAGAATTGAAGAATTATATCTCTCGCTGGTATTGTTTTGCGGGTGATAATACGCGTTGTAAAAGAGGTCTCGTATCCCATAGGATTCCAGGAATCCTCTGAATTCCTTCGATATGAACTGCCTACCATTATCCATTACGATGGTGCGTGGCACCGAACACGGGAGAAATATTGACGCTTCCAAACACCGAATTATAGCCCTAGACGTGGCCACTCTCAAGGGAAAAGCCCATACATACTTACTAAAGTTATCAACTACCGTTAAAATATGAGAGTTCCGTTTCCTAGACAAAGGCAAGGGGCCAACGAGGTCCATACTCAAGGACTGCATGGGCCGGGATGCTTGCTTGGGCTCACTCATAAGGCCACATGGGCCCTGTGTGTTATGTTTATAGGCCTTGCACGTTTCGCACCGCGATATAAAATGAGTTACTGCCTCAGATAATTTGTTAGCAAAATACGTCCGAGTAATAATTTCCATAGTCTTCCTGACACCCGGGTGACACAGGTTCGAATGTATATCATCGATCAAGGGGACCAACGCATCCTGGGGTACCACGACCCTCCAATCTCGTTCTCCCTGGTTGCGGACAGGGTCGTGAGAGGAACGACACAACCGCAATAGATGTCCCTTTGCTACTTTAAAGTTTGGCCGCGACCGTGGATCCTTCTCGCACTCTCTTAGGATCCGTAAATACCATTCGTCGGTTACGTGCTCGAACGGAGGGGAAAAGCTCATCGCGGATACCTCGATTCGACTGAGGGCGTCAGCCAAGCGATTCTCGCAACCCTTTTTATAAAGGAAATCAAAATTATATTGTGAGAGTCTACAAGCCCAACGGGCTAATCGGCCGCTCGGTGAAGACAGATGGTCCAGATATTTTAAGCATCCGTGATCGCTCTGAATCGTAAACCTGGTTCCGTCTAGATAACTACGGAAATGATGGACTGAGTCCACGATGGCCAGGAGTTCGCGCTCGGTGGTACTATAAAGCCTTTCCGCCGGGGAAAGCTTTCGTGAAAAATAAGCTATGGCATGTTCAACACCACCCGGCATGGATTGTGAAAGAAAGCTACCGATGCTTATTCCGCTCGCGTCGCAGGTGAGTATATATGGCACCGTATAATCCGGTGGCTTCAGAACGGGAGACGTAATCATGGCACGCTTGAGGAGGACGAATGATTCTTCAGCGGTCGAATCCCACTGGAACTTAGAGCCCTTAAGTTTAATACTAGTCAAGCGACAGAGGGGCGCAGCGATCTTAGAAAAATCTTTTATAAATCGGCGGTAATATGAACACAAACCGAGGAAGCTTTTCACTTCCTTTACACTCCGTGGCCTAGGGAATTCCTTCATCACCTTAATCTTTTCAGGGTCCGTTCTCAACCCTTCGCGGTCCACTATATGTCCCAAGTACCTAAGGCTTGACTTGCAAAATTCCGACTTGGCCAATTTTATAGTAAGATTGGACTCCTTCAACCGGCGCAACACCAAACGTAAGGTGGCGATGTGTGAATCGAAATCTGCGCTGCAGATTAAGATGTCATCTAGGTAGCAAAATACATGATCGCCCTGATCGGCAAACAGTTTATCCATTAGCCTCTGCATTTCGGCAGGAATATTTTTTAGACCAAATGGGGTGACCACAAATTGGTACTGACCCCGGCCTTCTACGAAAAACGCGGTCTTGCACTTAGAGTCTGGGTTCAACGGCATCTGCCAGAATCCGTGGCTTAAATCCAACGCGGAGAGATATCGGGTATCCCGTAAATTGTCTAAAATTCTATTAATATTTGGCAAACGGTACGAATCTGAATTCGTAATGGAGTTCAATTTACGCGGGTCCAACACGAATCGAGCTGAGCCGTCCTTTTTCGGAACGATAAACGCATTATTTAGCCAGGCGCTGCGCGACGGCTCAACCACTCCTAATTCGAGCATTTCGTCTAGCTCGGAAATCATCTGTCGTCGGCGGATATGCGACAGAGGGTAAGTTCTCTGTTTTACGGGTGAATGACTGCCTGTATCGATAACGTGGTTGACTAACGTGGTACGACCCAGTCCCACCCTTTCAAATGCGACACTATTGAAGTCCGCAATCAAAAGGTTCAACTGCAGATTCTGTTCAATAGACAAATCTGCAGCCGATGTCAAGCATGAAGGCTTAAAAGACTTATTTCCTATCTCGGACACAACGGGTCTCAAAGATAATTTTTCTATACTAGAAGAAGGAAAGAGATTCGGGGTAAGGCCCGAGTGCTTTAAGAAAGGGGTACCCAATATCAGGCACTCCTCCAATGAAGGAACTATTAAGAAATCCGCCCAAACGGTCTGGTCATCGTAACATAAAGGTAACTGTACAGAACCCAGCACACGGTGTTCCTGGCCACCCGCCGTATGCACGATTCCCTCGCGAAGTAGAGACGGACAATACTGACTTTCAAATTTTTTAAAAAGTTCTCCACCAATTACGTTAACCGACGCGCCTGAGTCAAGCAAAGCCCTAAATGGCAATTCTTGAATATAACAGTGAAGGTAGGGTCGCTCGTCCCTAGCATTAGTAATCTCTACAAAATTTACGAAAGGGGACGATTCTTTTGAAGCTGACTGACGCGACCAACCCGGGAAATCCGACGTAACTGAATCGGGTTGGTGCCCTACCGGTTTTTTGGAGCGTTAATAGACGGGGGCGGTCTTGACAAATCCGGTAACAAAGCCAACTGTCGAGAGGGTACGGCTCTGGCCTTCCAAAGGTTGGTAGCCGTCCGTACAGGTCCCTTCCTAAAACGTGGCCGGCTGGGGCAATTACGCGCGATGTGATTAGGAAGCCGACACGAATAACACCTCTTTGGTAATGGTTCCTCAGCATTTGAGGTGTAAGATACCGGTGACAACCGAGCACCCATTCTTGAGAAAAGGGGGGCAGAACGAGGGGACCTTCCCTCGTCCCTGTTCATTAGGTCGAAGGTCAGGCACAATTTTTCCAACTGGTCAACCGAAGACGGTTGCGAGCTGACAAGGACTGAACAGTACCTATGATGTAGGCCGCGTCTAAATACTTGTAATAAATCCTTGTCAGTGAGAGGCGGTTCCAAAGACTGATTCAAGTTCTGGATTCTCGAAACAAAATCCGTAGATGATTCGCCCGGTTTTTGTATGGAGGCCCAAATATCCATCCTGCGCTGAGTCATAAAGTCTTCCGACTCATACTTTTCTAAGAAAAGTTTCGTTACTGTGTTCCAATCTTTAAATATCTTAACCTTGCTCCTAAAGAAGGTTAATGCTCCCTTACGTAAAAACTCTGGTAAGACCGCCGGAAGCGCGTTTAGGTGAACACCTCTGGCACAAGCTAATTCTTCCATTCGTGACAAAAATTCCCTTATACAACCCGTTCCGGTATATGGATCAATTGGCCAACACGAGAAGTTTATATTCCATTGTGGCGACGGAAGTGGAACATGAGAACGGGAAATCCCAACCTCAGTATACGGAGATGAATTTGTCAAAGGCATCGGTGCCAGAGCTCCCGAAGCGGTATCCCCATTATCCGCCCTCTCAAATAACTCCGGAGCTTTAGAAAGGTTTAAATATGGTCGAGTTCTAGGGGGTAAGGCCACCTCCCTCGATGATGATGGAGCGAGACCTTTATTGTATAGACTGGCCTGACGACGCAATTCGTAAAAATTATTACTGGGGGAGAGTCCGCGCTCAAGTAATTCCCCTATCAATCTAGCCTTGGTCGACTTCATTACGTCCCTAATTGGATCCATTACCAACAACAACAAACCAAAAAAAATTAAAACAATAAACAAGGCCCAAAAAGAAGAAAAGAAAAAACGCGATATCAGACCCCACTAACAAAAACACACTTCTAATTCAAACGATATGTTAAACAAACAAAGACTTCTCTCTGAAGCGTGGTACAAATTTCTGAACACCCTAACTTTTAAATCGAGTTTAATAAGGAACACACGATTCTTAACAAGAAAATATTTGGAAGAAGTTAGCTAGAAATCTATTCCAAAAAGACTCGAAAAACGGCCTTTCCAACTCGGAGCCCGTAGCACGTGGGCACAAGAAAGACCATGTGGTCGCGAACAGCGAAAACAAACGCGGGAGAACAACAAAAAAAAACAATGGCAGTAGAAACAAATGATGCAAACACGTGGTTACAAAATAGAGAAAACAAACGGTCGTACACAAAAAAATACATATAAAAACACTTTTCTGAAAATAAATTATTATTTAAAACAAACAAATTATAAATAAAAGCCTTGTCTAGCGAGATATCAAGAGATACAGAGTTTTCTGCCCCGCGTTCGGGAGCCAATTATGTCACGCCTTTTTGCTAAATTTAAGAAACAATAATTATATGTACACAATTGATTACATAAATCAATTCTCCAAATATCAATCTTACCAAGGTGACAGGGCCGGACAGGTCAGTCGGCTTCTTAACGAGACAAGTACTCTTTAGGTCTCTGGGATATGTTGGGTTCCTCTGACTCTGAATAACTCTCTTTCAACTCTCGCAGGGACAGGCGACACAATTAAACAAGAACAATTTGTAATCAAACAGTTTATTATATTGTAAAAAAAAAGAAAAAAGAAAAAAAATATATAAAAAAAACTAGACGAATGTCTAGAAAAAAAGTTTTTAAAATTGGCAACAAATATAAAAATGTGTTGTATTTAGCAAGGGAGATTCCAATAACAATTTAGAATTAAAGTTGAGCGATGGTTAAAATGTGCGGACGAAATTCACATTAAAAATAGGAGGTATAATATTCACCCGTAATCAAGATGGCGTTCTGGAGTTCTGTGATATATGAGGAAGAGCAGAGTCGACCCACGTCTGTATCTCAACACGATCAGCACGGAATAGGACGAGCCAGCAAGCGCCCGCTTCCCCTTCGCCAGGAAGTACCAAGCGACAGGGGTGCCACTCTCGGCCTGAGTCGTACGTGACAAAGTTGTCATTGAATAAAAATGTACCTGACTGCAAGGGTAGCTACCCTTATTTTATTGTCTTTAGTATTTTAAAATATTCAAGTATTTCATAATATTTTAATCTTCCTGTTTTCAAGGCAAGCACATGGTCTCGACACCACAAGTTTCATAAATTATGATATGTCGCGAATTAACAATTTCGAGGACGTGAAGTATGCAATTTAACAAATATAGTCCTAACAGTGGAGTGATCTGTTTTCTCTGATTACTTCACAAACTAAACGGCGTGATGATGTGTATGTAAGTATATTGTATGGACAATTATAATAGGTCTATAATGTTACATTTTTAAATTGATATTTCTTTTCAAAAAACTATGTTTAAATATCCAAAATAGAGTGATCATTTGGACAAAAAATATTGAATAGAAAATTTCTTTCCCATTCTACTTATCTTTATCTCAGCTATACGCGTTTCTACTTTCTTTTTCGAGGCTTTCTGCAGGCAAAATAAGATATAGAAACAAGTGTAGCGGGGATTAATGAAATTAGAGAAATAAAGTTATGCAATATTAGATATAATTAAATAATGTTCGTCAAAGCCAAAACTTTAAATATATATAAAATATATTAAACGATTTTCAATAAACTATACTTCTTCACAGTTATTATTAGTTATTAAGTTTGACAGATAATCCGTTATGTCTTGCATAAGTAAAGCGAGTATAGATCTTCGATTATAGACATGAAAGCGATACCATTGTAGAAATGTTTATTATACATTGACTCTAATGTGATACGATAATATGAAAGTCAGATTATTAAGGTTTGAATGTAATAAGTGCCACATCATCATCACCATTACGTAATGCCCCTATTGGAGAAGGAATAAAGAACATAATAACTTTATTCAATCCTGAGACACATATTTTGCTGTTACCACTTGCATGGGGTCTTTCGACTCGAGCGATTTTTTTATTCGTGTATAAAACATAGACGGCGTCGTGAACTTGCCTGGGTCTTGTGACATTTGAAAGTGTAATGTATTTACATTTATAATAATGGAGTCGTATACAATACAATTACTCGTTCAAATTGAGAATTATTTTATATATTGTAATCTCCGGAAATGGTGATGTTAATTGGCCACCAAGATCATGTGATCTGACACCGTTGGACTATTTTCTCTGGGGTAACGTGAAAAACCAGGTCTATAAGAGTGCTTCCCAATCAATTATTGAGCTGAAAGACGAAACTTTTCGCGTTATTGGTGAGTAAGAACCGCAATTATGCCAAAATGTCATCGAAAATTTTGACAAAACTGTGGACATCAAGAAGTTGACATTTTGGCGGATATTGTTTTTCGTGTTGAAATATCATACATTCTATTTCAATGATTAATAAAAAGTTTTTTGAAATCAAAGCAAATTGTGTGTTTTATTCAAGAATTAAAAAAACCGCTAAATTTAAAAGACCCTTTAAACACCTTATTAGACATATTCTCTTGTGATAAAGGTTTTATACTTTTCCCTCTTCTTGAATTTTATTTATTTTGTCAAACCACGTTTTTTGAGGTCTACTTAATCTTTTCATCAAAATAATACTAATTAAAGACACTATAAACAATATGTTTTATATGAAATAGCTAAATTTTGTAAATTTAAGTCATCCCAGAAGTGCTTTTTTTTCTCGCAAAATGGTGCACAGTTCTTCTAGCATAAAAAGTCTTTGAAATTGAAAAAAAATATGTATTTTGTTGACCCAACAAAATATCTTGCACATCAGATCTGGGATCAAGATTTCTCAACCAGAACGCTTGTAAGTAGACTATGAATGTAAACTAAATTTAGATGTAAATAAAATACGTATTGAAATTATGTTTCTTTTATAATTGAATGGTTCAAAAGCCAAGTGAACCAAGTAAAAAATATTGAATTTTAGATCACTACATGAAAGGTGTGCGAAAAGCTTTAGCTTTTAGCAGAAAATGTTTTTGTACAAAATAAGTGTAATAAATGTACTTGATATAACAGTTTTCAGAATTGCGATCACTAAAATACCGTACAAAATTAGAAACACTAAACCGTTTGAACGTAATTTACTCAAAACTAACCATAATGGACTTGGTTCACTTGGCTTATGAACGACCATCTGATTTGTCATCCATACACTTGAACTGTGCTGTAACAAATATGCAACAAATAATTGTGTCGACGCTTTTCAAACCCAGATATGTCCACATTATGATATTTTAAAGATAAATATACCAAAATGTGGCTTATGTAGTCCTGGATAAATTTGCATTCTTCAAAATAAAATATCTCTCCGTGAAATCAATGCAAAATGGTGATTGAAATAAGAGTTTTTTTTAAACTCAGATATGTCCACGAGGTTGTTTTTATCACAGTCAGGCATGTCTATTTAGACCAATCAGAGAGTGCCATTATTCAAGATGGCCGATCAGTCGTAGCGTAGTCGTACTGTCAACAACAATTAAACTCGGGCATGTCCATGCGATGTTGTGTCAAAATCACACATTTCAATGGGCGTTTTCCAAAAGTGGGTATTTCCGAATTGAAATATGCTTTATTGTTTCTACTGACTTGAATTTACAGGATTTAAAAAAAAAATGTCATCTATAAAGCAGTTCTCAAAAAGACACATAATTTTTATATATATAGTTTTCAGTGATCAGGGACAAAATACCGTTTTGCTCGGTTTGAACTTGCGTGGACATACCTGGGTTTGAAAAGCGTCGACACAATTATATCATAGCAAATATATACCAAATGATAGTGTGTTATATTTTGTATCATTCAATATTAAGTAAATAAAAGATTTAAAAGTAGATAGAAAAATGTATAGAACGAAGGATCGAGTGTGATCAGTGAAATTTGTTGTAACATATTTTTTTATATACAACTCCTTTAAAAATGACTTTGCAAAGATAAATATATCCTACATAAGTAATACCAAAGCATAGCGAGAAAGCTTCGGATTTAGAGCTGAAATGTACTAGGTGCAGGGCAGAATGCATTTATTATGCAGGAAATCAGTCTGAACACATCCTTCCGTGCTTAGGAAGCGGCTTGTCAAACACCGCCTTATCGAGTCACGAGATGTACGAGTATAGGAACATATCGAAAATGCACTGCAGAATCTAAATAGGAACTTGAAGATTTAAGGTTTGAAACTTTAAATTTAGAAAAAAATATTTTTTTAAGAAAAAAAAAAAAACCATTTGAACTATCTTATTCTTCAGTTTCAATCATGGGGATTGGTTAGCGGCAAAGCTCTGCATCTCCTCATCCCCTCCGCTTGGTCTTCAGCGATCCTTTTGAGCTCTGTATAGGAGGTGCAGTCCATATCGTGGCATATTCGCTCCAGATACTCTCAGCGAGGACGTCCTCTGCCAATCGATCCCTCAATCATTCCCTATAGTATATTGTGCAGGAGATTTTCATGTCGCAGCATATGACCCATCCATTCTTCACGCCTTTCCGATATGGTGTTTGACATGTGCCTGGTTTCTTCAATCCTGCTGAGAATTTCGTCATTTGTAATGTGGTATCTCCAGGAAATCCTTAGGATTCGTCTATAGGTCCACATTTCGAAGGCCTCCAATCTTTTTCGATCTCTTTCACTTATGCACCATGTCTCGCAACCATACATCAAAATACTCCACGTATATGTTGAACTATCATAAACAATATTTTAATAATCTCATTTATTTTAAATATTTGATAAATACATCTGTATCATTTTTATCAGTTTGTTGCAGTGACGTAAATGGCATCAAAAGTAATTAAATAAATATTCTAAACGATATTTAACAATGAATTACTTACTTATTCCACTAATTACATAATTCACCGCCACACGTGTTTCTTCTTCCTATCCCAAGGCTTTCTTCGGGTAGAATAATTCCGGTTTGTTACAAGAGTAGTGCTAAGGTCAGAATCCGAATAAAGAGAACCTCAAGATACTCGTTGGAAGTAGAAACATGTGTAGTGAGGGTTGATTTCATTAGAAGAATGACGACGTTTGGAAATTCCTCAAAGTTAAAGCTGAGAAATCTTTGATCAAGTTTTAAGAATCTTTTATTTGTCAATTTATATGATAATTCTTAATATATCCGGATCGGTGATGTAGACATTTTATTTTAAAGCTCTAAAGTAAGTACATAACTCGCCATTAGTTATAGTATGTATTCACAATATAATCACTAGAGGAATGTTAGCAATATCCTCGTCGATGAACCCTTCACGAGACTGCGATTTTGAAGTATTTTCGGGCTACAAATTCCGACCATTCTGCTGGAAGACATGCTTTTTCGAGAGCGTACCACAGAATTTATCATTCAATAAGGCGTTTATTAGCAAATAAATATCAAATCTGAAATATACTTTAAAATCTTTTTTAAAAAAAGAAATAGTATATATTTTATGTGAAAAAAAACACCCAACTATTTTTTAGGAAGAAAGCGTTGATTGACAAAGAACAACAGTGGAAATAATCAAATTAATTGATAATAAAATAGAGTGACTGAATAAGTATGCATATTAATGCAGTTTTGCATTACCTCTATTATATTTTTCACTTGTGTACCTTGTGGAAGCAATGCTCGAGATGCATGGCCGCGTGGAAACGCACTCTTTCCGTGCGGAAGGTCGCTGGTTCGAAGCCCACGCTCTGTTACTCCTCTCGAATGACACAGGATTTTTTCTCGAAGTATTTGGGGATATAAGTATACCTATGACTTCGATGAAATCTATTGAAAAATATATTTAAAAAAAAGTATTGTAAAGTATATTCGTTTTGAAAAAAAATATATATGATAAATGTGTTTTTAACGAGGTTTTACGCTGAGATATACAGTACTGATGTGAGTGGAAGGTGCATGAGAGGAATAACAAGAAATGTATGATCGAATCAATATAATGATGTTCTGAAAGAAGGAAAAGTAGGAAGTCAGATAAATTGTAGAGGTTGTGTGAGGAGGTGTATGGATGTGTACGACAGTGTTGAGTTAGGAAAGTATGGCACTCTGTCCTTTCGGCGTCTGAAACGGCGTGATTGTATGTATGTACATAATTTGTCTATAAAATAATGAATGAAATTAAACAAAACCAAACAACAATAGTACGAGTATATCAAAATTTATAACATATATTTTAACAAAATAAACTGGAATCTACAGAATAATTAAACAATCACAAAGGTTTTGAAAATTAAAATATCTTTTGATGAACGAAAAAAATATAATTACGACATAATTGAAAAAGAAAATAAGAATTTATATTAATGTGCGAAATAAGGAACCATCCAATTTCATGGTTTTTTTTATGAAAAATATAAAAATTAACTACCTGCATCTCAATGTTTTACAGAAATTCGAGTCATACAAAATTTTTTTTTTCGTCTTAATGTTTCTCTCCACGTTGTTGTTTTTTGCATAATGATTATTTTAACTTTGCAGCTGCTCTGAATAATATCTCCGTGCACACTCTTAAGTTCTTCATCCAAGAATGCTTTCTTCTCCCTACACGTCATTTTCCTTGTATCTTCCCCTGCAATATGACTTGAATGATTTCACACTTGAGAAGTTAACATTAAAAAAAGATCATGTTCATCGGGTACAAAAAATGAGTTAATAAAGCAGATTTTTTTCTTATCAATGGTACGGAGCCGTTTAACATTTTCATTTAAATGAAAAAAAGCGCATAAATCATTTTAAAATCATAATAAAAAACAGCATTTTTTTCAAAAAGAATCTTGTCCACGCTTCAAACTAATCAAAAAATATCATGTCCGAATTGACCAATCATAGCTATCCAATTGTGTCTAACTTCATACCAGTTCACCAGCAAATGACAGTTTTAAATCAATTATTATACAGCTCTATCTACCTACATATATTTATAGTTTTATAGGAATATTTCTTGTTATTTTGTAACACTTTACTTATTTTATTTGATTAAAATTAAAATAAATTACTCAACCCCATTATTTTTGAAATCGAACAAAAAACATGTCCCAGACCTGTCCAATGAAAAAAGATTAAATTATAATTGTTCACTCAAAAAGGATCACGTCCATATTTTAAACTTGAATAACTATTGTATTTTAATTATTATGATTCGATTTCAAAGAACAAATCAAGTCACCTTAAGCGATTTTAAGGATTTAAGATATTTTTACAATGAATTATTATGTCATATATTTTTAACAGTTTTTTTTGCGATATCCCAACATTCTGATTTGGTGGGCATGTTCTTTTTTTAATATTACCTCCTCACTTATGTTTTTCTTCTCACGAAATGCCAAAAGTTTTCCGATATTTTCCTCTTAACGCACGTGAATATTACTTTGCTGTTTTCACGCGTCTGTCAACATTTTAAATGCTTCCATTCATTTTGTGAGGCTTGAATGAGTGTCCAAGTCTCCTCGTCATGAAGAGGTACTGAAAAAACGTAATATTTTTAATTGTTTCATTATACAATATTTGAAATATTTGTACACTTGCTTATGAAAAGAGACCAATTTAATTTTTCTTTTTATCGTCAGAAATACATAACATATCTTGGCTGTAGGATTCGGAGAACATAAAAGGAACAGTGGTACATTATCAATTGGAATTTCACGCATGGCGGAGTCGCAACTGCTTCACATGGAACTGCTTTCCGATAACTTATTCCCTCCATGTTCGGTTATGCATATCATATGTTATTTATTGTATTGGAATTTTACATAAACTATATCATAGTATACGAGCACCACCTCCCCGTGTGTTCTGAAGCCAAATTTAACCGCAAGAAAGCAATATTTCTTCGAATGTTACTATTTGCTGTTAGATATTATATTATGTACTCGTAAAATCGTTTGTTGAACTTAAACGTACGAAGATCTACGATATGTAAATACGTAGTAAGTAAACAAGCGTTTTCTTACATTTGAAAATTGTATTTTTAAAGCATAAGTCAAACAATAATTAGGTGGTATGAATAACTTATTAGTATTTTGATTTTTATTGTTATTTTCATTTGATTATTATTGTTATTTTGATTTATTATATCGAAGTAAACTCAATATTGTTACAAAATTATAGAATATTACGTTACAATTATTTTTATGAAATAAACATTAACGGTACAATACTCGTTTTCGAATTGGATTATCAGAAAATATATGTGCATGTATTAATGTATTGCGTCCAATCTGTTGCATTTCAGCAAGCACACACTCTTGACCGATCAATTCAAAATTGTTCATGATAAAAACATTATACTTTCATGACGTTTGGCAGGTTTAAATCTATTACAGTATTTCGTTACACAGAGACTTAATTGGTGCATTTTTTTGCTTAATACGAATTTATGACAAAAAATTATGAATTTAGTTGCAAATTTATGTAAAATATGAATTTAGTTGCAAAATGATCAAAAATAAAATCAGTCTTGAAGTGAATCCACCTGGAATCGAACCAGGGGCACTCACTTATTCTGCTTGTAAGCTCACCGTTTAACAAAGTTTAATATATGGATAAACAAAATAATTCATATCAATTGACAAAGGAGAATAACCTATGTCATTTGTCGAATGGATCCGGAAAAACAACTCCCCGAAGGTATCAAGAGGAGAAAAGTAAAATACTCTAACCATATTCTTTGTAGATTCTGGAATAGATGATTGAGGGGTGAAGGGGTGTCAAATAGAAAAGGTGTGGTGGAACAGTATTATTCTCCAATAAACTGAAAAAGATATAGAAAATAAGCTACAATTTCTGCGGATCAAAATGCCTTAAGGAGAATGATCGCAAACATTAAACCCATGCACGATAAAAGAACATTAAGAATCCACTTCGACTATTTATCATTGCTTGGGAAATATTAAAAAAAAATTTTAACGGTTCACGTGAATTTGGCCCTTTGAGTTCATGAAATTAACGAAATTCGTCATGTTAATTTTTTCCTTCAAGTGCGCTGATTCAGCGATGTTCATTAATATTTATTTATTTTGTCAGTAGTGGCAATGAATTGGTAACGTTTATGATGTAATTATAGTTTTTTTTATCTTAAGATTTCACAGGTGGGAATCGTTAACATTTGATTCGATCCCATCACCGCCCTTAATGTTATGGGGGACAAAATAAGGTCCCCTCCAGTGCAACCTAAACCATAATATTATTTTTATTATTCTACAATAAATATTTTATACACTAGTAGATCGAAATCTTTATTTTTAATAAGTACGACGTCACATAATGCCAAAGAAGGAACTGCACAAAGAAACTTCTCAGGTTGCAATACACCTGAGTGGGAAAATAACAGTAGCGATGACGAACTTATGTTTCGAAGTTACGGGAGACAGATAATATTTCATAGCAGTAAATACACTTCTCAAGCCAATTAAGACCTGGAGTTTGAACAGCCTAGCAAGTGTCTGATACTTTCACAGAAAGCTTTGAACACACCAAAAAAAATATCATTTAACGCCACTAGATTGGAGTAGCTAAATGGTCTAGAGATGAACTGATGTAAGAAAAATTGAAATCCCTTCGGAACACCTTTATCATCGCAGTACAAAAAATTGTCATCTGTCCATTATACCAGATGATCACTAAAATTACAACAGAGATAAGAGACAAGATTGAATCTTAAAAGTTTTCCATTAAAGCTCTTTTGGTTAGAGAGAAATTGGGTTGTCCAGTAGCTTGGATACGCGAGACCAGCTATGATGCAAGGAAAAAAATATCGATGTGGCCAAGTTAACAACTTAGCCTCTAGGCAGGCCATTAAGAAATTAGTTGGCATCCTTTCGACTGGTCATATACCTCTTTGCAGAGTGATCTTTAACTATTAACATATTCTTACCCTAGACTTATGTTACCTAGACTGCATGTGAAATACTTGTTAATTTTATATCTCTTAATAAATACATATGTGAAATACTCCTTTATTTTGTATTCTTTAATAAACAAGTAATATAAAGTGCGTCGGATCTAATTTGCATATTTACATCCGATTGTCATCGTCATTATCTTGAAAAACTTGGAATGAAGCCAAAAATAGTAGAATTTCTTCGGTTTTTGTACACCGTTTCGTAGTCCTGTATTTGGGAGCGCTCATGAAGCGCTGACATTGATCAATGATGCGAGCGCATCCAAGGCTAGAAATGAAAAAAATACACTATTTTTGAGCATCTTTGTCGTTTGAAATGCTTAAGAAGATGTATTGAATGTGACAATGGCTGAAATGTTTAGGATATATCGCACATTCATTTAAGATATATCACACGTTAAAAGTTCAAATTTTGATAGATCTAAATAGAATTACATTGTTTCGAGTTGATATATGAAAGTTTAAAAAAAATATATAATATCAATTTATTTCAATAAAATCAAAATGTAAAAATAGGAATAAATTCAAGACATTGGCCAAACAATTGAATACATTTTTAAAAGGTTCTGAATCGGAATAAATCTTTTAATTTTTAAATTATGTTACATTTTAACTCAACTAAATCGCGGATGATCTCTATGGCTTAATAAATAAGATGTTTGTCTTCCAACTAGTGTTGCCAGACATTTTTATTTGAGCGGAACTGTCCCGAGTTCAACAATCAAATCCCGAGTCCCGCATTGTCTCTGAAAATTCCGACTTAACAAAATTTGTATAGTATATGTACAAAAATGTACGTACATTGTTAATGAGGCTCGCTTAATTTTTGTAAACAGCCTGGCATACCACCTTTTATGAATAAAATTTGAAACTGTCACCGTCAGCTGAGAGCGTTTGAATCAGCTGAATCGAGTGCGTTCGTGAAACATCGTGTGTACTTGTGTCTTAGCTAGTTTCTAGTGCACTGGCATTGCACTGCGTGTGATCGTGTGTAATTCGTTAAAGTGACTTGTTGTGATACTGATACCGACTTTTTGACCAACAAGGTAGGTCGTATCTTCATCATATTTACATATATCGTGTCTTATCAACCTATCTATGTTTTTATGACTCATATTAAACGTTGAATGATGAGTGAGGTTATGTACAAAACCGCGCGAAATGTTTACCGTATGTTAGTTTAATATGCATTGAAAATTGAAATATTGCATTATTTTTTTTTATCCACTGCACGGATTTCTCCTGTTACACAAAGAGGGTCTGCTTCTAGCGTTAGCTTCTTCGTTAGGAAAAATATCAGCCAGGATTCTTCTCATTCTGCTAGGCGGTACCGATAATATATCAACAGTGTCATTCTGTTGGTTCAATATCTCTATACCACGCGTGACTGAGTGTTTAGCCATGATATTTGTCCTGTAAGTTGATATGTAGAACAGAGGGTGATTCCTTGCACGGCTATATTTATTGGGTACATATAAACTTAGTGCTTCTAGAATCGCGGGACAGTTAAAGGAACCTTGGAAAACTTTTATTAGGAATATCGCAATGGATTCTTGCCTTCTTGTTTCGAGGCTTCTATAGTTAGACACCGTGAGAAGTTCGGCACGGTGAGCATATTTGCACATTACTAATCGTACTGTGCTTGCCTAAGTAAAATAAACAAAAAATCAATATTTTTTAACGTCATTATGATGATAAGCATTATTTATTTCGTTTCAAAGAAAAGTTTTTCTTTAAAAGTTGAGTTTAAAAATAGAATATTTTAAAATGATTTTTTTTATCCTTAAAGATAAAAAGTCTCGTGACATTTAATACAATTTAATAAATATTCCTGGTTTCGAGAAGGAAGAAAAGGATGCGCTGTTTGTTTGATGTGCCATAAAATGTCATTTTCGATTGGACATGGGGGCGAAAATGACATCAAACGACATATGAAGTCTACTACGCACACCAACAATAGTTCAGCAACTTGGACGTCCACAAAATTAACAAAAAATTTTCTCGACAAAAAATTCGAAGGAAGAAGACGATATAATTGCTGCAGAAACAGCTTTTTCTTATCACACTGTAAAGCATTCCTACAGTTACATTTCCAGTGACTGCAGTATCACTCTTTTCTTGTTTGTCCTCGGATTCGTCAATATAAAAAAAATATAGTTATGGCAGAACTAAGCAACTAAAATTATAACGTACGTACTTGCACCAGGTGTGCTTCTTTTGTAACCGGGTGTGCTTCTTTTGTAACCTGGTGTGCTTCTTTTGTAACCGGGTGTGCTTCTTTTGTAACCGGGTGTGCTTCTTTTGTAACCTGGTGTGCTTCTTTTGTAACCGGGTGTGCTTCTTTTGTAACCGGGTGTGCTTCTTTTGTAACCGAGTGTGCTTCTTTTGTAACCGGGTGTGCTTCTTTTGTAACCGGGTGTGCTTCTTTTGTAACCTGGTGTGCTTCTTTTGTAACCGGGTGTGCTTCTTTTGTAACCGAGTGTGCTTCTTTTGTAACCGGGTGTGCTTCTTTTGTAACCGGATGTGCTTCTTTTGAATGTGTGCTTCCAGGGTGTGATGTTTTGTAACAATTATTTTACCTCTGCGAGGATTATGAGTTTGTTTCCCGTTGGTACCCAATTCCATTAAAAAAGGATCCAGTCTGGTTGTCTTTTAAGACCCCTTCAGCATCTTTCAGGCGGGTTAGAAAAAATGAAACATGGCAATAAACTCGTCCGGGCTACTGAGTCCAACGAAAGTGCTGTAAAAAAGTGGTATGAAATACATTCAAAACTTTCCTTACTTTGATACGAAATGTTGCCACAAAACAGAAAGATAACTTTCATTCCGACAAAGCTGTAACGTTTCAGAAACAAAAGCTTCTCCACCTTGTACTGCCTTCACGAAAATGTAATAAAATTTTAAAATGTCATGCATACGAAACTTGTGGAAAAATATCTGAACAATATTCTCGGGTAATGCTATCAAGAGTTCATATAATTTTGTAGCATTCTCGTTGCAACTGCTTTTGCTCTTTGGAGATCATTCTTTTTATTGCATCAGGTATTTTTGTCCAACATTTGCAGGTATGCAAGTTACTTTGTTCCGTTTCATTTCATTATTGTTGTAGAAGATAATGCCAACACAATGTTAACGATTGTTTCGTTACAATTGTATTTAATAGTTTGATAAAATGTTATAAATTACTAACATGCATTTGTTTTTGTATCAGGGGTTTTTAACCCTCGCCGATCTGTGAACGGACAAGAGTGACCAAGACGTATATTTTATTTAATTTCTCGAAATATACTGCTTGCAAGGTCTTCATACTTTATGTATTCCTCATCGAAGCCTCTATGATTTGAATGATGTCATTACGAAATAAAATCATTAATAAATATCAACAGAAATGAATGATAATAAATCGAGAATTGACGAAATGTCAAAACACTCCGTATGACTCATTCTTTTTTGACAGTTAATATTTTACGAGTATATTCGTTCCAGGGATTGGTTACCAGTTTTATCAAACACCTGTGTGTTTAGTACATAGAATAGAAACAAAAGTTATTTCGTGCCCCAATTGCGATAGACTTTCTCCACAGGATTAAATTTTGATTTTATGATATGTTTGTCCTATTTTCAAATTTTGACCTATATTCAAAGTGTTTATATTTTCTAAATGGCATATTTTATTGATTTGAATTTCGTGTTTGTTTTTATATTATTATTTTTGAATCTATATATTCATTTTATATTTTGTTAATGTGTTAATTATTGAATTAATTCGAATTATATTTTTGTTGCCAAAAAATGCACGCTATATTTTATTGTATAATTTTATGATTTTTTTTTTAAAAGGTTGGAAACCTCTTTTCAGTCATGCGCATTCTGAACGTTGCGCAGACCGAACGACGCAGTGGGAAAATTATATTCCTATAGAAATGTCACCTCTCTGTTTCAACTCTTATTTTATCATTTCTTACACTTATTTTATATTATTCGACATTTTATTACACAGTAAAATGATGTTTATAGCTAATTACAAAAAAAAACTAATAGATTTTGCATAATTTTAATTTAAAACATACATGTTTACTGTACCCTCAGTGTCCAACACCGTTACTGGCGAATTTTTTTAGCACAGTAAGGGAACTGTTAAAATCGAATAAAATATTAAAATTATTTCCTTACGCTGATAGGGGGATTAAATTAAAATATTACCTCTGTACATAGAATTCGAACCTTTAACTTTATTATGTTTGGAAAACAAAATTAAAAAAAACATTCTTAGTTCAGTTATATAAAAATCAAAAAACAAACATTACATACAAAAAAGTTTAAAGAATTATAAAAATAATATTTATAACAAATAATCTGTACTGAAAGATGTGCAACATTTGACCTAGTATCGAGTTGATTTATTTACTAGACCAAGCATTCTTATTTTATTTATTAATTTAAAACTTCATTATACAGTTAACCACATAGTGGGCTTATTGCTAGTAATAATTATGAAAGAACAATTTATATAGCACCGTTTTGAGAACAAACTATTCTCAAATGGCCCAACTTTGGACTCGAACTCATTAATATTAAAAAATTAAAAATATTACAAAATAAATTTAGTATAAGCATATGAAGATGTTATCTATGACCATAAGATAAGGCACTTCTCTGCATATATTCAGAATAACACATTTGGTGAAAAAATCATAGAAAACTCGCCAAGGCAAGACGAACTACAACAAATATTTGAATGTCTTTTGACATGTAAAGCTCTATTTTTCCACTGCTCTTGTTACCAGTTCTAAAATTGTTTTACAAATGTTTGTGTAAAAGGTGAGTAATTTACATTAAGAATAAAAGCAATACCATAATGACAAAAACAACATTAAAAAAACAAGTTATTGTAATTTATTTTTATCAAACACTGTTTATTCCACTTTTTTTGTGACGGTATAACCCTACCGGTTTCAAGGCTTTCACCTCATCTTCAGGGGAGCGCAAACAAGACTAAATGCTGTTCGAACTGGTACCGATATACACGCTTCAACGGCTGGAAGCTGGATGGTGAGTGAGCCAATTTCGGCCAAGAGCGGAGAGATTTTTGGGAAATAACTGTACAATTCTGTTGAACAGTTATTTTTTAAAAATCTCTCCGCTCTTGGCCGAAATTGTCCCGTGCCTCCCTCACCCCCCAGCTTCCAGCCGTTGAAGGATGTATATTGGTACCAGTTTGAACAGCATTTATTCTTGTTTGCGCTCCCCTGAAGATAACGTGAAAGGCTTGAAACCGGTAGGGTTATACCGTCACAAAAAGTGGAATAAACAGTGTTTGATAAAAATAAATTACAATGTCTTTAATCCTCCACAACGTTAATGCCTTAACTATAAATAACATAAAAACCAGTTACTTCAATAAACATACAAATTTAACTTATCATCAATGGACAGGACAAGAAAAGGGAAATTAATATGAGAGAGAGAACTATGTCCCTTAAAGAATATGAAATGTTTTTTATTTTACTTTTTGAAGCACTTCCACGATATTGTGAATATTACTTTAGCTAGAAGCTGATTCTGGAGTCTAGCATGGCCAGTAAAAGTTGACGTAAAAAATGTAAAGCTGTGAACTGGAAAAGCTAAAAGGAATATATTACAAATATATTTTAAAACACAATATTCTCCTCGGAACAATGGTTTTCTAACTATTATATTTATTTCTTTTCTAAGTTCAGAATAGCTTCAAAATAACTTTTCCTCCTCCGTACAGTTAATTCCAATTGTATATTTACACAACCTCTTCACTTTTGCGGTTCTCTCTGGGTTAACGTGGGATTAGTAGAGAAAAACCATGGAAGTATGGTAGTATCAAGTATTAATTTTAATAGAAGGAAACGTAGGAAGTTTAGCGGAATGCTTCTTGTCTGAAGAAATGATGCTAGTAGTTGTTGGTAAATAAATAAAATGCGTCAATTAGCAATGCGGAAGGAGAGAGTGAATGAATGTTTTATTTATCGGTATGTGGGTATTTATACATTTCAGAATGGGCGCGGGAGTGCACCCGCGATATATTTTTATCTCGCTTTTGTGCGTGCAGAAATGGTTAATTGAAGTATTGCAGACATCGCAAATAGTATTGTGGGTAAACAATTTATTTACGGAACCGGCGAGATAGCGTGATGCGTTATCTTTCTACTGTGGAATGTATCGTAAATAGTATTGTGGGTAAACAATTTGTTTACGGAAACGGCGCGATGTCCGGCCGCGTCAATGTTTTGGTATGTGACCGTCGGTGTGTTGACAATATTCAGCGACGACCGTGGTTCCCACAGAAGTAAGACATAACAGAAGCTTTATGAGAAGGTGTATGGATGTTGAGGAGGGGAAATATGTATGTCGAGATAGGAAAGTCTGGCTCTCTGCCTTCTTTGATGGTATTTGTGTTAGTATGAATCAAAAGGTTTGTCCATTTTGGTTACCTTAACAGGGAAGTGACGTGATGGCATGTACGTATTTTGCCTAGTTGATATGACGCCTGTTTTGTAACTCGGAGACTGGAACTCAGATTTGTGTTAAAAGTATTCTAGTCTGAATTTACCTTTATAGCCTCTTTTTTATATTTCTGTTTGGTAGGAAAAGATTTCCCCTAGACATTAGGTTAACATTGTTATACTGTACATAACGATAATGTAATACAATATAACAGTACACACAATGTCAGAATGAAAAACTTTTCATTCATTCCTTGTAAGCATCGCTGTTTACCAATGACCGTTGTCAAATAACTAAAAAATTGTGATATATATGTTTTTTTCTATCGTCCAGGATGTAAAATAAAGCGAGGCAGTCCAATGAACAGTAAAATTTTATTATGTCAGCATTTGTGCATTGCCTGAAGCCCATTGTGTATCTGGGACTCATAAAATAATAGTTAAAAACCGGGAGGTTGACGTGGAACTTTTTTAATTAGTACAATATGAATAAAATGCCAGTTTATTTACATTTTAGCATGTTTATAAAATTATAAATGATTTTAATTTAACAGAATCAAGAAGAGTTCACCGTTTTTGGATATTTAAAAAAAACGGTAATATTACACTTTTATTAAAAACAGTGTTTTGTTATTTTGTTCAAGTTATATATATCCATCATAATGATCATTTCCTTATGGTGTCTGGTAGCAAAATGCTTGCACACGCTAGAGATGTGAAATAATGAATTAACAAATATAAAAGTCAGCAGTGTAAGGTGTGCGTGGAAAAGGTGGAACAAAGAAACCGTGACTGGATCAAATGGAACCAAATTTAAAATAAAGTAAAGTGAGAAGTATGAAAAAAAGTATTTGTGCATGAGTGTGAAGAGGGCGAAAGTTATATGTTTAAATAGAAAAGTTTGAAGATATTTTCTTTCTGCATATTAGGCAAGGGACACGGTGTGATTAAATGTATGTATGAAAAGTGAGAAGTTTGAGTAAAATAATATTGCGCAGGACGAGATATATAAATATGGACGCCAAAGTTGAATGCATGGATAGAAAAAAATTAAAAATCTGTTTTCTCTGCTTACTCCACAAGGAACACGGCATGCTTTAAGAAGCGGCTGAAAAAACTCTTAATTTCTAGTCAATAAAATAACGTGTTTCATTCCCGGTTATTCCTTTTCTCTCCACCATCCTTTTCTTTTCTTTTGATTGACGATATCTCACTTTATATTAAAAATAATGTTCGGGTGATTGTCCGTCTTTGTGGAGTTTGTGGGTATATGGTCACGGATGTGTTTATGGATTTCGTGAGGATGGATAATCATTTGAATGATTTATGTTACCATGTAACTTGCTTCATTTACTTTTGTCTGGTTGATTGGCAGATATTGCCGCCTGGCAATAAGCCCGCCAGATTGTATTTGCAATAAAAGTGTTAAATAAATTAATTAAACATGGTGTGATGATATATATCTATATAATGTAAGAAATATGAATTGGTTTAGAGATATATTTTCTCTGCCTACCCCATAAGGGCTATGGCGTGATGGTACGTGAGTATTTATGTAATAAATGAAGAGTGAATTTCATTATTTTAAAGTTAAAAAAATATTTGTACGAGTAACATATGTGATAAAATGTAAATAACCTGAACGTGTGGACATGCACGAGTCAATATAAAGAAATAAATAATACAATCAGTTGTAAGAATTGTTACCTAGCTACGAGTATAAGCTAATATATCGGTGTTATTTTTTTCTAAGAAATATATTTAAATTAAAACTACACGTAGGAAATTAAAAATTTAGTTAGCTCGTAGTTATAATATAGAAATTCAATCAGTTCTTAAGTTTAACATTTGAATATACTCGTAGTTAAAACCTTTGGTAAATTAAAGTGTTAATATTTTTATAAAAAAACCTTGATAAAAAAGTAATAAATTCCCTGTTTATCCCCAATTAATTCAAGTTGATTTTCTCATATATATTATGGAAACATCGACCGGAATTATAATTGTATATAAAATTTATCCCCAGTACAGTGTCGAATAAATTGTAATATTGTTAACTTTATTTTATGTACCTATTGTTTTCTTAGCATACTCGTATTTTTAATATGCTAGAAGAACATTTATTGTGTTTCTTCTTGGCATGTGTAAATAAATAGAACGAATGTCTTGAAGCTATGTCATTTCAACTTGTGACAGTCTTGACATTAAGGTGTGATGTATTGGTTATACTTAAAGCGTTCTTTTGCTATATAAGACCATAGTTACGTCGTTTAAGTTCTGAACTCCTGAAATATTTTGACTTTTTTGTTTGATTTTAACTCTAGTTGCGTTGTTTTCTGTAAGTTTTACTAATTTACATATGGTTAGTAATTTACTTTAATATACTTTACTTACTATTACACAGTTACGGATGTTTGAACATGAAAAAACAAGACATTTACTCGGAATATATTACGACATATGGACTTGTGCTTTATCTGTATTCATACAACTTTTGATAAAGCTGCTTTGCTTACTCTTAATTGAATATAATGCATAAAATTTCCTAGAATTTACACAAGTTTGAAAAATGATCTGAAAAACGTTCAATCTATATTAATATTTGTATTTTTTTATATAATAGACGCTTTAACAAAATTTTCAATTAAATGAGTTTTTTTGTTTGTAACACTTCAAGTTTTCGAAGGTTTTTTTTATTTTAAAAACAATTTTCCATGTGGGTTGAATATTGAATTTATAAAAATCATATTTGAAGAATATTTTTTGTCAGTGAAAGATGCATTTATTAACAAATTGGATTAAATTTCAAATTTGTAAAATATGTTTAAAAGAGAACTTAGTGTTATTTTCGAGAGTTAAGTCAGAAATGAATTTAGATTTTTATATACAAAAACTTCAATTATTAAGAAATTCACATAGGTCTCCGTTTTTTTTTCAAATCCAAATTCTAGTTTAAACACCACTACAAAAAATGCAAAACTCAAGTGAAGCTAAATATAAAACTATTTTAGATGCTCGTTTATTCAAACATATTTTAATGAAAAACACTGTTTGGACTGATATTGATGTTGAAAAATTTGTTACTTTACTAAAAAAATCAATAAAATTTGTGAAAAAATCGACACAAAAAACATAAAGATTAGCTGGGCTATTTCACTCTTTATATTTTTTAAAGCTTTCGAAAATTTAGCTTTTATAAAACAAATTCTTTTTAGGTAATGTTATTTAAAGGTGCTATTTTTTTGTAGAATATATAAAAAAAAATTTAAACCTCTTGCACTTTTTCAGCCATCTTCATAAAATGTTAATTATTTATACATTCATTGTCAAACCATTTAGAGGCTCTTTTCATCCATTTCTTTTATCTTCTAGTCTTTAATTCCTAATATTTTTAAGTTTACTTATATTCTTCTCAGTGTATGCATTAATACAGTATAAATACATTTCATAGTGTTTTTTTTGGATATTGGCTTCAAAATAAATTATACATACAATACATACACGTGTATATTAAATTACATTAAACATATGAATTTTTAAGCAGAATTCATAGTATAAATAGTTTTTTCACGTGAGTACTTATGTTTTGTTTTGTTTATTTAGTCTCAACATTATAACTAAGCTAATATCAATAAAAGTCCTATGCTAAAAACGTTTCCCATGGATCTTCCTCGAATAACAACCAGAGGAAGACCAAAGAATTCATGGGTAGTTTAAAAAGATAGCCTGATGCAGAGGCACGTCCTGGGGGACGTAGTCCGAGACAGGACGTGCTAATGTGAGTGAAAGACATGGCAGAGTAAGACCAAGGGAAGTATGGTTGGATCAAGTGGGAAGTATGGTATTTTGAAAAACAAATGTAAAAAATCAGAGGATTTGTAGGATCGGTATAAGGTGTATGGATTCCACTCACATTTTGACGCCTATCAACTCCCTTCTTCCTCTCCTGGCCTATTACAATAAAGATATATTTCAGAATAATTTTATTCACATTCACCTGACAAAGAAGACTTAGATCTTAGAAACCGGTAGTCAATTAAACATTGAGGAATACAAAATAAAAAATAAGTGTTTAATTTATTTTATAAAAAAAAAAGAACGGTTCGATTTTTTTTATTTAAATTCCTTAAATTCAAAGAAAACGTATAGTGAATGATACTTTACAAGGGATTATTTTATACATAATAAACAATACGTACTCGTAAAGGTACCCATCGTGTGATATAGGCATCCTCGCTACTGTCAGCATTCTCAGTATGATTTTAATCAGATTCCAGTGTTTATTGTGAAAGCTTATTTCATGCGCCGATGGGTTGGGATCCCGAAAACCTTCCTCCTCCTTTCTGAAAACCTTTTCATCATCACACACCTTCACTCTGCCAACTTTATTACGTCATTCAATTAACTAAAACTGAAATGAGATAGACCTATACTTACGAAATTTCTGTCGAAAATTCAATTAATCTTAAGTTATTATTAATTCATTAATTCATACGGTAACATCCCGTGACCTAGTTGATAAGAACTCTGTTTTATTTTACCTGAGGGACGTCGACATCGATTCACATTGAAACCCAAAAAAATTATCCCAGTTTGATAAAATACTTCGTCTTGTAAAAAATATCACTATTGCTAAGTATGTTTACGAGAATAGTTGTTTCTTCAAGTGTGGTAGAGTTATACCAACACGTGCAATGACGAACCATAAATTCTATGCCTGTTCCAGTGGTTCTAAATCTAAAGATGTATCTCAAAAGTAACTTAAAACATATAATGTCTTACATTGGTTTTCTAGAAACAAATATTTCCAAAACCTTCTTGAATGGAATGTTTGACAAATAGTTAAATGACGACCGCCGTGACTTGCAACCTGGAGGTTGCGAATTAAAACCCCGTTAGAACCCAGATTTTTTCTTCATAATTCAGTCTGTTTTTCACTTAAAATCTAATCAAAATCTTTCTAGTTGGCTGAGATTGACACATACCAATAAGCCCAACAGGTTGAACTAAATACAACAAAAGTGTTATAAAATAAAATAAAAATTAACGTTTGTCTTACGCCTCAGGGTTTCGATTTTAGTCTAAATAGAGAACGAACGATGAAAAACGTGTTTTATGCCTTATTTAGAGCCTAAAAACTCAAAAGTTTAATTAATGTGGCCTAAGATATTTTTGTTGTATAACACTATCGTTTTATACAATAAAATCTGCTGAGTTTATTGTTGTGTGATAATCACTTCCAAACAATTAAAACAATGTAAAGAGAAATAAAATAAATAAATAAAACACTTATTTTATATTTTTGTGTTCACCACTGGTTTATTTTGAGTTTACTACCGGTTTCGAAGACCTCCTTCATCGTCAGGTAAAGGTAAACTAAATTGCTCATAGTATATTTCTTCTGCAAGTGTAAATAGTATAAGAGGAATGAGGTAGGGGGAGAGAAGGGGGGAAAGTTGTGATTCAATGGTAAATGTGGCGGGGAAAAAATAATCTTACGGGCAGACCAGGGTCTGGACATCTAAGGGGATGGATTTTAAATGGGAAACATATTAAGCAGAGGGCTATTATTAAAATTGGTTATCATATTTAGACTTAATTTTATACATTTTCTAATCTCGAGAATTTCCAAACTGTCAAGCTGCAATCCCCCTCGGCTTATGTGTAGAATCCGCAAATAACGATTAATACCAAAGGAATGGTTATTTTCAATAAAGTGGTTAGCGAACTCTGAAAAATTATTGTTATTTAGGCATTTTAAAGTTCCTAAACTCATTTTTTTAAATATCTTTTGGTCTTGCCAATATAAAAATATGAACAATCATTGCACTCTAATTTGTAAACTCCGGATCTTGTTAGCTTACTTTCCGTGTCTCTAACATATTGTTCATCATTCTATTTTATTGTCCGTATAAAATGCTGTTTGAATAAAGTCTTTTCGAAGATTCAAGAAATAATAAAAAAAATATGTTTAACAAGCATAAAACAAGACTTAATCTTTTTAAAAACTAGACTTAATCTTCATGAAAACAAGATTAAATCTTTATAAAAAACAAGACAATATTTTTAAAAATCTTTATAAAAATTGGACTTAATCTTCACAAAAAGTAGACTAAATCTTTATTGTAAAATGGATACCAACAGAAATAAAACTCGTAATGCTAGGGCTACAATACAGACACATTATCAACAAGGCGTTAAAACTTATTCAATAATTATTGTCTCTAATGTTTTCTCCCGGCATCACTTTTCGACATATTCCCATCACCAAAGCTAAAATTTTAATAGTTTGAATGTGACGATTTAAGGGTTGATTGTAGCTTAAAAACTGAATTGTTGATGGGGTGACAAAGTGCATGTTGCGGTGGTTTAGAAATGTTGAACGGATGGGTGATAAAAGTCTGAATTTCAACCATAAGTGGAAATTATTGTAAAGGATATCTAAAAAAAATATGGTAAGACAAAGTGAATGAAAGAGATTAAAGAAGCAAGAAAATCATAATAAACTGTATAAAAATATGTATGGATGTGGAGGAGACGAAGGTTATAATATCATGATAGGACTTTTTGTCACTCTGCCTACTCCAAAAGGGAAATGGTATTATGTTATATATTATATTTTCTTTACTTTTTAAGGTACGTGATCCTCCAAAAGATAAATAAAGTTAAGACATCGCGACCTTCCTGCAAAAACTCTAAATAATAAATATGTTCATCTTACTGTTTCTTTTCTTTTGTATATTTAAGATATTTTTATTTTATTGTGACTCCTTAGGGTCACAACCTATAGGTTGAGAAATAATAGTATATATGTGTCAAACGAATAAATGAATGTGAAGTTATCTTCAAAATATCCGCTCTGGTGATGTGCAATCGTTAAAAGTAAATCCGGGAAAAACATTGGAAGTTAATGTTATCTTCAATTCCGTTTACCTTTAGACTCAGAGCAACTGGAGTAGGCCCAATCTCTTTTTGACCCTCACCTTACGTATTGATATTTATATTGAGAAACTCTTAGCCGGGTTAGTATTTAAATTTTTTAAATTAATGTTTTTATATACGAGTATACCATACATATTTAGAATACCATCAAATGATCAAATATGAAACTCTCGTGTAGAAGGCAAGTAAGTGCCTTACTAACGTAGTGCTGATAGTTAAATTTCAATTAATAAAAGAAAAATAAAATATAATTAAAGAAAATACTGTGGGTAATAATTATTTTATAAATTATAGTATTTTTCAAAGTTCATAAGCTGCAATAGTCACAACTGAATTTAAAATAAAGTTTTTCTATTTTCATAAGGCGTAATGTTTAAGATTTTGATATATTTTCTATAAAAATTTAATGAAAAATCACATATTTTTTTGCAAGTTTGGCCCATGTTTTTCTTTGGAACTTTATATGGAATGAAGATTGAACATTTTTTTAATTTCCTTATTCTGTCATGTTGTCTAGTATTCCTTCTTATTGGTAGACTTATAACAAAGATGTTTTTTTACCATTTTTTTTCGAATCTGTCCACAATGTCTACAATTGTTACTTGAAGTTTCTACATTTCCCAGCCATATGTTACCTTGATATATGGAAGGGAAACTTGAACTTCGCAGAAGAAGGATAAAAGTTAGGTTGTTACTGTGGAGATGCGTGGACTAAGGATAATTTATGGAGTGTCAATATACGTAAAAGGCGTAATGAAGACATCAGAAATAAATGCATGGATAAAATTGATGTTTTAAATACGATAAAAAATGATTTGAACATGGGGAAGAACAAATAACGAAAGAATGGCTAAGTGAGTGTACAAGTCAGTAATGTAAAGTACACACGAAAGAGGTAGACCGAGAAAAACGTAACTTGATTAAATGTACCAGATTTTGAAGGAAGGTAAAGTGAGTGAACAAAAGAATATGGAGTATGACGAGATGCATGAATGTGGAGAGGGCGAAAGTTGTGTGTTCGGATACAAAACATTGACGATATGTTATCTCTGCCTACTTTTCAAGAGACAAGGTGAGATGATATGTAGTTACTCGTATATTATAACTGTGCGAGGGATTATTTTGTACGTAATGATTTTCTTTGAATATTGATCGTTGAGAGTGAAAAGGTAGCGTTAAGACTATCTTTAGTTTCTTCAAATACTACATTAATTATATTTTGAACATCGACATTTGACGTTAACTAAATATTTAAACATTCATTTTTACTTATATAAAGTTTATAAGGAAAATATTTTAACTAAGTATCTAAATCAGGGGGGCTCAAACGGTCGATCGCGGGAGATTTTTAAGTCGATCAATTACATATTATATTTTTGAAATTTCTGACATTCAATTTATAAAAAAAGTACACTAAATATTTTTTAACAATTATTTTAACCTAATGTTTGTTCATATACTAACGAACTTTAAATATTAAATTATCATCTATCTGATAGATGATAATTTAACATTTAATATATGTTATTTGGGTTGAGATAGCTCTATCTCGTTCAGTTATCAAACCCGTCTTAACCTTCCGAGACACAAACATCAAGGACGTTGAAATCAGTGATGTCAGAAAGAGGCATTGTTTGGGTCAACTTATTTGTGCGAGTCTGCGTTTTCCGAAATGAAAATAATTAATTCTAAATATCATAATCGGCTCAGTGATTCATGTTTGCGTTTGGCACTTAGTTATTTCGTGCCATCCTATGAAAAGTATGCAGAGGACATGCAGTGCCATGTATCGACATAAAAAAAACGTTAGTTACAGAACACTTATTATTTCAATGATAATACTTATTTATATCTGATCCTTTGCAATTAATCAATACTTACCATTTATAAACTTTCTATTGTATTTTTACCATGTCGATCGCTTGCCGCTTAATGATTTTATGGTAGATCGCCGATGGTTAAAGTCTGAGCGCCCCTGATCTAAACCATGGAAACTGACTTTGAATATATTATTCAAACCAGCAAACTAACAAAGTTTGTCCATTCACATCAATTTGATCTTCTCATTAAGAATTCCTAAGTCTTAAGACTTAATCAACACTTAAGCTGGACCAAACCGATCTTGACATTAGCTTTATATGCGATCTTAAATATTTGATCCAGGCTGACCTCTGGCGTTTACGTGAACAATGTACAATCAAATTTACATAGTTTAATTATTCAAAAGGTAATATCTAAAATTCCCGAGGATCGACAGCAAATAACTTAAGCTCTCGTATTCTCCCTTTGGGTCTTGGGTTTATGCATGTGTCACTGTGCGTCCCTTAATTGATGTAATATATAAGTCAGTGTTCTTACGGTCTGTTTATTTCCGCTACAGTTTTAAATGGTTCTCATGCAGAGACAATCACCATGGATTTTTTTTAGTTTTAATTTAACTTTTATTCCACTTGTGTTTTAATGCTCCCAGATTTTAATGCATTCAATGCAACATAATACCATGTTCCCATCAGGGCTAGGAAATATGAAATATATCCATGTTTTATTATATCCTGGCAATTTGCTACATCCATACACCTTGTCGTACATACTCTTTTTTAATATTTTTATTTATTTAGTGGTTCTAGATCCTTCTTTTTCTAGATCATCCCGAAATTCTCATAGTTTCAATCTTAGAAGGAATAATATTTTAGTACTATCCTAATGTTCTTTTCATTAGCTAGATCAGTGGTCTCCAAAACGGGGCACGTGTACCCCAGGGGATACGAGAGTCGATACTAGGAGGTATGCCAAGTGACAGAAAAAATAAGAAAATTTACTAAAGATGAACCAATACTAACTTGTATTTTTAAATAACAGGATCATAAACATCTAATAGATGAGAGGAATTGACAACAATTTTATTTAATCCATGACATTTTTACGTATGTACGAGTATATAAAAAATGTATAGTGCGAATCCCTATATATGGTATGTGTATATTCAGGGGTTCGCACTACAAAATTCCTCTGTCTTAGGAGTGCGCTATCAAAAAAAATCAAAAAAAAGTTTGGAGACCACTGATCTAGAGCACTCCATCTTCTTTCGATCCGCATTTTTTCCTTATGTTTTTATTCCTTATTGTGTCATAAATTGCTTTTCGCGCATTTTACGCAACTCTCTGATTTCAACTGTATTTATCTTATTTTCATAGTTTTTTAGCCAAGTTCATAGTTTGCTCATATTCTTATTATGGGACCAAGATTCTATTATGAACAGTCAACTTTGCATGTATAGAAATGCTCCAGTCAATAAGTACATTTGATAACCCAACATTCACTCTTTTTTCTGCCGCTACTTTTTTTTAACGTCGCACTTAACGTACCATTCGAAGGCACCACTAAAAAAAATGTTTTATCTTGAAAAATATACAATATATATTTTCAAGATAAAACATATATGAAAGATTTACGATTATCCAGAGTTATATAAACCAGGTTGTCAATTAAGTGGGGCATTGAAAATTGCTTTTTTTATTGTGTGGATTAATCCTCAAACCGGTTAATGCGACACCGAATAATCGACAATCTACGATACATTTCTTTCAATAGTTAGTATTACTGTGGACTTGAGCTATTTTGATCATATCTCATACCATCATAGAAGTATGTTATCACCTAATTAAAAACTTTTTGCTTAAGGTTGTTAGAATGGTTGATTTACAATATACGTTTTAATTGTCCAATGCACTTCAAGCTCACTCAATTGTTATTTTTATCACTTTTGTATTACTGTTTTCATAAGTGATAAGTTTATCCCAGCTTATATTCTGTTGGTCTTATTCAAGTGATCATCAATAATTTGAAAAACTTAATTAATACAATTCGGTTTTTGATATATAAGATCTTATAAAAACACATTTTAATCCGCTTGAAAATATATATTTAATCCAAATAGTCTAAAGTCATATGCGACTCATCTTCAGGGGTATTCCAAACTTACCAGTTAGTTTAGTCCTGAAAAACTCGGAACATCCCTAGTTATTTCGGAGTACCCCTTAGGATAAGTCACGTATGACTTGAAACTAGTTGAATTTGTTAGGCGTTACTCTTAAATTTGATGTAATCCATGATCACACTTTATTATTTAACCCTTCTTTCCCTGTGATGTGTAACTAGTACACATTGCTTCTAAAAACTTTAATATCTCTATAAATATAATAAATACTGGGTTCAGAGAAGTATTCCTCTATAATACATTTAAGCATTGAATGAAAAAAATAATATTATTGATAATTAGCACTTATCGGCTCCATCATAGATATTTTGTGAAAATCGGGAATAAATTTATCAATACAATAAAATGTGTGCCAGTGTGTGACGTAGGTATATTCTAAAAAAAAACACTATGGTTGAGAAAGCGACGCTATTCACGTCTCACTCTCACTCTAACTCTATTCACGTCTCACTCTCACTCTCACTCTAATCTCGGTTCGCTCGCTTCTCTCGCTTCAGTAGCTCACGGGCATCCTTTTGAGATGGTCTCTTCGCCCGTTTTGTGAACGTCGGCCGATATTTTTTTCAAGTGTTCAGCAATTAAATTTCAATTAATATCACATTTAACTTCAAATTTAATTAATTTAAGTGATTGGCTATGAATATTCTTATTTTTTCGATTTTAAATCACTCATTTTTATATGTGTATTGATGTGTATCGAGTACACAACACCGGAACGTGCGGATTTTTTTTAGCACAGGAAGGGAAAGGTTAATCATAGCTGACTTAAGTATTCCTAATTCATAGACAATCCATTGAAGCCCTTTTGCAATAATTTTTAAATGTTTCATAAGACATTTTATTGATAGATGACTTTCTAGAATGATAATTTTTATAAATTCATTATGTAAACTTTTATTGGCTAAAATACTTTTATGAATTTCAATTGATTTAAATAATTTATTCTTTACCAATGAACCTAGAATACAAACCTTTAGGCTGTATTCTTGAGGAAAGTTTGATCTCTAGGTGGGCTATATAAATTGGTATTTTATTATATTCATAGAAATTAAAGGACGAAAATAAAAAAAAACATGAAATAGTAAATTTTCAAGATTTGAAAATGATATTATCTTTTTTTTCTGTTTAAATTGAACGTTGCCGTTGAAGGTGAAATGTGGAGATAAGAAATGATATTTTATTTTTCTCGCTTGTCATAAGAATGTCAGAGAGAATGCAAAGAAGAATATGATGTGTCGCTTTTGTAAGAAAAATAACATGAAAAAGCACATAAATCATTATCTGTCGCAACAAGGAGCATTAAGGATTTTTCTCCTACGAGTTGTTCATTTTCTATGCGATAATATTACTCTGTTAATTTTTAAATACTCATTTATTGATATTTGTTCCATTTGAATGAATTTGTGTAGCTATTTTTTTATATAATGAAACAAAATAAGTTTTCAATAAACTACTTTGTTTTACCATTACGTACACATATTGCCGAAATATATATTTCAATCAAATATTCCTCTATTTTCAGGTGTTAGACCACCTGAAGACAATCTTGGAATAGAAAGTAAAAAAACGAGTTGTGATTAAAAATGTTATTAGCTTCTTCTTCCTCTTCTTTTAGGCCTGTTTGGCCTGTTATAGCCCTGCATCATCGTTTCCTTCTTGTGACGTCGACTGCCAGCTGTCTTGCCATCTTTTGGGAGGTCGTCCTGGAGGTCTGCTTGCTTGGGGGATACTGTCCCTGCCCATTCTTTCGGCTCTTGGTTCCACCATTCTGGATACATGTTCGTTTCAGAACCTTCTTCTCTGTCGTCCCCATCTGACAAAATCTTCAACTTCACACATCCTTCGGATTTCCGTGTTTCGTACTTTGTCACGAAGGGTTTTGCGATACTCCTGAGTACCTTCAGTGATACTCCTGAGTACCTTCATTTCGTTGGTTCGAAGGAGATTTTTGGTTCTGACAGTATCGGCTCTGAACTCTATGCTGCATATCATTATAGGGCGGACACATGTCTTGTATATCCTCACCTTGCTTTAGATGTTCATATACTTGTTTTTCCATATAGTGTTTTTTAGACATCCGGAAATAACTACGGCATTTTATGATTCTTCAAGCACTTCGCCATAGAGGTCATTATTGCACATTATGCTAGCACCCAAGTATTTAAATTTTTGCGTAGACGGCTCTTGGTTCCACTATTCTGGATACATGTTCGTTTCAGAACCTTCTTCTCCGTCGTCCCCATCTGACAATATCTTTAACTTCGCACATCCTTCTAATTTCTCTGTTTCGTACTTTGTCACGAAAGGGTTTGCCAGCGATACTCCTAAGTACCTTCATTTCGCGGGTTTGAAGCAGATTTTTGGTCAGTTATTAGCGATCTAACATAATTACTTTTAAAATATTTTAATACAAAGTTTCGGAACGTTTAAATTAAAACCAAAACACACCTTCTCTAATAGTACGTGAAAGTGTGTTCGGGTGATCTACTATTTTAAATTGTTTTTCAATAACCTCGAAAATAACACATGTAATTGTGTCGAAATGTTGGCTAAACTGTTTTTCTTAAGACCAAACCGACCAAAAAGATGACGCGAATTTCTCGAAAATAATATTTTTCATATATAAGTTTATTGAAGACATGTAACCCTGTTCTGATTCAGGGAACTGAATATTTTCAAATATATAGTACATCTCATTTATTTTACTAAAGTTGTGAATTTTATAACCCCCCCCCCTCCCAGAAGATAAAGAAAAAAAAACATTTGCCTCGTGAGAAATACACAAGTTTTTTTTTTAATTTTCCAAAACAGTAATATTTTTGATAATATTTCTGTACGAGAAAAAAAAATGTTTAAGTACAAAACAATGTTTCATAATTTGAATTAAAACAAGCTTTTGTTTCGATGACTAAAAATGTATAAAAAATTGTTCGAACTTTGTGTTCTTACATAACTTCTACAAAAATTGTTCGAACTTTGTGTTCTTACATAACTTCTACAAAAAAAATGGTTCTAATTTGTGTTCTTACATAAACTTTTTATTACTTATCCTGAAGTTGAAAATAAAATTAATGTTTTTGTAAATTTAAACTGTCAGTCAATCAAGTTTAAATCCCTTCCAAAATATAAATAACCTAAATAATTATTTGTTCAATGTAAGAAGGCCATTTATTCAGAAAGTTAAGCAGCGAATAATGTGTTGTTTTGTTTGGCCTAATACCTCAACAGACCTGTATAAATTTCTTGTTTGAATTAGGCCTTATATAAGTCACCTTTTGTTGAGGTCACCTTGCATTTATGTATAGTACATTTTCATAAAAGGTTAAATGGTGGTAAAGGAACGTTTCACCTTTAAAAAGTATATTGAAGAAAAAATATGAAATTTCCCATTATTTGCGCGCATGAAAGGCTGTAGAAATATATCACGAAATACTTTTAACAAACCTTATTGTGCAGTATTCATTTAAGCGCGAACCATTAAGAAAACTTCTTTTTTTTAAAAAAAAAAAAAACATTAAATGAATATTTTGTGTTTTTGCATTAAATCGAATTTTAATTTCGTTGTATATAGCAGTGCTCCGCAACCTTTTCTCACCTGCGACACACCAAAATTCTTCTTAGAATTCCGCGGCACACCAAAAGCTAAAATGTATAGTATAACGCATGCGCATGAGTCTTCAGCGACGCGCATAAGGGTAATTTTTCTTTTTCTATGACTAATTTGGTGCGGCCATGGTGTGTACAAAGCACACTACGCAGTTTTCAACAGTTGGCACTAGGCCCATGGGGACCATTAAAAAATTATTTAGTTATATTAATTATTCTATACTACATTTTGAAAAATAGACAATATTATTAAAATTTATTTGTCATTGTGTATTAAATACATATGAAAAATTGTAAAATGTCAAATACATTGAATTTGACCGCGGCACACCTGTATCCGACTCACGGCACATCAGTGTGCCACGGCACACCGGTTGCGGAGCACTGGTATATAGTATAAACTGGCGGATTTATTGCCGCACGATATTTTTTTCCAAACAATAAAGAAAATTCAAAAGGGCTTTAAATGAAAATCAGATAAAATCTCACTAAAAGAGAGCCAGCAACCTTTGAGCTGCCAAACAGGTGCTATACAAATTTTGTTATAAATTTGGAATAGGTGAATCCAAATTCTATTTGCACAATAATACTAGCCTCGTACAGTGTTTATTTTTTTTTTAAAACTCCTTAGGAAAAAAATCATTCAACTTTAGCCCATACATACATACGAGTATGTTAAATCATTTTATTTTATTAAATATCTCAAACATACATTTAGCTTTTTTTTTGTAATTTGCCATATTATGTTGCTTTTATAAACGTATTATGTTGCTTTTATAAATTTGTTTCCTAATCTTAAAATATTGTTGATTTTTTTTCCACGTTGTGCTGTTTCATAATTTCACACATCATATTTAAAACAAATATGTTTTCTGAGTTGTATTATTGTTTTGGAGAAATTCATATTTATCTTCTGTTTTCTAGATGTAACTATAACATCGAGAGGACCATTCTTTGTTGTTTTTTTTTCAATGGATACAACGTAGTCAAGATCTTTTACACATATTGATTCAACTATTTTCACCCATCTTTCCTTGTTAATTTTAACTACATGTCCATCCCAACTCCGTTTTATTCAAGCTATCTTTTTCATACGTTTCTATGTTTTATTACATATATTAAGCTTTTTAAAACATTGCCTTTCATACCTTTCTAACATATTTTAAAAACATTATTTCCATAAAAATAGCACTAATGATTTTTTAAAATAAAAATATTTGTTGATCAACTATAATTAGTTATTTTATAAATAAAAAATATAAAACTTCAATTTATACATGTTTTTGAAAAATTACAATAATAAGAAAAAAAACAGTTTTTTATTAAGGGTTGTATTCTTAGTTCATGGTCCGAAAAATCGACTATTTTTAAGATTTTTTTTTCAGTGAACGAATATTTTTTTTAAAATTGTTTGTTTAGACATATTTATTTATCTTTAAATAACATTTTCATTAAATTTCATAATAAAAAAAAATATATTTTTGTTGTTAGGCTATTGCCATAACAATATACGACCCGACAGCTGCGAAGCTCAAGTCATTTTTCAACCGGTGCACGCTCGACTACAAACCCTCATAACTTTTCGAATTTTCAATATTTCTAAACATTTCTTGCTGGAAATTATTCAGAAAAGATTTTTAAAAAATAAAATGAAAAAAAAATTAAATTTAAAAAAAATTCCAAATGAGAATTCCTCCTTAAGTTATCTATAGTGCATTTGCTATCTATACTATCTGTTCAATGTGAAGGGTGACTGACGGGAAATAAAATACAAGATTTGATAAAATAACAATATTTGATAAAACAAGATTTGATAAAACAAATTAAAAATACAAGACATTGTTTATTTTTAGTTAACATTACCTCTTATTCAAATTCACTCCTTGTGAGTCAATACAATATTGGAAACGGTTGGGAAATTTTCTGATGCGCTCCTGAAACTCGTTCTTCGTAGTTGCCTCCAAAATCACGGTCGAAGTCTTCTGGATGTCTGAAAGTGTCTAAATGCTTTATTTTTATCACCAATTTAAGTTTCGGGAATAGACTACGGGGGGATAATCGAGTACCACGATACATTTTTTGGCCAAGAAATCGCGTACAATCCTGCTTTTGTGCTCCGGTGCGTTTTCGTGCAACAATGGCCATGCCCCTTGTTCTCGGTATTTGGATCGAACTAACGGAATCCTGGCTCATTAACTATTCATAACCCTGGAACACATCAACGTTTACCATTCGACCTTCTGGCGTAAATTCCTTATGGATAATTTCTTTGGAATCAAACTAAACGGTGAGCAGTCTTGAAACGGCTGATCTGTATGCGCCCTTTTCGGTTTTGGAGATTGTGGACCCTTCCATTCCGAGCTCTGGCACTTTGTAAGGGCCTCATACTAAAAGAACTATGTTTGATAATCTGTTACAATGCTTGATATGAAGTTCGGATTCATATCAACTGCTCTGTTCATGTCTCTGTGGTGCTCCACTCTGCCAACTTTTTGATCTTTAGTCAGTGTGTGCGGTACGGTTTGCCCAAATTTTTCGTTAAAATAAAACGGGCAGTGGATTTACGAATTTCAGTGAGCTCTTCGGTAAGTCTAGTAGACGAACAATGATCAATTCGAAAAATTTCAGCCACTCTGAACATTTTCTTCAATTCGAACTGTCAATGATGGCTCAGGCCGTGGATAATCGTAAATAAATAATAAATAAATAAATAATAGTTTTATTGATAGCAACATAGTATGTACAGATTATATTTAAATAACACTTCTAAAACACATAAATTGCAGATAATACATTAAATACCGAAGCTATCAAAAGGTCTGGGCTCATCTAATAACATCCCCTCGGCCAAGATACACCCCACCAATATAGGGCGAACCCAGCCACGGGGACACCAGATGTTTTTCAGCCCACACCCTCTACCATCATGAAATCTTGTATACAATTCAAAAATGTTCTTACGACACATAACTTCACCACCATAAATAGTTTGAATCATTTAAAAAGTTTCTGTGGCACTTTGGCCTAATTTAAAACAAAATTTATTGTTGGCACGTTCCACTCCACCATTGTTCCTTTTCCGACCGAGGCTCAGAAGGCACTGCCAATGGTTACGTCATTACGAATGAACCAGCAATGTCAGTGCTTTGATTTTTTTATGGAAGATAGTCAAAATATGTTGCTTGTTAACTCATTTATTCATCCACAGATGGCGCTGGTGGTCACGCGAAAATTAAATTAGTCACCTTTCCCATAAGACCATAGGACAGACTGTGTATACCTAGATACAAATGAATTACTTAAGAACTGAAAACTTATCTAATATCTATATTATAACTATAAGCTAACTTTCTTTTAATATCTTATATTTAATTTCTAAGAAATAGTTAACACTTGCATGTTTACATATAAGGGAATATTTTTTTACAACTATTTTAAAACGTTTTGACACGAACATGTTCACTCTTTCAGGCTATATTCATCATGTTCACTTAGACCTTGGCCCCTCCTATTAATGCTGTAGGTGGACTTATCAGCAACTTTCGATGTGTAAAATGCGTATTCAATATAAACACTATAGGTACAAGTTTTTCAAAATAAAATGCAGTAATAATAAATACTTCCATAAATGTTGATTAAATTTCTAAAACTTTAACAAAACCAAGCTACACAGAAAAAAATATTTACATTTAAACTTTCTTGTGTTATAACTTATAACACATTTCTTAAACAGAAAACGGAGAATTTCAAAATGATTTGGAACATTAATATCTGTTTTACATGCGATGTAGAAATTTTAGTCATAAACGTGTAAAAACCCATGGGAAAGAGAAATTATTTATTGTTTTTGCTACGCTTTATTTAGTTAAGTAAATTTACAATATCTTTGTCAAGAATTCCCCCATTGGCAAGACATTTGATCTGATATTGTGTCGAATGGAAAATATACCATAAGAAACTTCTTCGTATTCTCATGTCAAATAAAATCGTAATAATAAAATACTTCAAGAACTACCCTTGAGAGTGAATAAAGCAAACCGATCTTCGAGATCAATTTACATATAATGTTTCAAAATTTAAAGTTATTTTATTTGAAGAATATGATTCATGTACATCATGAAGAATATACACCTTATTTTTGTTCTTATTTATGACTTCAATACAGAATTCACATCTTAAGGGATAATTGGCTTGAAAACTTAATACTAATCGTATTTGAAAACAAAATGCGCCATATAAAATAAGTTTGTCAACTAAATGTTCTTATTTATGACTTCAATACAGAATTCACATCTTAATGGATAATTGGCTTAAAAACTTAATACTAATCGTATTTGAAAACAAAATGCGCCATATAAAATAAGTTTGTCAACTCAATGTTCTTATTTATGACTTCAATACAGAATTCACATCTTAATGGATAATTGGCTTAAAAACTTAATACTAATCGTATTTGAAAACAAAATGCGCCATATAAAATAAGTTTGTCAACTAAATGTTCTTATTTATGACTTCAATCCAGTATACACATCTTAAGGGATAATTGATTTAAAAACTTAATGCTAATCGTATTTGAAAACAAAATGCGCCATATAAAATAAGTTTGTCAACTAAATGTTCTTATTTATGACTTCAATCCAGTATACACATCTTAAGGGATAATTGATTTAAAAACTTAATGCTAATCGTATTTGAAAACAAAATGCGCCATATAAAATAAGTTTGTCAACTAAATGTTCTTATTTATGACTTCAATACAGAATTCACATCTTAATGGATAATTGGCTTAAAAACTTAATGCTAATCGTATTTGAAAACAAAATGCGCCATATAAAATAAGTTTGTCAACTAAATGTTCTTATTTATGACTTCAATCCAGTATACACATCTTAAGGGATAATTGATTTAAAAACTTAATGCTAATCGTATTTGAAAACAAAATGCGCCATATAAAATAAGTTTGTCAACTAAATGTTCTTATTTATGACTTCAATACAGAATTCACATCTTAATGGATAATTGGCTTAAAAACTTAATACTAATCGTATTTGAAAACAAAATGCGCCATATAAAATAAGTTTGTCAACTAAATGTTCTTATTTATGACTTCAATACAGAATTCACATCTTAAGGGATAATTGGCTTGAAAACTTAATACTAATCGTATTTGAAAACAAAATGCGCCATATAAAATAAGTTTGTCAACTAAATGTTCTTATTTATGACTTCAATACAGAATTCACATCTTAATGGATAATTGGCTTAAAAACTTAATACTAATCGTATTTGAAAACAAAATGCGCCATATAAAATAAGTTTGTCAACTAAATGTTCTTATTTATGACTTCAATCCAGTATACACATCTTAAGGGATAATTGATTTAAAAACTTAATGCTAATCGTATTTGAAAACAAAATGCGCCATATAAAATAAGTCTGTGAACTAAATGTTCTTACTTATGACTTCAATACAGAATTCAAATCTCAAGGTAAAATTGGCTTAAAAACTTAATGCTGATCGTATTTGAAAACAAAATGCGCCATATAAAATAATTTTGTCAACTAAAAGGAGTGCATATTTATTTATCAAACGAATTGAACGTTTTATTTCTCAAAGTTCGTTCAATTGTAAAATGTTCGTACAGACACGTTACAAAATGCAATATCTTCGGCACTGTAAATCGGGTGTTTGAATTAAAAAAAAACACTGTAGTGAAGAATTCAGTTGATGTACTTGTCATAAGAGATTTTAACCAAGTGTTCTAAGGAGGTTGCCATTTGTCATCATAATAACTATCGTACAAATGAACCTATTGAACGGAAAATATAGAACTATAAAAAGAAAATTTAAGATTTAACTCTAAAGAATATTTTTGACGAACAACGTTTTTTCTTCTTCGATTCCTCATGTCTGAGTGTCGCTATCTCTCCGATTTCCTGCCCAAGTCTGCCTACAACAATGCTCCTCGTGTCCTTACTTTGGACTTCTCGGAGTGCTGTCATCTCAGAGGATCCTGATGCGTTCTTTACTTGACTAGTCCATCAGGTCGATAGTCGATGTTTTTTTCGTTAAATAATATTCTTAGAATTATATTTTTAAATATAAATTCAGATGAAAATTATGTGTAAAAATCAGGCTGGGCCAATTGAGAATCGAACACGGAAAGCCAGAATTTTTTTTTGCTGCTATATTGTCGATGTATAAAAACTTGTAAAATAAACATTTTTTACAACAATTGTTGAGTTTAGTGGATTGTTAGACTGATTTGTTTTTATTTATCACACATTTATCTTCCATTTTTCAAGTCTTAGCCCTGCCCAAGACGAATTGCTCTGATTAGCGGAAGCGTTTTGGAACCCGCTCAATTTCCTTATCGCCTGCCGCCAGGGCTAAAGGCTCGCCTGGTAGCTCGGCTTCCCCTGCACAGGGAAATAAAGACTTGGATGGCGTGCTATCAATCTATTAAACGCCTCTAACCACCTCATCCCTCTGATTGATTCGAATGGCTCCATATACTATGGAGGGTTTTTTAAAAATACAGGTACATTATAAACTAACTGAACATGTTACAAGTCTGATAATAAAAATAAATAAATGTTTATTATTATTTTCAATGTATGGAAAGACAATGTATAATAAAATAAGAAATGAAGATAATAGAAAAGAGTGTTGATTTAAGAAGATGCAGTGTTTTAAATAAATAAACGAGTATTGAGATAAGCTTAGCTCGAAGAAATAATAAATTTTTAAATGTTTCAACAAGTAGAAATGAAGGAACGAAAAGTTTAGGAAGACGATTGAAAACGTGTCACTGTGAAACCAATCAAATTATGACAGAAAGAAGAGAAGACTACAAAGCCTTTATACTAGGAGAGTATGCATGACGAGGTATATGCATGACGAGGTGTATGTATGACGAGGTGTATGCATGACGAGGTGTATGCAAGACGATGTGTATGCATGACAAGGCGAAAATGTGTGTCAGGATAAAATGAAGTCAAGATCTATTTTTTCTGCCTTCCTTAACATTAATGTAGCATAGTGGAGATGGTGATAATGAAATATTCCACTGTTTAGTTAAATCAATACTACCAACTATGGAGGTTAATAAATCAGGTAATGTAATAGAACACGTGTAATCATCGCCTTTTATTTGAAATGTATGTTTTCAATGAGGTAAAATATTTTTAAAAGATAAATTTAATGTACAATAGATTCATTTTATTATTAAAATCCTATAAAGTTTCTATAAATTTTAAAAAGCTTGCTACTTTAAGAAAATATTTTTCATCAACTGTTCAGCACTGTGCAGTATTGGGGCATCTTGAATGCAATGTTTCAAGAGTGTCCTTGTAACATCTTTGTTTCTATCCAGCCTATAGAAGACCTTCCTCTTGCACGTTTTCCCTCAACTGAACCCGTGATCACCAGCATTTCAAGACTTTTATTGAACTTTGTATCAACATGCCCAAAGAATGTAAGGATTCTTTCCCATATACTGCCTCAAGTAATTTGGTAATCGTTAATTCTTGAATGATAGAGATATTAATGCGCTATGTGGATTACCAACTATTTAAACTGATTTCTAATACCATATTAGGAACTCGATGTTTAAGAATTTATAAAAGACAACTGATAAGCAACGTTATGATACAATTGGGTGGTCTAATTCGAATTTTCATCTCAAAGCTGGGTGGAAGTTGGAGATGTCTTGGGGGAAGCAGGGGCATCAGAAGGAAAAGCACTTTATGAAGGAAAGGTATGGTACTTCATCACAATATAATTATATTACGAAATATTTACTAGTCACAAGAAATATTGGATTTCATACATACTTACTGGTGGTTCAGTATCACTATTAGAGTCCAGCAGGGCTGTCTCTTGGTTCCCTTTATATTTATCATCCTTATGAATGTTTTACTCAAAAAACTGATGAAGGTTATGAGTGACCTCCCATTGCTACAAATATTAGTAACTGCTGTGATTGTGGAAGAAGTGGATGACCTTAAATGTGCCGATAATATCGCCTTCTTACGAAAATTTCGAAATTTCATAGTAAAAAAATATTAATTCGAAAATGAAAAACGGGATATCAATAATGAAAAATACGACTATCGCCCAAGAGACGTCTGGCAACAACTTAACTGTAAATGTTTGAACAAATATTTAGAAAACAACAATATAATGAAATGATAGAGAAATAAGAGAGGGTAAATGAGAGAGGGTAAACCCAATCAGACTAGTTTATAAGAATTTATTATCATTAAAGTGAAACATTTATATTTTAAAATCAATTTATTTGTGATTCAATAAATATTTTCCACCATTTCGTACACACATTGTGTTGCGATAATTGATGACAATAATAAATATGATTTCCAGTTGATATCAGTAAAAGTGTCAATCGAATTTCTAATATTCTGACCATCTATAGTGTGATAATATGCTAAGAAAATTATATATTTAAATGTTCTTATGGAAATAAATACAATAGGCTTGAATATGGTCAAGAAATGGAAATATATTTATTTCATATGCTTCGGGAAAAAACTTTAAACAATTAAAAATATAGTGACAAGGCGCAAAATATTAAGTAGTCACAGTCTAAAACGCATTAGTTTCGAAATCATCATCGTAGCTTCCCTCTTCTTATTTTGGGTCTGGGTCACGGCCTTACCAGTGTAGATATTCGCTTATCTGGGTTGTTAGTACACATTACAGCTTCCACACATTTCAATATTTGTCTCTCCGTGTACAACCTTCAACTTAATTTGATCAAATTTCATGCCATAAGGGTCACAGGTTGACACTGATCAGGTCTTATCGATGTGCTTTTGATTTAAGCTTTTGCGCCGAACAAAGTAAGCAACCATTTAAAACTTTTTAATGATGCAATTATTTTTAAACAATGCATTCTTCTAAAATGAATAATCATGTTCGTCGGATTCTTAAAGCTTTTAAATGTGCTTAATATGACTATTGTGTCTTTTGTTAATTAATATGCATTGAAACTTTGATTAAAACATTTTAAATTTAAAAAATAAAGCATTCAAATAGTTATCAAAATTGGTGACGGACGAAAAAATCGCTTTAAATACCACCCTGACTGATTTGAATTGAATAGTTAAAATATTTTTTTCTATGGCAAAAAAACTTCTTCAAACGTTCTACACACTGTTTTTTTTTTTCAAAATAAAAGTTTCTAGAACCCTTAAAAATATTTTTTTTTTCATTACTAGTAAGAATTTTAAAATGAACATAAACCTCATGATGACCCTGTATATTTTTTGATAAGAAAGCTATTTAAAATTTGGGATGTAAGCAATTCGAGACCGCAGGAAACATTATTACGTACGTTATTTAAATAATGAAGCTCGATATGCTAAGCCAAAAATGTTTCAAAATAAATAAATAATATATTTATTTTTTCAAAACAGGCTTAGCCCAATTAAATAAAAATGAATGTATATGAATACATACGAGTATATACACACAAACATATGATACACATATATTCACAGTCACTTAAGTACGTTGATATGCGATTCTTACGCGCTCAATCTAAGAATAAAATTTACTTTTGCTTTTGGTAATGTGATATGAAATATGTCAATTTCCGAAGCAGTCCCGTTCAGAAGAGTTAAGGCCCTTCCAACAGGCATAGCGGCTGGAAGACCCGTTCTTGCGTATGTTATTGAGAACAGTTCTTGCCGGCGCAGTCTAGTGTAATTGTTAGGAATATTTAACGCTAATCTTTGTAGTAATGCTGGACATATCATAACTCCTCGAACGGTTTGACAACGTATACCAGATATACTTCCGTAGATTAAGTTTTAGTTTTTTGTATGAAACCTCGAATTGGAAATAATGTTATTTTTAATACTTTTACTAAACATAAGAGTTTACTATTACTAATTTTGGAAAAAATCAGCAAAAAAATTATTCGATAAGTCTGTTCATTCTGCATTAGATTTTTTTGTGTTCTATTATCTCTTCTTCGTGTTTTCATTCCTTGATACAAGTACTGGATTATTATTATGACAATGTTATACTCGTACATTGTACATATATGTTTTGTTATTGAAAAGGAATGAGTGTAACAACATTGTCAGATAGAAAGAAAAAGTTTGACATTTCATTATTATTTAAGATTATCAGTTCATATTTCAACAGTCTGGAACTAACTTAAGTTGTCATGATACACGTTTATAACAGATCTATCCGATTAAAAAAATATGTTTTAACAATAGTATAACTCCCGCGTAACATGATTTCACAAATTGGGTAGTTAATATAAGCATTGTCTGGGGTTTTATATGGCCTTGACAACTAAGAAGAGTAAAGTAAAATTATTCTTGTCGGGATAAATTGTATCAATTGAATAAATAAATAAATACAGGTTTATTGATAGCAACATAGTATGTACATAATACATTTAGAGACATTTCAAGAACACATTAAAAAGATAATACATAAAAAACAGAAGCTATCAAAAGGTTTGGGCTCATTAATTACATCCCCCCGGCCAAGACGCACCCCACCAATATAAGGTGAGCCCAGCCACGGGAACACCAGATGTTTTTCAGCCCACACCCTTGAACACGTAGAACAAGAAGATAAAAAAACACAGAAAATAAATAGATGACAAAGAAAAATACATTCAACAAAGAAGACATTAAAAGGTCCGGGCTCATCCTACAAACATTCCCCCGGCCGAGATAAATCCCACCAATGTAGGGCGAGCCCGACCGCCAGGGCATCGGGGGGCTTCCATCCCACACCCCCGCATATCTAGATTAAAGAATAAACAAAAAAAACAAAAACGTATGGCAGAAAACAAAATAAAAAGTAAACCCACATATACCACCTCAGGTTAACTGTCAGCAAGAACGAAAAAAAATAAAAGTCTCAAAGGAGTCCAAATTTTACAAAATGCCAAATGGGAAATGAAATATTTGTAACAACATTGAAATAGTTTGGCAGTAATACATTGAAATAGTTAAGCAGTTTTAAAATAATGAATGAGAAGATAACGCACAAACACGTACGCACAATCCCCGATTCACCACCAGCGAAAAGAAAGAAAAAGAAAAAAAATTATATAATGCTTGCTTTTTTTTTTAATTTTGTTTTGAGTTCATCGAACCTGTTTTTTTTTTCGATACAATAATACTTCTTATATGTGCGTATAGGTATAAATTAATTTGTTATTTTTCAGCAATTTTTTCATAATAAATCATTAAATCGTCGGGATAAAAATTAATAAAAATGTTTTGTATATTTTAAAAGAAAAAATATAAATATAGTATAATACTCCAAAAACCCAGATTTATTTGTCTTATCCGAGGAACCGGTGAAGCGATTTTCATAGGACAGCACATTTACTGCTTGGTCGTGCGTCTCTTCACTCGAATTTGCTATCCGTCGTTTCACTCAATAGGTTTTTGTTTCACTCAATGGACGTTTGTACATTCTTAAAATAAAATAAAAAAAACCTTATAAAATCGCTATAAAGGTTTTTTTCGCTTGACCACGTGGCATTCTCATATTGTTTCTCCATTCTGTCTTAAATGTATTTTCTTCACCATTATCTTAAAAATATACATGCATTTCTATGTACACAATATGTTGCTATCAATAAACCTATATTTCTGGATATGTGTGTATATGTTCATATGTTGGTATCAATAAACCTATATTTTGGATATATGTACATACTATGTTGCTATCAATAAACCTATATTTCTGGATATGTGTGCACATGTACATACTATGCTGCTATCAATAAACCAATATTTCTGGATATGTGTGTATATGTTCATAATATGTTGCTATCAATAAATCTATATTTTGGATATATGTACATTCTATGTTGCTATCAATAAACCTATATTTCTGGATATGTGTACATATGTACATACTATGTTGCTATAAATAAACCTATATTTTTGGATAGGTGTGTATATGTTCATAATATGTTGCTATTAATAAACCTATATTTTTTATATATGTACATACTATGTTGCTATCAATAAACCTATATTTCTGGATATGTGTAAATATGTACATACTATGTTGCTATCAATTACCCTATATATCTGGATATGAGTATATAGGTAGGTACAAATTATATTACTATGAATAAACCTATTTTTCTTTTTTGTTGATATATATAATATATCATAAACATATCTATGAGACTAAAAGAAATGCATAAGGCTACAAATTTGTTAAAAAAAAATATTACGAAAATTATATTTCCCTTCCCTTACCTCTAACTCCATAACGAAATGATTAGTTGTATGTATTATTTCCTTTGAAATTCACTAAACTAAAGGTACATTACTAAGGAAGAGGCTTAAAACAAAGCATCTCAGAATTGATACTATAAATAAACGTTGTACTGCAAATATATGGGCAATGGACATGCATCCAATAAATACTATAAATGTGATTAACATACCATTACGCCACCTCCATGCTGGGATAGGCAGAGATGATACCGTGACAGACTTTCTGACGACACACATCTACATACATACACCTCCTCAAACAGCTCCTCTGATTTTTAACGATTCTGTCTTTTAAAATATCGTGTACTTGATTCAACCATACTTTCCTTGATGTGACTTCCACGCATTCCATTCACATTTACACTGTACATTTATTTTGTGAGTCTTTCTTCTTTCATTTATTACACGTGCCCAAACCATCCCAGAGTATTCTTCTTAATCTTACTCAACACATTCGGTTTAAGTTCAAATTCATCCCTAATCATTTCATCTCATATTATGTCATACCTCATGTATTCTTCTCAGTGCACGTATTTCTACAGCATATATACGACTCCTTTCATTATTATTCCACGTCTACGTTTCAATCACATACATCAAATTTTGGAGATCTATTATCTCTGCCTATCCTGCAAGGGACGCGGCGTGATGATATATTGGCATCGTACGGGCTAAATCGATGTACTCTTGATTTCAGTTTATGTATGTCAACCAAGTGTGTTACAAACAAAGTTAGTACTAAAATTATGTTGTGGGCTATAAACTTGACAGATTTTGATACTGTTCGGTTCGAAAATATATTTTTAAATACTGTATTGATTTAGTTTTCTATCACTACATGTCACTCAATGTCCCTCAAAAATCTTTCATAATCTGAGAAAATTCTACCTTAATAGTAGAATATGTCAACATACAGTACTTATTACAATAAATACTATAAAAAAGATTAACTGAGAGAAATATAAATATTATAAAAAAAATATATCTCCACTTCAAATGAAATCGATAAATATAAAAGCTATATATTTTATTCAAAATATAGGCAAGGTTTATATTTGATAAAATAAACAACTACACGCTACGACGTTGAAATCGTTTTTTCCACTAATCAGTGTAATTATTACAATAAACTGGGATAATAGTGTTTATAATAACAGCCTTCCTTAATTCATATTGGTACAATCTTTAAGTTACAAATATTTATGGTTATTAATTTGATACATGGTTAAGTTTCCACAATCGTACAAACGACGTGAGAGATAAACCGCACTAAAATCAGAATAATTTACCTGTATTGCTACACGTGTGCTATGCCTCACCGAGATAAAATACAACAAGGCACTCGTACATTCACGGTGATTGTGAACCTGCGACACTCTAGATGAAACTGATTTCATATTATTTATTTAATATAAAATTATACAAACAAAATACTCATCGTTACGTCGCATCCCTTGTGAAATATATTAGGCAGAAGGAACAGATCTCAAAACTTTTCCCTCCAACCGTACAACTTTCATCTCCTCCACATTCATACATGTTTTCATGAACAATTTTCTATTATTCATACTTTTCACTTTATATTCTTTTAAAATCTGCCCTACTTTATCCAGTCACTATAAATTACAATACATTTGCACTATATGTTACCATATATTCGTTGTACATGCCCGAACTATCTCAAAATTAAACTCAACACATTAGCCTTAAAAGTTCACATTCACCTTAATCACTTTATTTTTTTTTTCGTTTTTCGTCATAAATTGTCACGCAATATATTTTTCTCAGTAAACGCATTTTTATACAAAATATTCGACTTATTATAGTACTTTCCCACATCTATACATCAAAATTGATATTAAAACACTATTGTGGTCTATCAATCTTTGGTTTATTTTCTTCGAATAAACATGTTTGCATTGAACGGTGCTGATATAGAGAGAGTGAAACAAATTAAATACCTCGAAAGTAACCTAGTGGAAGACCTCGACCCAGAAACCGAAGTCAAGTGCAGAATTGAATCATCTCGAGCGGCTTTTTAACAAAATGAGAAGCGTATTCTGCGATGATAATCTAAACTTGAAACTTCGACAACGGTTAGTCAAATGGTCAGTGTTATTGCATGGAGTGGAATCATGGACCCTCAAAGTTAGTAGTATGAACCGACTGGAAGCATTCGAAATGTGGATACACCGGAGAATGCTACGGATACCCTGGACGCATATGGTCAGCAACACAAGGGTTCTTCAAAGAGCCAAAGTTGATAGAGAGTACAAATTACTGTACCTGATCATCCAAGGAAAAATAGAGGGTCGAAGAGGTGTTGGTAGGAGGCAAATCTCCTGGCTCCGCAATATACGTGATTGGACTGGTATAAAGAGCGTTGGGGATCTTTTTCGGGCTGCCGGGGACAAATATGCCTACTCTCAGGTAGGCATATTTGTCCTCGATAGTCAACGTTGGGGGACCTGACATGAAACTAGGAAGAAGAAGAAGATACATATTTAAGTACATCTTCTCTTCACGTCGTTGTATCTCTCGTAACTCCTCCATCATTTGAGAAAAACTACCCAAATAACTTAAATAAGCAATACCCATCTCATTTAGTGAAATAAATAAATTAATTTTGAATATGTGAAATGAAAACGGGAATGCTTCAGATATATTTTTTTTCAATTTGGTTCATATCCACAATACTACATTTATACTTTACATCACGAGTACATTACAATACCAAAAAGGCTACATTTTGTAGATATGAGAACTTTTTCTCTTAGCATGATCTGTGACAAAGGTGTCTCACTCTCATTTTTGTATGTTTAATAATTAAGGACAAAATGTTATATATTTATCCCTTATACTGAAACACGCCGCTGAAATATTCACACCCTTATAAATATTTAAATCCTAGACTATCACGTATTTGTTCGCAGCCGCATCATAACATAATCTCAACTATCATATCGAAACCGTGTTCAAAACACGTTCTACATTTGCATCAGCCACTTACTCTTATACCTAAGTTTAGAATTCAAAAAGCTCCTCACTTTCACCCTATTAAGAAATTTTAAAAATAAATTATATCGAAAAAAAAAATTACACTCCCATAGCAATGTGTCGTAAATTTTTGATGTTGAAACCGCAAATTACTTCATCTAAATGGCATATGACTATGTCACATCAGAATCAGACATTTCGAGTCTCCTCTCTTATTCTTTGACTGAATTTGTTTTGCTTCGAGGTTTTACAATTAGTCCCGTTGGATCATATGTCATATTTTGTTTTAATAATCTAAACGCTAGAGATAACGTTACTACAGCCAATATGTTTGTTAATAATTAACTTGTGTTAATATTACTCGAGCCAATAAACAAGTGAATAGCAAACTTGTGGTACCGTTACTAGAACCATAATATCATTGTAAAGGAAACTTCTATTAATATTCATAGAACTAATACATAAGTTAATAGCAAACTTGTAGCAACGCCATTAAAACCAATAGTTTAATGAATAGCAAACTTGTGGTAAAGTTACTAGAACCAAAATATTAGTGAATTGCAAACTTGTGGTAGCGTAACAAGAACCAAACTATTAGGGAATAGCGAAGTTGTGGTAACATTACTACAAAGAACCAACATATTAGTGAATAGTAAACTTGTGTTATCATTATTGTAATCAAAATATAAATGAATAGCAAACGTATGGTAACGTTACTAGAACCAAAATATAAGTAAATAGCGAATTTGTGATAAGTTAAATAGAACCAATAGGAAAATGAATAGCAAACTTGTGGTACCATTACTTGAGCCAAAAGATTAGTGAATAGCAAACTGGTGACGTTACGAGAACCAAATATAGTATATAAGTGAATAGCAAACTTGTGTGACAAGTTTACTAGAACCAATAGAATAATGAATAACAAACTTGTGGTTACATTAATAGAACCAAAATATTAGTGAAAAGAAAACGTATGGTAACGTTACAAGAAACAATAAATTAATGAATAGCAAACTTGTTCCTTATAATTTATAAAATGTTTTTAAGCTTCTTTTTAAATGTGATTTCACCTCAAGTTATTTAACTGCGTTTTATAAATTCCAAAATAGAGCGTCTTAAAACACATTTTCATACAATAACGGGCCATAAAAGTCATCAGTTTATATTAAGTATTATTAATGATACAATAAACCAGATTTTTGGATTTTTTAAACAGGAAGCGATGCTATTTAAAACTCTGGATAAAGTTTGATGTAATACCACAACGTGACAAAAATATCGAGAAATAATTTCGTAAACTTTAATAGCACGTACTAATTTACGGAAAGTTGAGTGGGTGTGTGTATGAGTTGAAAAAAAAAGCATTTAAATAAATATCACCATCAGATATGTAAAGACAGTGTTTTTTTTTAGAGGTACTCAAAGCAGTTTTTTGCTATATTTTTACATCTTCAGTGAAAAGGTTTTTTACTGCTTAACTTAAGAGTATTCTATGTATTACATATTATTATTTATCTCTCTTAAAAACAGAGAAGATCAATCTTGAACAATATAGTACCATTGCGTAGTATGTTTGCTGATTATATATTCCTAGGATTAACATAAATTTGGATCATATCATATCATATGTGAATTTGGAAATTCGTAAACGGCCGTTTTTCCGCCACCGATTATACACAAGTTGTTTCTACACAAATATTTTTCTACGCTGGTCGTTTTCTGCACACATTTTATAGAGAAACATTTCAATGTGAAAATGTTGATTATTTAACTTAAAACTTTTGAAATAGATATTTAATTTATTATCCAAATGAAATAAGGTTTATGTATACCAGAAAGCAGTTAGTTTTCCATTTTTTTAGGTTTTGTAAAATTGTATCCAAGAACAAATATAGCTTTTTTTATTAAAAACTAACATAAATATCCAAATTATAATCATAAATGTTGAAATAACTTTTATTGAAAAAATCTGAAAATTGCATTCCTGCATTTGGTAACATATGTAATTATACCTGAAAGTGTTACCATTCGAAGTATAAATATTTTCTGCTAAAACATTTAACTTAAAATCGTTGAGCGTATAAATGTCAACATGGAAACGGTGGCGCAAAAATAAATTGCGTATAAACGGTGTGGAGCAAAAACAGTCGCGCTAAAGTGTCAGTGTGGAACCGTCCAAGACACAATAAGCTTTACCATTTATTTACCGTTCGAGAAGGATAGATGAAGGAAAACATTCTTGTAGGACAACGTGCCTTAATTCTATTAAGCGGAATTAAATAAAAAATAATAATGTTCGCGTTCAATTTAAGCAATGATCTTTTTTACATTTTTTTTGTTTATGTGCTCTGATATTCCTTAACACTTGCCACCCTATGATGGATAGTGAGTGACCAGGACTTAAATAATAAAATAATTTTATAGCTAATTACAAAAAATAGCCTAGCAGATTTTGCATAATTTTAATTTAAAACATACATTTTTCACTGGATGCTGAGCGTCCAGCACAGTGGCAGGCGGAATTGTTTAGCACAGTAAGGCAAGTGTTAAACAAGCAAAACGATTGTGGTCATTAAATATTTGGAAACTCAACGGACAGCATATTATAATATTTAACACAAAAAATATATTGTTATTCCACTAATTGCATTAAACGGCTTAGATGAAAGCGACACCCAGAACCGAAGAATATACAGCCTGAGAACGAGAAGAGCCGACCCCAACAGCCTACCTAGGCAATGAGTTGGTACAGTGCCAGGAAGAAGAATAAGGCTAATTGTATTAAGCCCTGCTACACGCGATCCGCCTGAAGAGAGCCTCGGGAAAGGAGGTAAAAACTCATGTGATGGAATTTATTAACATAATAAATATCAAAGTAATTCAGTAACATTAATTTTTTTTTCGAATAGCTTGTTGGCTCACTAGTATTAACTTAAGAAATTTTAATTTTAATTTATGCAATTTTAATTTATCTGAAGAACAAACATCTCATTACTCGAGGAGTTAAATGTAATGGCACGACCGTCTTCAATATGATGTCAGCGTATCCTGCGGATTTTCAGACACATTTTTAGACATAAGCCAGATAACCTGGCAAAAATAACCATCATATGAAGTGTACCATGAAGAAGTGGTAAAGCGCTAGCAAGGTGGCGTGATCAGGTTAAAAAATTGTTTGGGCAAAACCTGTACACTGCCACGCAAACGGCAAATGGTCTAGAGGAGTGGAGGCACGTCGTCGAAACCTGCACCACCAACATACCATAGATAAATCACGAATCTCAGCCACGAGAAATGGCTGCGGTGATTAAAGGAGTGTTCTTAACATTTGGATCACAGCGGTAAGCGTTTGAAAATTTAATGATAATACTTCCTCGTTTTAAAATGAAAGGCAACAAACTCAGATCCATTAAAATTGTACGTCCGAATTAAATAACCTGTTGTTTTTTCGCAAATTATGTAGATTTCTTGTCATGTGTAAATAAATAAATAAAAAAGGCGAATTTTTTGGGAGTACGGCCGATCTTTTTCATCTAGCGATGAACCCTTCGATAGAGTTGCTGACTAATATTAAAATCCGAAAGGTGTCCTACTTGGGTCATGTACTTAGATAACTAAAGTACAAATTACTGCATCTGATCATCCAAGGCAAAATAGAAGGCCGAAGAAGTGTTGGCAGGAGGCAAATCTCCTGGCTCCGCAATATACGTGATTGGACTGGCATAAGGGGCGTTGGGGATCTTTTTCGGACTGCCGGGGATTAAGATATCTACTCTCAAGTGATATTCAACGTTCGGGAGACCTGACATGACACTGAGAAGAAGAAGAAGATGAACCATTTGTATATCAACTAACCTTATCTAATTTTCAACATATTCATTTGTGATTCACTAGACTCAACCAAGGTTGTGAAGTCAGCATAAATATTTCCGAGTCCAGCTTTGCCTTCGATTCCAGTTTTAAATATTGGCTCCGGCTCCGGCTCCGACTTCAGCTCCAACTCCGACTTCAGCTCTGATTCCAAATCCAGCTCCGATTTCGACTTCAGCCCAAATTTTAGAATAAATACGTGTATACAGCCCTTACCATATGGTAAACTTAATTATGTGGCTTAACAACGTAAATGTGTTTTTTTTTTAAATAATGTCTATGGAAGATTTGTCATCATACTACATGATATTTGTACTAAATAGTAAGTATAATAGTTATTAATTTCTTTATATTATTTATGTAGCCAATTACTTGAAGAAAAAAAAAAGTTGGTGTTGAATTTAGAACAGCATCTAGAATATGTTCCCACTCCACAAAATATAACCGACTCCACGACTTAACTCTACAAGACTGAACTGTGGAATAAGCCTTCAAGTGTTCTCAACTGGGCGTCATTCTCAATGAGGTTCGAAAGAGAATAAATTAAATCACATCACTGAAAATAATCTTGCATTCTTATATTATTTGTTCTTTATATTTTTTCTTTTAATATTCACAGATAGTTTTTTTTTGTTTATTTAAGTCTTGCGATTATTTTGCAAATACAGCCGTGTTTCAAAATACTGTACGTGTTGTACTGGTTGATTGTCACAACCAGTTAAATTCCCTATTGGGATAGCAAGATAAGACAGAGCGCTAGATTTACTCATCGCTACACACATCTTTCGCCTCTTCCACATTCACATACCTTCTTACACAACGCCTATAATTTCTCTGAATTTTACGTTTCCTTCTTTCCTAACAACTATTTCTTCATTCATTCTTCCCACGAGTCCAAATCATCTCAAAATGATCTTTGTCTTACTAAATACATAAACTTTAAATTCACATTATATTTAATCAATTTAATTCGTGTTCTGTGATACATTGCCCATCCATATACTCTTCTCAGTGCGTGCAATTTTATAGCATTTATTCGATTCCTTTCAGTATTTTTTCCACAATCACGTTTCACTATCAAAGTTGGCATTAAAATACTGTTGTGAACTATCGTCTTATTATATTTAGATACTGTCCGGTTCGAGTATGTAAGTATATGTTTTAGTGCCCCATTTGTTTTGTTTCCCATCACTACACGCCATTATATGAATTCCTTGTAACTTTTCCATCATCTAAATAAACTTCATAAAATGTGAAATATGTCAACTTATCTTATCTCTCGTTGCTCATCCAAACATCCCGTTTCCTTTCCTTTCACACTTTTCCTCATTACTTTGGATTACGTAGTATTTATTTTTACATTAAATAATAAGTAAATTTTGAGAAACACAATTCTATCAGCCATAAATTTAAGTTTAGGTGGTCCTTAATATGAAACAAGATTCAAAATATTCGTAATATTTACTTCATCTTTATTTCTTCAAAATCCTTGAATTCAAATCCATTTTGATATTCACATTTTGCATGCGTGCTTTTTTTTTTAGTTATTTAATATTTAATACTTGTTTAAAACAACATTCAACCAAAATTCATGATTATGTGTAGTTCCACAAAATCATGAATTTTGATAATACTTCATAAAAAGGGTAGTCTACACATACTTCTTAATGCTGAACATGCCATCCATATTTCAAACACATTGATGTAAACCAAATGAGATCTTGAATTCTAGTTTAACTATGAATCATTAATTAAACCATCTGGTTTTAGTTCTAATTTATATTTTTATTAAAATATTACTTAATAAAACAAACGATAACCAAAAATAATATAGATCTTTGATTCATAAACTTATACACAATAATAATATGAAAAATACATTACAAGCGACTAAAATCAAACAAGAAATGTACTTTAAATATAATGAAAAAATATTTATAGTTTCAAGAATGCCCAAATATACATAAATCTTATAAATCACAATTTACTTTGAAAATTCATACAGTGGAGAACAAATTTCGTCTCGCAGCTACAGTACTGCCCGAGCATGTCGTGTTTGTTGATTGCCTGTATAAAAAAATAATATTATCAAATCAATCGTGGCTGGGCCTAGATAGTCCAAGATCCTCTCGCCATTCTAACATAAATTCAGTTAGAAAGCAAAGCTGTGCTGCAGAGTTTTTTTTTTAAAGTAAGTGATCCGTTGCACACCAGCAAACTCCCTTATAACACCGCTGTACTGGATCCGATGGCACACTAACGTGAGACGTTTGGAGCATACCGGCAAGTGTTTTTTTTTTTCTCTTTTTCGAAAGAATAGATATGACCAAAATGAAAGGTATCGTTAAACCCTTGAATACTTGACCGAAAAAATGTCTGTCATTCGAGGGGAGTAGGACAGTGCGGGATTTGAACCGACGACCTTCCGCACGGATGTCCAGCGTATTACCGCGCGCCCATGCACCTCTCAATATTAATATTATGAAATAAAGTGCTTATGAATCTCAATGAATAGTTCTAAATGAGTGATTATCCGTAAGGAGAACAAATAATCAGACGCATCGCTGAGAGTAGGATCTGAGTGCATAAATGCATCTGGGATGATGGATTAATGATCAATGGGATCATTCCCGAAAAATCAGAACCAGGATTAAGAACAAACGCGCAACGAAGAGACCCATAGGTAGATGTTGTCATTTGGATAAGAAGTATTTTAGAGTACTTTCAGTATTTTATGAGAGGAAACAAATATTAAGTCATCCAAGTCATATTGCAGGGGAAGATACAAGAAAAACGAAGGGAAGGAAGAAGAAAAACTTAAAAGGATGCCAGTGTAGTTAAGAAATATTGCTAATAGCAGCTGCAGCTGAAGTTAAAATAGCTGACAAAGATGACAAAGAAGAAAGAAAGTGCTTATTACATGATAAATAAATAATAGTCTGAAAATAATAAAAATAGGATCAATTATTACTAATGCCTCCCTGTAAAGAAGTTCAGTTATGGCTACAAAATGTATTAAGGATCTCAATCTTTATGCTGGAACCAAAATGACACTGTGAGTTGAAAGCTTTGGTTTCCTGCAAACGCTTTTTGTATAAATTAGGCATGAAATTTAAATTTCGTGGGACAGATAATAAATAACGTTTAATCACTGTCTTTTTATTTGCATTAAATCTTCGTCTTTTTTACTGGCCATAATTTTCTGACTTCTGTATGATCGCTCTTTATGTAAATATGTCCTACTCACTTTATGGAATTGGATGCTTAATAATTCAAAGCCGCAAGCGAGTCTTGCGTTCTGTTTGCTAATTTTGACCTTACGAAACCATTCTGTTACATTTTCATAACAAGGACATCTTTTTGATCAAGAATGTGCCTTGCAAATAATATGATATTTTTTCCCATGGTCTTATGGTTAGAATTCATATGATTGTAAACAAGTAGAGGCTCCCAGTTCCATTAATAGCGGATACACTGTCTGGTTTAACTCATAGGCCATTTTAGATCTGAATTTATGTTTTTACTGTATTTGCTGCTTACTATTCCTGTCTATAACATTTTAAAGCAAAATTAAAAATAGTGACATGCTAGAAAAAACAACCTTAATATAGGCTGCAATATCTTTTATCTGCTGATTATCGTGGAAATTCGGTGTCCTTGTCACCAAAATGTTGGTTTAATTTATCAAAACTGTGTGTTTGCTGAAATGCTACAGCTTGTGTACAATAAACGAATACACGCACAGGCGTATTTTGTTCACAGACACACACCTACAATATCTCGTGAAGGAGTGGGATTATCACCCACTTATATAAAATTCTTCTTCTTCTCAGTGTCATGCCAGGTCTTTCCAACGTTGAGTATCACCTGAGAGTAGACATTTTTGTCCCCGGCAGCCCGAAAAAGATCTCCAACGCCCCTTATGCCAGTCCAATCACGCATATTGCGGAGCCAGGAGATTTGCCTCCTGCCAACACCTCTTCGGCCTTGAATGATCAGGTGCAGTAATTTGTACTTTGCTCTTATAAGTACATGACCCAAGTAGGACACCTTCCTGATTTTAATATTAGTCAGCAACTCTCTATCAACTTTGGCACTTTGAAGAACCCTCGTGTTGCTGACCATATCCATCCAGGGTATCTGTAGTATTTTCCGGTGCATCCACATTTCGAATGCTCCCATTTGGTTCATACTACTTACTTTGAGGGTCCATGATTCTACTCCATGCAATAACACTGATACATATAACAGAAATAGTCTATTGTATTGTATTCCATATTATGTTTTGTGTAGGAAATTTGATGTTTTTCTAACAAAATTCATGGAAGTAATGTAACGTATTCAAAACTATTACAATTAAAAAAAAATGGTGTATGAGTTATGATGTGTTATTTTGTACTTTGAAAATTTTCTGCTCTATAAGATACTTTTACGTTACATATATTATTTTATTTGATTACAAGCCTTCAAAATGGAATGTCAAGTAGACGAAAGTGAGCATTTTCGACACCTTCTATACGCGTTCAATCAAGAGAATAAAGCTGCTCGAGATATTTGCAAAGTGTACGGTGAAGATGCCATGAATGAAAGGACAGCTTGTGGATGGTTTTTGCATTTCAAAGACGGTAATTTCGACCTGAAAGACATGGAGCGTTCCGGACGAAAAGTGGACTTCGATGAGTACCGCTTAAACCATATTATTCATGAAGATCCCTTTCAAACCACCGCAGAATTGGCTGAGCAGATGAATTTTAGTCACACGACTGTATACCGCCATCTTAAATCAATGGGAAAAATCCAGAAGTTCGGCACTTGGGTTCCACATGTTTTAAGTGAAAACAACAAAAATCAATCAGCAGCTTTGGCAACTTTATTCCCTCGATCGAACGCGAACAGAAGAAGGTGTCGAAAATGCTTACTTTCGTCTACTTGATATTCTATTTTGAAGGCTTTTAATCAAATGAAATATTATATATAACGTAAAAGCAAACAAAATATCTTGTAGAGCAGAAAATTTTCTTTCGAAGGACGTATAACCTTAACCATTTTGTTTTACTTTTGGTGCTCATTTTTAGTTTGGAATAAAATGGACACAACTTATGTTAACACCTAATATCATTTAACTAAAAATATTGTTTGATGCAAAACGAATATAAGGAGGAAGTAAAGAGATGGAGCTATGTATAATATAGGAAGGAAAAACAAACAGGTGTAAATGCGTAAGAGACAAAAGTAATATTTGATGTCTCACTGTCATATGAACCATATAATAATAAGAAAACAGAAATAATACGATATGAATTTGAAATGTAAGCTGATGTTTTGAGTAAGATGAAGAAAAGCCCTGTGGGATGATTAAGAACACGTGAAACGAATGAATTAAGAAAGACTTATAAATAAATATACAGTACAAATTTAAGTTGAAGAAGATCAAGGAAATTAGAGTTGAATCAAGTGAAAGATATGTTTAAAGAAAAAAAATAAATAGTAGGAGCTGTATGAGGTTTGTGGACGTAGAAGAGGCGAAACATGCGTGTCGATATAAGAAAATCTAACGTTCAGACTTCTCTACCAACCGTAGCAGGAAAATCTCATGGTGGTATGTTATGTACGTATTAGAAAACAGATAAAACCTTAATTTTCTTACGTCTTACGGAAACCAAGTTTAAAATCTACTAATAAATATTAAGAAGGATTTAATATGCGTATATCAATAGGAAAAAATAATATTTACCAAATCAAACAAAAAGAACAGATACTTTAAATAAATATGGATTATTAATTTTAGTGAACATTTTTTCATCAACGACATCCATGACTTAGATTGTAAGACGCTTTTATTTCAATGCGAGGGTAACGGGTTCGATTTTCGTAACAATACTTACACGCGCTAGACTTGTTCTTCATTCTTTTGACTTGACACTTGTGCAAATACTGTTGCCTTTGCGCATGTAAAGTAGTATTGCCAATATATGTGCATTCTAAATAACGAGATCCGTGACTTACTAATACGCGTAATTTACACCCGAGGGTTTTGGGTTCGATTCCCAATTACACGAAAAAAAAAACACATACGCAAAACGTGTCCAAGTGTTACTGCCTTTCCCATTCAGGGCAGAATTGCAAAAACTTACGATGGTAAACTGTGAGTCCGTATCTCAGGCTCAATTGATGGTGGGCGATGACCATGTTATCTTCAAACCATGTCCTTCAGTATTTCCGCATCATTTACTTAGATATGTTAAAGTGTACCACGGACTATCCAAAGTACGCAATCAAGTCTTCAATGATGACAGGACTCCGACAAGTTCAAAGTAGGGAAAGGTTAAGTGTCATCGTGGGTAGAGATATACGAGTACAAAGGGAACGAGAATATCACGAATTTTTGTCATTATAAATCGACAAAGAAGAGGAATCCTATGAACTAATTGAAAAAAAATACTTGCATTTCATATTATGACGTCGTCCAAAGCCTAGTAGATAAGACAACATTTTGTCAAATGATTTTTTTAAACACTTGAATCGTTAAAAATAAATATTATCGTACATTCGTTGATATCAGAGTTCATCAATTTGAGGATTTTTGCAAGTCTGCCATCTAGGCGGTTGCAGATTTGATTCGTAATGGAACCTTGTTTTTTTTAAATTAAAAAAAGCGTTGTAGATTGATTTTCACTTAAAGCGTCTTCAACAACTTTCAAGTCAGTTGTAATTGATTTCCTTATGCCAACAAGTCTACCTGATTGTACTGTATACAACGCAAGTGTAAAACAATATGAAAATTTTCATTAAATTATTTTATAAAAACAATTTCGCATTAATCTTTTGTATGTATCATATTAATTTCAAAGGATAATACAAAACATTTCTTTGAAATAATCTCTCTCTGTTTTCAGAGCTGGAATACACAAACGATTTAAATAGTCCTTTGTTTCCATTCTCGGTCTTCTGTATGAACCTCGCATAAATTTAACAAAAGAATGAAACGAGATATTTTTAAATTTGAACGAGTGCTTATCAATCCTCGCGTGCTCCATTAAACAATATAAACGATCCGCAAAGATGCGATTTTCGGTGTTGAGTCACTGAAAGTTTATAACTACTGAAACTCTGAAATCCGTTGAAAGGCTGAAATTCAGCGCTGAAAATCTTAAGCGTGTAGTGTGCACTTAATGGTGAAGGTATGATAAATTTTACAAGGAAATATTGCAGTTGAAAAAGTTTTTTTGAAATGATAAAATAAATTTTACACAAAATATGCGTCTAGATTTCATCAAATGATGGCTTTTTTGAAAACATTTGAATTATAAAAAATGAATTTTATCATCCATTCGTTGATAACAGAGTTTTAAATTTTTTGAATATTTTTTAAACCCCTCGACTGTTGCTTGATTCTCAGTTGATATATTTTAGTACTAACTCCATGTATGGGAGTGAAATATGGACGAGGAAAAATCACCTGAAGGAAACCGAATATATGCTTTAGAAATGTGTGCATTGAGAAAGGATATAGCCGATTATATCAACCGATTATATCAGCCGATTGTCATTGAAGATGTCCCTAAAATGTTTGGTTTAGGTTGTCAAGACTATGAAGTGCAATAGCATGATGACTGACAATCATATTGGATCAAGAAGGATATTGTATCAAAAAGGAAAAATACACGTATGTATAACATGAAAAATACATTATGTGAAAGTATGCAAAGGGTAAGTGAATTATAAATTCTCTTCTTCTTCTTCCTGGCATTGTCCCAACTCATTGCCTAGTTAGGCTGTTAGGGTCAGCTCTTCTCGTTCTAAGTCTGTATATTCTTCGGTTCTGGGTGTCGCTTTCATCTAGGCCGTTTCTCTGCAGGATTTTGGAGCACTGAGTCATTCAAGAGTTATTTGGTCTTTCTCTGGACGGCTGTCGAGGAAGATCCACAGACATTGCCTGATTTACAGTATAGTCTGGTGGTCTCCGTCTTATGTGCCCGTACAATCTCAGCTGTCGCTCTTTCCGCTCACTATTTATGTCAGTGATTCCCAGGCTACCACGGATGCGTGATTTCTTAATTTTATCTTTCAGTGATACTCCTGCCGACAACCTAAGCATTCGCATTTCTGCTGTTTCAAGTTGCCTAGAGTAGGAGCTTAACATAGTCCAGCATTCTGAGCCATACATAATTGCGGGTCCAACGATAGTCTCGTATACCTTTCCTTTCAGTTTAATAGGCATTTTTGGATCACACAAGACTCCTGTTACCGATCTGAATTTCATCCATCACACACTTATTCTATGGTCAACATCCAAGTAAATTATATATTGAAAGAAGAAAATATAACATCAGAAAAATTATAGGAGTTCTATAATAACAAGAATAGTTGTAGAAAAGGTGAAGAATGTATGTCATGAAAGAAAAGTTTTCTACCTTAACCGATAGGAAAACGGTATGATAGTGTATGTAACATATCTAATAGTAAATGGATGCCCTTAAATAACCAAATAAACTCGTATTTACTTACTTTCGATAGGCGTGTATAGCTTATGTAGAAACTATCTTGTCGGCGGCTGTGATATAACGGTTAGCATTCACGGTAAGCAAGCGGGCGCCCCAGGTTCGATTTTCTTTTCCGAACTGGTTTCAACTTTGACCGTTCTGCATTTTTAATTTTATATTTTTGTTGCTTATATGCTGCGCATGAAAAAAAATATATAATTAAAGACAACACAAAATAATGCGATATAAAACTCTGGTTACCAAAATACTGCAGCAGATTTTAATTGTCTATCGTCATGAAAATTCAATATCTTTGCCATTGGAATTTCAGGTTAGATTTGTCAATAAAAGTTTCCATTCACAAGATGGCTGATGAATGATACTTGATCACGAGGGAAAATCTATCTTATCGTGGAAACCAAGCTAACCGTACGACCTCTTTCCAGAATGTACGATCACTAGCTCTATCCTTCCAGAATTTAAAATTGTGAAATTAAATATTGCAACTTATACCTGTAGTTTTTAACTGATGTTTCGGTTCATCCAATGAGCTTTTCCATAATGCTCTGTCTAAAATACAAGTTTGGTTGTCTGTCTTGTCTTTAGAAGCCCTGAGAATGGGTCGAATTTAGGCCAGCCTACTTGACCTCACATCACTTGTCATTGACTATCTTGTGAGTTTGACAGTTTCCCCGTTTGCTCTGAGTTTCCATGTGACAACAACAACTTGTGGTATTGGTTCCAAAAAACTAGAATTTGGTTCAAAAGTTTCCGAAGCTATTAATATTTTCTAAGAGTCAACACCTGTGCTTTACCAACACCTTAAAGAACACCCAAATATGATTTGTACAAGATGGAAGATTATATAAGCGCATGCTTGGCATATTGCGTTTGCATTGTTTTTGTGTGCAATGTCTTTAATAAGCACCTGGGTTTGTGACCTGTTTTATTTGTATTGATTTTGTGTCTCAACTTCAACAAGCTCATATGATTTATACATTACATATCATCGTTGTTCTGTGAAAAGTATTTTAGCCCATTTTTGCTTAAAATTGCTTTTTGATGTCATTTTACTTAAAATAAAAATATCTACACATGGAAAAAACATTAATTTCCAAAAGTTATATGGTTTCGCTGTTATGAAAAGATAAAAAGTCATATAACTAGATTTTACATCGCCTTCCAAAACTTAAATTACATTTATCTTAAAACTCAATATTTGGACTGAAATGTTAAATGCTTTTCGCAGAACAACGACGATACTCGTATAGTTCTTGAATTAATATATACGTAGTAAGGTTCAAAATTTTTCGATCAAGGGATATAAAATAGGTGACAGAATTGAACAACCATTTTTATTTTCAATACAGTTACCCTGTAGGTATTTTTTTATAACGATCAAGCTAACGATAGCTTAATTTTTCAAAATTACTGAGTAAATATTCTGAAGTATTGTTTTCAAAATATAACCCTGCGAAGATCACTTCTCCGTTACTCTCATTTTTTTCCACGCAATTTGGTCAAGTCGAGACTATTCGATTGTTTCAATTTTTGAAAGCCATTATATTGAATGCTAGTTTAAACAGCAATGGAATAGTGCATTGACGCATTGTCGTGCAATATTATCAATGGTTTAAGCGGTCCTCATCGAAGTCCACTGGTCGTCCGGAACACTCCATGTCTTTCAGGTCGGTCTACGTGTTCAAGGGTGTGGGCTGAAAAACATCTGGTATCCCCGTGGCTGGGCTCGCCCTATATTGGTGGGGTGTATCTTGGCCGGGGGGATGCTTTTAGATGAGCCCAGACCTTTAGATAGCTTCTGTTTTTTAATGTATTATCTTTTTAATGTGTTCTTGAAAAGTGTCTTAATGTATTAAGTACATACTATGTTGCTATCAATAAACCTGTATTTATTATTTATTTATTTAAATTACCGTCTTTGAAACGCAAAAACCATCGACGAGCTGTACTTTCATTCATAGCATCTTTACCGTGCATTTCGCAAAAATCGCGAGCATTTTTGGCAGCTTTATTCCCTCGATTGAACGCGAACAGAAGAAGTTGTCGAAAATGCTCACTTTCGTCTACTTGACATTCTATTTTGAAGGCTTGTAATAAAATAAAATAATATATGTGACGTAAAAGCAAACAATATATAGAGCAGAAAATTTTCTTTCGAATGATGTATAACATTAACCATTTTGTTTTACTTTTGGTGCTCATTTTAAAATTGGAAAAAAACGGACACAACTTATGTTAACACGTTGAACATGTTTAAGTGATTTTATTGTAAAAATAGGAACAAAAATATTTCGAAAAAAAAACCCCTAAGCAGGAAACATATTTTTTACTGGTAAGTGAAATATGTTTCTCAGCATCTATAAAGTCTTAAGAAAAGTTTGCTTTTCATGATTTCCTAAAAATAATGTTTTTGCTGATAAAGATGCTAAGTCTTAAAGGTTTCAATATTTCCAAAAAAGTCCAGCCCATTTTTTCCCAAATCATGTTGAGGATACACTGACTCAATAAACAGCCAATCGATTTAATTCGGTTCCAATCCAAGGATATACAATTTGCCATATACCGTGTTTCTGAACAAAAAAAAACAAATAAAGAAATGCCAACCTCAATAACGAACGAATTCTTAACAAATTTGATGACAGTTTTGCTTTGAACAAAACATATCAAAGGCGATATTTTGTGTTTTCAATGAATATAGTTTATTTCCTACACGTTGTTCCTCAACCTTTTAGACTGAAGACCACCGGTCCGCCCATTCCACGCCCCAACAACACTCGGCATCTTTTATATCCATGGACATTTCCCCTCCTGTTTGTTTTCTTTTGTCGGAGAGATTCATGTTCGTCAATATTCATTACAACACTCCAAAGTGAGAAAGTTTGGTGTATGTGAGAATAGAAACAATACCCGCTATTTGCTTTTCTTTCCTATTATCTTATCTTTAATAAAAATATTACTACATATTTTATAAGCATCTGTTATCATCAGGTGTAAATAATATATGTTAATTTATATATTTCTTGTTTGCTTATTTTACTATTGATTCTATTGAAGAATTACTTTTTATGTTTTTACTTTCAATTGTTATGGTCTTTTGCAACGAAAACACTTTTTGAATTCAAACTGTGTAATTTTATTTGTATAATCGTTGAATTACATTGAAGTATAATATTAACAGTATTATAGAAGTAATAATAACGATGATGTTAACATCGTAGTGGTTTTAAGAATAATGATTGCAGCCTCTGATATGACGTCCTATTTAAAGCAAAGATAACCATACGTACGACCCTTAGATAGATTAAGAATGAATTTGTTGGGTATGTTCTCGTTGCCCTTAAGGTCAAATCGATATCAGGCGATTTATCTGAATGTATCGTTCGCTGCTTACTTCCATTTAGTGATATGAAATCTTTACTGAATTTGGATATATCGCAGCCCGTGATAATACAGACAGATGATAAATTTAAACATAATACATTGAGTTAAGTTTGACATACACATGATAACACTAATATTTATAGGCTATAGATAACATAGTACAGATATGGTTAGTGAGCTTAACCTTTCCTTCCCTGTGTTGGGTATCTTCTACACGTTGCTTCTTATAACCATCAATATCTCTATAAATATAATAAATACAAGGTTAAAATTTTAGATATTCCTCTATAATATATTTACGCATTGATTTAAAAATTCTATTAATAATAATCAGAATTTATCGACTAAATCGTAAGTGTGTTGTGAAGATCGGGAACAAATTCGCATTTAAACGCTGTGAGTGCCTCGACCTTGGGTCTTGACGATAGGTGAAGAGTATGCGGGAAGCGCGACACTATATTCCCATCTCACTCTTGCATAATTCACTGAATTGCGAGGAGCTTAATTGTCTCAATCGTCGCAAGCGTAAGCCATGCCGGGAGTAAGCCACTACCGCTCCGTGCTGCAGTAGCTTTTGGGCTTGCAATCAGATTAGACCTACACCCGTTTTGTGAGCGTTGCCAGATGGTTTTTTAATGTTTTCAGCAAATAAATCTCAATTACTATAATTTTTAACTTCAATTATAATTAATTAAGGGGATTATCTATGAATGTTCTTATTTTTCTGATTTAAAATCGCTAATTTTTGATCGCGTACTCACTACCCAACGCCGGAGCGCGCGTTTCTATTTTAGCACCGTAAGGGAAGGGTTAATATTGGTTTGCATGATAACTTATAATATTTATTGGAAGTGGATAAGAGTATATTATATGATAAGATTTGCATACTAACATTAGTAGGGAAACAGTACACAATAATAATAATAAAAGACAATTTATCAAGTGCCATTTAGAGAGTAAACTTCTCAAGGGCGCTCTTACTCGGGATCCGAGCCATCTATTCTTGACATATTAAAAAAATAAGTTCTGTGTTAGAAAAAAGGTGGGGACTGAGGTCTTTAGAAATCTATCCCGTATCAGTATATGTTTAAAAAAAAATAGAAAATAATCTTTCGACTGTAAATGTAACACATTTGGCTTTAGGTGTAGTGCAGTGTACTCATATAACATGGATTGGACGTGTTTGACATTGATTGTTCAATTTCTTTTTCTTTTTTATTTATATTGACTCGGAATTATTATTATATTATTTACTTGACATTAATACGATTTTTTTGTACCTTTATCCATTTTGATGATCGAATTAAGTGTAAATTATATTAATTTAATAACAAAATCACCATTTTTGTTATATTAGGATCACAGGGATGTCATCAAGATTGAAAATTTCATATCCTTTGAAACTATTGTTAGACCAGCTCCGAGGTGGTTTATGACATTGTTATAGTTTATAGAAATATAATATATTTTTTTAATTCATAGTTTTTTTTAAATACTCATTACTTAAACAAAACAGTCCCTAAATTCTGAAAAAATCCTAAACATGTCTTATCCAGGAATCTTAGGTGTGAATATATGTCTGTTTAATACGTACTACTGAAAAATATTACCAGCAAAAGAGATAATTTAAATTCTTCTTAACCTGAGACCCTGAGAAGCATCTCATACGTTAATATTAATTTAAATTAAAAAAAACTATGTGATTTAGACAACTTTTTTCTATTTTATTATATTGAAAAAATATTAGATTTATGTTATACACCGATTAAAAAAATTGAAAACTTTGTATTAAATAGTTTTTGAATCACGCACTTACATATTTGACATATTTACCTGTAACATGTGTAAAGACTTAACAAAGGCTCCAGTTAATTATTTCTTTATTGTTTATACGAAAAATTGTCAACTTGACATAAAACAATTGTTATTTAAACTGTAATGGAAAAAACTATTCTGACAGATAAACTACATTACGTTGATGGAACACTCGTTTTCCAACGTAAGATATGAGATTTAATTTCGGATGCAAACAAAACAATAGTGTCCTAGACTTTATAACTTAAGATTTTTTTGTTTGTTCAACAATATATAAAATGGTTTTGCTTCTTTGCTATGCCTGAAAATTATTACGGCATTCGTTTTCATCCTTCTCAGGCCATCGGTATGTTGAATAAATCGTTCAAAGAGGACCTTGTTCACTCCATTATTTGGTCCACCTTTCTTACAGGAGACTTGATCTTGCTCGTTTTGCAACTCTGTGTCTGTCTCAAAGTGTTCGAGATATATGTGGTGTCCAGCTTTAGGAAGCACTTTAATATAACAATTTTTATGGGAAGTCTTATGATTTATATCGATATCTGGCAAGTCTCAGACTGGTTTTACTATCAAAACCTTTTTTATCATTGTTTATTGGTAGGCTGGGAGCTTATGATTATTATAGCATATATGAACAATACGTACCTACACTACACTCTACCTACAAGCGAATGCGTTACTATGACATGTCGGAAGAACTTTAATAAATTATTTGTAGTTCGGTTTCCTTTAATATGTTTTCATTCAAATATTTGTTTCTGCAAATATGCAGATACGAAGAAGTTATTTATCTTATTGATGGCCGTCACCACTTCTCTATCCTTGCACTCAATTTTTTTCGTTGTATTTTTATTCTATCTATATAGTAATAGTGGGTTCGAATCCCAAGCGCTCTTGAGAAAAGTCTTGTGTCTAAACGGCGCTTTATATAAACTGTACTTTTATTACTCGCATATTGTATCAACCCCCACTACCAATGTTTGTTTCTCTTATTTCGAGACCATATTCGAGTGACATAAAAAAGCCTCGATTTAGGATGTAGAAACACGTACCACGGAAAGAAATAAAATTAGTATTTCAACAAATATTTTTTTATTAAATGATTATATTAGAAGTTCCATGAAGTTTCGGTCAAAGCATTTAATCACATATGTTTTTATTGTAGTTTGCCACACCTTGTACTAATGGCCGACACATTAATAAAAACCAAAAGAAAACTTGAAAAAAAATAATAGCGGGTTTTCGCAAAGCATAAGCATCCGTATTATTCCTTCACATGGACAAACACTTTTATCATCCTCGGCTAGATGGGCAGCCAGAGTGGAATACAGATGGTGTACACTGTACAGTAAGGCTTATAGCGTAGTCGGTAATGGAATTCTCCCATCCGTAGCACTACAGCACATGCAACGCTATGAGTGTTTGCCGCTGTGGCGAGGACAATTTCATTTTTGACCATTCGTTTTCCTCTTTTTTTATATACAATATACATATTTCTTCTATCGTTACTTTGCTTAACTCTGTATAGTTACTAAAATGTTGTGCATTATTTAATAATGTTGGTTAAAAGAATGTACGTAAAGAGTTTAGAAAAATATCTAAAAATTACTATAACTAAATCATAAAACAGAACAATAGAAAAAGGCAAAACCATGACGTTTTGTAAAATATGAGGGAACTATGAAACTTTATAATGAGTTGAGGAAATCTCCTTTCTGGGAAGAATGTTATTGAATTATGGTAAAATAGATAAATATATTGAAAATCATGTTACTGCAGGAAATAAGGTTTACGACATATTATATGCTTTTCTTATCAATAGATCAAGCACAACATCTCCAAAAATAGCTGAATACTATAATGTGCCATTGTCAACTTTAATATAAGGAAATGAAATCTAGATATTGAAAAGTAATTACTAAAGCAAAAAAAATACGCAAATGATAGAAATGGGTGGCTTGAGGAGAATTTGTGATGTAACAATGATAGAGTAAAATAATATGTTGAAGATAGATATTATTAAAATAATTGACAGAGAAATATTCGTTTGAACATATTGATAAAACGATTATCGAAAGAATTTCAAAACAAATCAAAATATTCCCAGTGAATATAAGAAGGGTATGATATGATTTATGGGTGTGGAAGACTGACAAATAATGGTAGAAAGGCGTGGAGACTTGTACGTTATGCCTAACTTAAATGAATATTGCATTATATTGTGAATTTATTTTTCCTACAAGCGAATGAGATTATTGTTATTTCCGATTAGAAAGCTTTGTTAAATTCTTTAAAGTAAAAAAAAACAAAAGATCAGATTTTATGGAAACCATCGGTAATTGAATTGAAAATACTCGAGAAGAAAAACACATCAAAACTATTGAAAATTCTACGTCACATTTTTTTAATGTTTTTGGACGTAGTTTGCAGTACGTAAACGGGAGAAAAGGTCGAATTTATGTTAATACGTAATTTCATGCGTGTTTTGCTCACAGCAAAGTGGTCACAATAGCTTTAGCGTCCTTTAAAAAATCAAATTCAAGATTTTATCAGCTGTTGTCTAGATATCTTGTCGTAAAAATAAGGGGTAAGCTGGTTGACATGATTGAAGCCCCTTTTCTAAATTTTAAATAAAAATCATACACAGTTTTTTGATAATAAATAATGTCGTTATAGTTGGTACCAAACAAAAAAATCGTAAAATGGCAAAAACATTCATAAAAATAGTAGAAAAAATAGTTTTTTAAGGTAGTGTAGGGCAGTGCTCCGCAACCGGTGTGCCGTGGCACACTGGTGTGCCGTGAGCCGGATACAGGTGTGCCGCGGTCAAATTCAATGTACGAGTATTTGACATTTTACAATTTTTCATTATGTATTTAATACACAATAACTGGTGCCAACTGTTGAAAACTGCGTAGTGTGCTTTGTACACACCATGGCCGCACCAAATTAGTCATAGACAAAGAAAAATGACCCTTATGCGCGTCGCTGAAGACTCATGCCTAATTTAATACCTATATATTTTAGCTTTTGGTGTGCCGCGGAATTCTAGGAAGAATTTTGGTGTGTCGTATGTGAGAAAAGGTTGCAGAGCACTGGTGTAGGGAATACCGTCGTCCCTGAATATTGTCAACACGCACGGTCAATGACCGAAGAACCAACCTTCGGACATGCCCAAAGGTCGCATACCAGAACATTAATGTTGTGTACCCGCAAATACTATTTACGACACATTCCACAGTAGAAAGAGAACACATCACGCCGTCTCGCCGTTTCGCCAATAAATATTCTACCCACTATATTATTGGCAACGCTTGCGACCACCTCTGCACGCACAGGAGTGAGATAAAAATATATTGCGGACGCATTCACGCGCCCCATTCCGAAATTGTATATATACCTACTTATCGATAAATAAAAATCATTTATTATTATTCACTTGACCACTCATTGCTGTTTACTATTCATTGATTGTCCACTCTCACTTTCCGCATTCCTAATCGACGTATTTTATTTTAAATACCAAACAATCATAATCATCACGACGTACCAGTAAAGCATTCCGCTAAAGTAGGAACGATATAAAAACATTTATCAAAGTTTTATACCAAATTTGAAGGCAATTGGTTAAATAAAACTTGAGATTTTATGTCGACTAGGTCGATAAAAGTTTTGTGATTATTTTCTGAATCATCCTGGTGCGGCGTAATTGCTGCCTCATTTATAGCTATAACTTTGTAAATATTAATAATTTTTCAATCTCCTTTCTGGAACATATTCTTAAAGGTCAGAACTTTAATAATATGCAAAAAAAATACATCAAAATTCTAAAGTAGAATATCACCTTAAGTTATGTTATCTTGTGATAACATATATCAGTCCTCCGAGCATTGATTGCCAAACCTCGTAATGAAAGACCTCCTTCCTATCTCTAGAGATCCTTCCGCATCTAATATGCGATCTTCTGTGAGGATAGCCCGTTTCTTGATTGGTACTCCTTTCCCAAGACGTTCAAATAAGTGGATACACTAGAACGGTTTGATCACGCTGGCCCATGCTCGCAGCACCTCAGCCCAAGAACAGACTTGTATTTCTATCCCCCTCAAGTAAAGAACTAGTTGTTGTTGTAGGCAAATTTTAAAGAGAAACAAAATCTAGATTGGATTTTAACGACGAATATATACATGTGTATGATTGGAGTTATCTTGTATAGCAATAGGAAACAAAGTGGGGCTCTAAAACATATTTACTTGAACCAAACAAACATTCATGCTCGTAAGGTATTAACATTTACCAAAATACTCGTTACAGTTTATTACAGTATTCTAATACATTGTATATGAAGGAAACGTGAAGAAAAAACCGAAAAGAGCCAAATAAATGCTGTGCGAATACATGAGGTAACAATGTATGACAGAATACTGGATAAAGTATTTAACCCTTCCTCCCCTGTGATGCGTAACTAGTACACATTGCTTCTAAAAATTTTAATATCTCTATAAATATAATAAATACGGGGTTCGGATTTTAGGTATTCCTCCGTAATACATTTACGCATTGAATGAAAACAATAATATTCACAATATTTAGCACTTAGAGATATTTTGTGAAAATTGGGAGTAAATTCATCAATACAATCAAACGTGTGCCAGTATGTGACGTAGGTATATTCATTCTAAAAAATCACTCACTCTATTTCGGTATATGGGAACGCAAGAATAGAACCTCAGTTCGCAATTGTGTTTCTTCTTTCGAGGTAAATAACACACACCGTGCTAGTTCGTCTCAGTCTGAGTAGTTCTAGGGCATCCGTTTGGGGTGGTCTCTTCGCCCGTTTTGTGAACGTCAACCGATGTTTTTTTCATGTTTTCAGCAATTAAATTTCAATTATTATCACTTTTGACTGCCAATTTAATTCATTTAAGCGATTTGCTATGCATGTTCTTATTTTTCCGATTTAAAATCGCTCATTTTTAAATGTGTATTGATGTGCATTAAATAAACAGCACCGGAACGTGCGGAATTTTTTAGCACAGGAAGGGAAAGGTTAAAGATGGAGGGGAACTAAAAGTTGATGTGTTGAGAAAGATAAAGAACACTATGAGATGGTTTAGGCACGTGGAACGAATGAGTAAAGACAAAAAAATATATAAATAGTACAAATGTAAGAAAAAGCGGGGTAGAGGAAGGCCAAGGAATTAGTTGTTGTAAGAGGGAAGATAAATCGTTGTATGTAGCTTTATGGATAGTGTGTGGATGCGGAAGAGACGAAATAATATGTGTGTCGAGATATAAAATTCTGACGTTCTTGCCTCTCTACCTATCTCAGCAGAGAAATGGCATGATAGTATCTACAAACCCAGTGATTTGGCATTGATGAATAAATTTTGAGTGTTTTATTTATTTTTCACTTAATTCTTTATTGTACAGTATATAAAGTGGCAACATCATTTCACGAGGCTTACAAATATTATACGAAATAGTTTTGAGTGAAAAAAGAAGAATTTGCTATATTGATAAAGTGAAAAATTAGAAAAAAATGCAAATATAACTTCTTTAAAATAATGCAAATATAACAAGCCAAGAAAAGGCAACATACTTTTGAAAAGGATGAAGGAAATACGGGAAAAATACACTGTGCTACCGAATGAAGTTCGAATGCATTTTTTTTTATTTGCATGGAAAATAAATAACGACATGAAAAATAAAAAGCATTGAAGGGGAAAAGTCAAATGACAATATCCACTTGAGCGTAGAGCGAGTGCATGATCAGAGGGACACTGAATATTTTAGATGGAACATGAAAAGAGAGAGGGGTGGGGGCAGTGGAGGACGTTTAACCTTTGTCCTGCTAGTCATGGAATAAATGGTATGTTCCTGTTGGTCAGTTTTTTTTACATTAAAATTTGTATTTAAAAAATATTTAAAACATAAGAAAAATACAAAGTTGATTACGCACGGTTTGATGACGTTTTGTCAAACATATATTTTATTGCCTCTTTTTGACAAAATCAATGGATTTTTTATTGTTTTGATATTGAATTCATGGTTGTTACTACACTAAGGAATTACAAAGCAATGCACAATTTCATTCCATTCATTATATATTATATTACACATTTTTGTTAGTACACTAAGGATTTTTTTATTGTTTTGATATTGAATTCATGGTTGTTACTACACTAAGGAATTACAAAGCAATGCACAATTTCATTCCATTCGTTATATATTATATTACACATTTTTGTTACTACACTAAGGAATTATAAAGCAATGCACAATTTCATTCCATTCGTCATATATTATATTACACATTTTTGATACTACACTAAGGAATTATAAAGCAATGCACAATTTCATTCCATTCGTTATATATTATATTACACATTTTTGTTACTACACTAAGGAATTATAAAGCAACGCACAATTTCATTCCATTCGTTATATATTATATTACACGTTTTTGTTACTACACTAAGGAATTATAAAGCAATGCACAATTTCATTCCATTCGTTATATATTGTATTACACATTTTTGTTACTACACTTAGGAATAATAAAGCAATCCACAATTTCATTCCATTCGTTATATATTATATTACACATTTTTGTTACTACACTTAGGAATTATAAAGCAATCCACAATTTCATTCCATTCGTTATATATTATATTACACATTTTTGTTACTACACTTAGGAATTATAAAGCAATCCCCAATTTCATTCCATTCGTTATATATTATATTACACATTTTTGTTACTACACTTAGGAATTATAAAGCAATACACAATTTCATACAATTCGTTATATATTATATTACACGTCTTTTTATCATATAGTGCATCGAAAAAATCACCACTTAAATGTAATATTAATAAAAGGAATACGTGTTTATGTTGTATTAACCAAGATTTTAATAGAAAACTAATAACCTTTAAAATTTACGATTTTAAATAAACTTCTTCAACATGTGATATAAAGGACACAAACAACTAATACATTAAGGCAAATGCACTTAAAAAACTACTTACGTGCCAGCCCTAGTGATATATAACGTCTGTCAAACGGATCATCGAAGAAAAATAGTAACTACTTAATTAATCAGAAATAATCTAAACAGGGGATATAAATGTTCATAATTATTCACGTAGATGGCAGTTTCTGTACTTATTGTAAAATATAGCATAACTTTATGTCAAATTGGTAAAATAAGTTCTTGGAATCGAAAAGATAAGTAGAAGTGACAAGACATGAATATTTCCATTATATCATTTCTCACACTCAACCACTTGAATGATGTATAATACGTTGTGTTTTAATCATATTTTATTCATTTGAATATAAAACCTATAAAAATATTTAATAACCGTTTAAACTTGCTCCGCTGTTTCTCCGTAACGTCCAAATAATACACATCCGCAAAGTCAATAACTGGTAAAAATGAAAACTGCTCAAGTATATGTATTTATTTTATGTAGAGAAGAAAAAAAATGATAATCTATTGTCTAAAATGGTAAGTTTTTCATATATACTCGTACGTTGGTGTTATGATTTTTTGTCCATGATTTTTTTAATAAAAAATTAATGATAACTCAAGTAGTCGTACGATTTGTGGGAATTTGTTTATCTTATGAAACACATTAAACAAAACATTTGTTGCAAAGCAATTCACACGTTTTCTATATTTGGGTGCTTCTTTCTTTTGAAAAATCTTATTGGAAAATAAATTTACAAAATACGTATAGAGCGTATGTGAAAAAAATGGTAAAGAAGTTGGAATATTTCATGGAATGGAAATTTTATTTCTTAAAAGTGAAACAAAATAAAAATCCCTTTTTTTCTTCTTGTTTTTGCAAGTTTAATCACGTACTGAAGTGATTTCGCTGTGTGTCGATTTCTTTTTATCGAACCGAACAGGGAGGGTAAAAAAATATTTTGGCGTTTCTACTCGTATGTACAAAGACAAAAAAGGATTTGATATAATCAAAAAAGATATATATCTATTTATACCTATATGACAAAAACAGACCCAATCGAAAGACATTAGTCCTGTTTTTTTTTTGTTTGCGTGACTAAAGATAAATAATATATTATTACATACTTACATACCATCATGTTGTTTCTCTTGCGATGAAAGCAGAGAAGAGAGGGCATAAGATTAAAAAATGAGACATACACATTTCACTCTTCTACATACAAACACTTTCTTCGACTTCCAACAGTTCCTTCTTTCAAAATATCATTCCCTCAACCCACTCATAAAGGGTCTTTTGAATTGAGCGGTTTTTTTTATTCTTGGATAAAACACAGATGGCGTCGCGAACTTGTCTCGGTCTCGTGACATTTGAGAAGTGTAATTTATGATATGTATAAAAATGGAGTCGTATACAATACAACAATGCGTTCAAATTCCCGCGGCAATCCGATACAAAATAAATTATCATATTATTTTCGAAATGAAAATCATCCTCAGTGGGGTTAAAAGTCACTAGCCGATAGAGCTGAAATATGACATTCAAAAGATACCTTATCATTTAACATTTTTTTTATAATAAAAGAGTCGCATCTGCTGCAATGAGTGGAAGATCTCATAAAAATGTCAACAATAAAATCTTAAAAATTCTACAAGATTTTATTTTCAGATTTTTTTAAAATCCAGCTTAGTAAAAAGAAAACATATGAGGAAAGGACTGAACTAACTTTCAGGTAACTCGATCTTTGGTCTAAAATATGACCAAAGATTGAGTTACCTGAAAATGGCAAAGCTATTACACATCTTTAAAAAAGAGAAAAATCATGTTGTTATTAATGTTCTATATATAAAAAAAAATAATGCACACTTGACAGCTTCCGAAACGATTTGATTAATCTTCGAATATTTGATCGGGAAATTATATTTGTGTCTGATATAATTTATGACTGATGACACTGACAGTTGAAATTATTTTCAAGTTATAATGGCGAGAGATATTTTGCAAGTGTAGAATTTGCAACATGGTAAACGATTTTTCAGGTAATGCCCTTTTTAACAGTATGATGAATGATCTGAAGCATTTGATTTTGTTACAAAATAGTTTCACAGAGACGAAAAGGTGATTACCAGTATTTGTGTCGCATTATCAATTTGATTTTGTTACAAAATAGTTTCACAGAGACGAAAAGGTGATTACCAGTATTTGTGTCGCATTATCAATTTGATTTTGTTTCAAAATAGTTTCACAGAGACGAAAAGGTGATTACCAGTATTTGTGTCGCATTACCAATTTGATTTTGTTACCAAATAGTTTCACAGAGACGAAAAGGTGATTACCAGTATTTGTGTCGCATTATCAATTTGATTTTGTTACAAAATAGTTTCACAGAAACGAAAAGGTGATGACCAGTATTTGTGACGCATTATCAATTATTTTTAATTATATAGTATTAAACATGAAAAAACAAACATTTTTTCAAAAAGAATAAATGGGATTATTGTAAAGATTATTATGCAATAAATGTATACTCTGTTTTTGTATACAATAAAACCAAATTGGTTTAATGCCACGTAACGATATTTTCCAGCATAAAGGTAATTTACAAAAGTCTTAAGTGAACCAGACTTAAAGCTTTTTAAAAAAATACAACCTGTCATTTTATTAATCACGCCACTGAAGTTACGGAATATTACCATATTTTAATGAAATTTTTTAAAAATAGTTTATAATGTTTGTTGACATTTTAAACCATTTTTTTTAATCATCACTCGAGGCATGTTGACTGTACGCTCATTTCTTTATCCGGTTCTGGATTTCAACAAAATTTATAGAGAACTGAGAACCTTGAAAATCCAATTTCTTATACATTGTTATTCACATGTTATATTAAATATTTCAGGGAAGCAAACACAAGTTTTCAGTAATTTGAATTCACATTATTCAAACTACGAGTATATTTTTATGTTAAATGAAAACATGTGACTTTTTTATGTTATAAATGAAGGGTGGAAATATTTTTAAACGCCTTTTTTTTATGGTACTGTGCTGGATTTGTACTGGAAACGTGTGATGATAAATCAACAATCTCCAGATAGAGTGTATAAACAACCGATCAAGAACAGACTGTAAACAGTATTTCTTAAAACCATTTTGCACTTTTTCTATCTTATTGCCTGCACAGAAGACGAAAAAATCTGTATAGCAAGTGATAATCAAGAATGCGAAAAGAAAAAGAAAAAAACTGATTCAAAACCACCTTGAACAGACCAGGCGAAGCATCACCACTGTCTTTCTGTTAATAACAGAGTAGTGCAGAGTATTACGGAAACTTTTGAAAAATATTAATAATAAAGTATTATACGGGGTCACAATCTTCAGTAATGAGGAAAAATATTGCTAACCACCACAAATAATGCCTCTTGGTTTATATTGCAGTGTAAAAACGGAAATAAACTATGTGGATTTATAATTCGATGAGTTTACATACTTATAAGTTTAGTTTCATTAAGCAAATAGCACATATACGACTCTAGGGTAACTCAGTGACTATATATCTAGAAAAAAAGGATTATCGGACTGGAAAACCTAGGAAAGGTCACAAAAGTACATTTTATTATCTGTATTGAGAAATAATCTTTCAATGTCATCAGAAAACTCACGTAATATAAAAAACGGAATGTCAACATCAGGAACATCAAAGAATAAACCAATACAGAATCAAGAAATAAAGCAAACTATATATATATGTTATATCTTGTAGAAGTAGTCTAAAAGGTACTAGGAACGCGTCCATAGATTTAAGGACACATGCAGAAAAGATAACTTGCTATATGGTCGAGATATCCTGCATTTGGAGGAGAAAGAAAAAACGAGACCTGTTATAACGTATTATTTGAGAAGGGTAGTTTGTCTACGACAAGTCTTGGTTAGCTAACCTGCATATGTAGCAACTTGAAAGAAACAATTATTTGAGGTCCCGGGGGGTAGGAATATGTTTGCATCAAGTGTGGGAAGATACACAGAATGGGACTCCACAGTCACACTCAGAGATATGTCAAATAAGGGTCAGAGTAAGGGATGGAATTCAGACAAAATACAGCCACTTACCTCATAAGCTTCACTAAAACGAATTAAAAAGTCTCAATTTCAGGGGATTCAGAATATCGTAAGTACGTCTGAATATGCGTTGGTAATTTTTTTTTTTTAAGCAAAGCAAGAGGACCAAAATTAAAGTCAAAGAGATAATGATGGAAATAAAGCGCTAGTTAATGCCGACAAAGACTTGAAACGAACAAGTCCAAAGTAAAAGCTGTAGCACTGGACAAGCTGGTTAGGAGGTTCTTAAAATGTTCCAATTCCGAATCGAAAAGGCAGGGTGTCAATAGGATTAAATATACTTATTAATCCTTAACACTTTACCAAGTGCCTCGGAAACAAACAGTTAATTTAAAAACAGATTTTCAAACTAATTTTAAACATTATTGAAAGTTTATGAAAGGTTATGTATCCGACCGATTTTTGAAGATCTATTTTTTATGAAGAACTCTAAGACTATGTGAACCAATATAAGAACGCTCATTTCAAAACTATCTAGCTACTTTATCAGAGTGTTTATAAATCTTATAATTTTTAATGAATTAAAAAATATAAAATCGGTCAACTTATTTCATAAACATGATATGAATGCAAATTTTGATAGCGACAGTTTATTATTATTTCGCTCCTGGAACATGTTTTGTATTCTCAATGAACTCAATAAAATTTTAATGCTTTCTTATTAAAAACATTCAAATTAGGGTGAAAAGTCATTAAAAAAATTCAAGCGTTTTTAATTTTGATATATTTTTTTTAATAAACGTGAAAAGCTTGACCATTTAAAGTAATGCATCTGGAAGACCTCGTCAAACAATAGGCTGTTGCGGTTTATATTGGGTCCTTACATGTGAAATTGGCGTTTTGTTTGGGAGGAACATAAAGTTGATTTTTTTTTAATATAATATATTTATTTAATCAAAGTATGTACCATTGCTATCTATGCACTTTTGCCATCTCATAGGTAGTTCATCGATCCCTTTACTAAAAAAACCATTCGGACGGGAATCAATAAAATCTTTGAAGTCGGTTTGGACTGCCCCATCGGAGTTGAATTTTTTCCCTTGCAAGAAGTTATCCAAATTTCGAAAAAAATAGTAATCAGTTGGGGCAAGGTCCGGAGAGTACGGTGGATGTCTTAGACATTCCAATTGAAGCTCTTCTAATTTGGTAGCCGTCTGTTGTGCAGTGTGTGGTCTAGCGTTATCATGAAGCAGCGGTGGCCTAGAGCGATTAACCAGCCTCGGTTGTTTAGCAGCTAGCTTTTCCATCATGGTTTGCAGTTGCTGACAATAGACATCTGCCGTAATCGTCTGGCCAGATTTAAGAAAGCTGTAGTGAACGACACCAGCACTAGTCCACCAAACGCTCACAAGTAACTTTTTTGGAGTCAATTTTCGCTTGGGGCATGGTTTGGCTGGTTCGGCAGGGTTCAGCTATTGCGATGAGCGCTTCCGATTATCATACAGGATCCACTTTTCATCACAGGTAATGATTCGATTCAAAATCCCTTCATTATTGTGCCGGTTGAGTAATGCAACGCAGCAGTCAACGCGCGTTTGTTGATTTGCTTCACTCAATTCGTGAGGTACCCACCTTTCAAGCTTTTTCACCTTCCCAATTTGCTTCAAGTGGATTAAAACAGTTTTATCACTAACACCGCAGCCTGCAGCTAACTCGGACGTGGTTTGCGATGGATCTGCTTCCACAATAGTCTTCAATTCTTCATTATCAACTTTCTCCACGGGACTTGTTCTGCAGGTCGAAATTTCCAGAACGAAAACGTTGGAACCAAAAACGCACTGTGTTTTCTTTTGCGGCACCGTCGCCATACACATCATTAATCATTCGAGCCGTTTCTGCAGCACTGGTGCCACGGTGGAACTCGTACTCGTAAATAACGCGATATTTCAAGTTTTCCATTTTGTAAACTGAGTGACGCAAAGAAAAAAAACAATTGAGGAAAAAACAAATGAATTATAATTTTTAAAACACAAATACTTGAGTAAATAGCTGTATAAATTTGAGTTTGAAATTCCTAACCAAAGAGAAGATATTTGAGATCAAAGTTGCAAGTACGGCAAAACGCCGGTTTCGTATGTGGGGACCTAATATCCGGAACAAAACGTGACGAAGCGCAATCGTTGAACGTGTTGTTACTGGTTATAGCTTTGACTACAAGTTGTTAAGCTAAAAGCTTGCATGACCATACTTTGCGGTTTCAGTCTTGGATAAATGAAATGTATAACTGCATTAATATAGTCTCACGTGATAAAACGAATTAATATACTGCATATAACAAGTAGTTCCAATCTTGAATAAACCTTTACATACTGAGAGTTACGAGTTAATTGGATTTGTTATTAATGGAACAAAACTTTAGGGAAGTTCAATGATATGATAATCAAATGCAACACAATTTTTTATCATATAATCTTTATCTTTTTGTTCTTATAATTTACCTAAAATAGTACAATAAATTTTAATTAAATCGTCCCATAAAGAAAGATTTTGATATCTTGATAATACTACAAAAATATTCATATATAGTATATATTTATACATAACGCTTCTTGCGGACTTAGTGCTTGACAGAAGTTTCTTTCAACCAACCGATTTCGCTTAAATTCATGATAGATTTCACAAAAACAAATTATTTAAATTTTATGTAAAAGGAAAAATAAGGAAATCAAAAAACTTATTTTATATTTTTGTGTTCACCACAGGTTTATTTTTAGGTTTACAACCGGTTTCGAAGACCACCGTCTTCATCGTCATGTGAAGATAAACTAAATTGCTAAAAATATATTTCCTGTACAAGTGTAAATAATATAATGTAAGAGGAATGGGTTAGGGGGAGAGAAGTGGGGAGAGATGTGATACAATGATAAATGGGGCGGGGAAAAATGAAAGTGAATCTTTAGGGCAGGTCAAGTCTGGATATCCAGGGGGGGGGGGGGTTTAAATAGGAAACATATTAAGCAAAGGGCTATTAAATTGGTTTACATAAAACATGGCACCACAAAGTGAAACTATAGTATTTTCAAAGATTCAATAAATGTTTCAATTTTAATTAAAAAGTGACCAATCTCTTTAAATAACGGTAGAACTAGAGCAAAATTATTCCTTTAAGGATAAGAAATACAAACGAAGTCAAATTAGGATGAAAATATGTAGTATTTTTTCGATTCATTCTTGAACGGGAAAAAGGATAGTGCATGATGGGCTTTTCATTTCCCAAACAATTTTTTTTTTATATTTACGTGTTGCCTAAAATAATGCATACAGGTGCTTTAAAGAACGTGGTAAGGCGACAATATAGTATCTTATTCAAGTTCTTGGATTAATAGTTACTGAAAAAACATCTGCGAAGTTAGAAGTCTCGTCGTCTTACTTGTTGGCAATACTATTGCACGCCATAATGATAAGAATAAACTAATCGATAGACCGACAAATAAATCTGAGACTCTGGGATAACTTATATGGCTTAGTTGGTCAATTTCATGCTTTCCAACTCAGGGGTTGCGGGTTTAATTCCCGTTGGTACCCAGAATTAAAAAAAAAAAGGATCCAGCTTGGTTTTCCCTTCAGGCTTTTTTTAAACTTCGCTGGTTAGTTAGAATTAATTACAACATAATAAAAAAATCTGCAAATTGTACTGTTTACAAGTAAAGTGTAATACAAAACATGTTTTTGGGTTTTATAATGAATCGAGTCCGAAACCCCTGGGTGGAAGAGAATTTATTAACTAACTACCCCACAGGGATTACCAATTAGCAAGATCAAGAGAGTTATCGAATCTGAAAGATTAGCATTGTGAACCAATTTTGCATAAAAGCTGTCTGTGTTTTGAATGTAAAAAAATGAAGTTATATTTGTTAGCAACGTTCAGTTTTAATTTTAGTCACAAAAATAGATTTTTAACAAATAACCGACGCAAGCAAAGATAAATCTTGATAACGAAGACATATTTACTTAAGGCCTATTATTTCGACATCGTTGCGCCACGAGCCCATCATTTTTAAAGAGAACAAATTTGTCCTTTTTAATTTTAAACTTGGAAATCTTGTAACATGATAATTTCTCCACCACTCTACAGGAGAGAAGAGGAACATCATTTGTTAGTTAAAAACTTTTTATTTTGGATCCCGTGTTAATTAACACAATTAGTTGAAAGGGTTACAAAGTTGTCTGTTTCCATTTACATTTTTAATGAGACTTCTTTCGTATAAAAAATAACTTGACGAGAGGGCAAAGGTAGACCCTACAAAGGATGGTTGCGTGCCCCGAGCACTGACAGTAGTTTTGTTCTTCAGGTTAAGCTCTTCTGAAAAAAGCTCAATAGAGTGAAAAAGTTGCATGACAAGTTGTTTTGTTTTTATTAGATATAATTTATCTGCTAGATCTGTTACATTTATTCATGTAACTTATTTCTTTACCTTCAGAGTATTAATGCATACTTAATTTGCCAAAACATCTTAAGTGACTGAAACTATTTCTGTAGTTTTTGATTTCCATATTTCTGCTTGATGGAAAATTAATAAAATTTAGACAAATTTTATTTATTTTAAGAAGTACAAACATATTTATCGAACTTATTAAAACATCTCAAACTCGAATATTCATTTCAAAATTATTTATATGTCAATGTTTTTAATAATAATATTTATTGTAATTTATTTTTAACAAACACTGTTTATTCCACTTTTTTATGACTTTTTTATATTTTTGGTTATTTCATTTGATATATTTTATATAAATAGGACTTTGCTCCATTTATAGGTATGCTTATAGGTGTCGTTAAATATATAATCTTTTATAAGTTTCTTTTTTGTTTTGTTTTTTAAAAGTGAATCAATGAGGCTTCCAGGATAGCCATTATTTGTAGCAATTTTTTTTTTATCCTGGAAAAATATTCCAAGTCACATAAAGCCAGCTTTTTACACTTACTTTAATCTCCGGAAACTCTTATTTAATGGGAAAGGCAAAAATGGAATACTTAGCAACAGCGGTGTGTATAAACTTTTATGTGCTGACTGTGATAATTTCTATATAGGAAAGACAGGAAGATCTTTTGAAAAGAGATTTCGTGAACACCAATCTGCCTTAACAAATCCTCTAATTTATTTTGAAATGGCTAATCATTGTCACCGTGAGAATCATACTTTTTCTATCGATGATGCCAAATTCTTACATATTAGCGGCAACGGAAATAAATTGGACAGATTAGAGGCCCTAGAAATTTCTAAGTCAGTATACCGATCGGAGCATCTGTTGAATAGTTATTTCCCCAAAATCTCCCCGCTCCTGGCCGAAATTATACCTAGCCTTCCCCTCACCCCTCCCGCCTCCAACCGTTGAAGTGTCTATGTCGGTGACAATTCGAACAGCATTTAGTCTTGTTTGTACTCCCCTGAATATGAGGTGAAAGCCTTGAAACCGGTAGGGTTATACCGTCATAAAAAAGTGGAATAAACAGTGTTTGTTAAAAATAAATTACAATGTCTTTAAACCTCCACAACGTTAATGCCTTAACTATAAACAACAATAATATTTATACTTGGTCTGGACATACCACACGTATGTTCGACTTCAGAATCCCAAAAAAAATCCACTTTAATGAGCTGACGAAAGGCAGAAGAAAACAGATAAGATGTTGCAACAGATATAAGGATATACTGCAAAACGTGTATGTTTAGAGGGAGCAAACAGCATCATATCGAGCAAAATGGCGCAGAACGGAGAATAGTTGCTTTCGTCGCAACAACGACAAGAACATTACTCATTTCCTATAACTGGATACAACTGTTTTTTTTCACTTTCAGTGAATGAATAATGTCAAAAATTAGGAATTTAAAGAGAGCTTTGTTTGGTGTGATATGTTATTTAAAAACCAGTACTAAATATTATTAAGAAAAAAAAAGGCATAAAAATTAAACAAGTCCAAAACCCATCGCAATTCAAGCTTTGGATACCTGGATGCTAAATATGCTAACTACAAGACTAAGTTTTATTAGCATTTGTTAATAACATAATATAAGAGATCTATTAAAATTCTAAAGAAAAAAAACATGAGCGTAGGAATAAAGACTCAATTTCTTTTCAAATATCAATCAAACAATTTCCCTAGTAATTTCTAAGTCAGTGTATCGAGGTGAACATCTGGCAAACACATATGCCCCAAAAATCTCTTCGCTGCTCGCCGAGATTGTATCATCCCTACCTCCACCCCCAGTTCTCAACCCAAATGTTTACCGTTAGAAGTGTGTATCTCGGTACCAGTTCGAACATAATTCAGTCTTGTTTGTGCTTTCCTGATGATGAGGTGAAAACCTTGAAACGGGTAGGGTTATACCGTTACAAAAAACTGGAATAAACAGTGTTTGATAAAACAAATCACATTGTCTTTACACCTGTACCATGTTCATGCCTTAACTACAAATAATATATGTGTAATGTTTTTAAACAAATAGTTATGTATAACTTTTGGGAAAAAGAAAAAATAAAGTTTATTTTCTTTGAAATTATATGTCTCTATAATATAGGTTATTTGAAATATGATTTGTCTCTGTAATATAAGTTATTTAAAATATGATTTGTCTCTATAATATAGCTTATTTAAAATGTGGATTTGTCTCTATAATATAGTTTATTTAAAATATGATTTGTCTCTAAAATATAGCTTATTTTAAATATGGTTTGTCTCTATAGTATAGCTTATTTAAAATTCAATTTGTCTCTATAATATACCTTATTTAAAATATGATTTGTCTTTATAATATAGATTATTTAAAATATGATTTGTCTCTATAATATAGCTTATTTAAAATATAATTTGTTTATATAATATTGTTTATTAAAAATATGATTTGTCTCTATAATAAAGCTTATTTAAAATATGATTTGTCTCTATAATATAGGTTATTTAAAATATTATTTGTCTCTATAATATTGTTTGTTTAAAATATGATTTGTCTCTATAATATAGCTTATTTAAAATATGATTTGTCTCTATCTTATAGCTTATTTAAAATATGATTTGTCTCTGTAATAAAATTTATTTAAAATATGATTTGTCTCTATAATATAGTTTATTTAAAATATGATTTGTCTCTATAATATAGCTTATTTAAAATATGATTTGTCTCCATAATATAGCTTATTTAAAATATGATTTGTCTCTTTTAAATACTGAAATGCTATTAGGTAAACAACGCCTTTGTTCTTGTGTTTAAGTGTCAATATTCTTGCGCATCATAAACTTGGCTTTGATAAATAAACGAAAGGGTTTTGTAACGCTTCTTGTATGTGTCCGTTAGCAGGACCCAGTCGGAAGCTTTCACAATAATTGAAAACGGTTTTGACATACTTCATCCGTCCACCTCGCACTCAAGTACAAATTATACTATAAATAACAAGGTTTCAACTTGAAAGGTGTTTGTACCTGGCGAAGTTTATGATTAGAGCTTTTATGCGAAAATGTAGTTTTTATATTTCTTTTAATTCATTTTCTCATGCACGTGACTATTAGGTTTTTAAAGATGAAATTATTTTATTTAAACAATCAAACTATTAGTTTCAAACTGATATTAGACTCGCTCCCTCCTTGGTATGCTTTAAAAAGCGACTAAAAAACCCTTAATTTTTAGTCAGTAATATAACGTGTTTCATTCCAGATTTTTTTCCTTTCCTCTCCACCATCCCTTTCTTTTTATTTGCTTGATGATATCTCACTTTATATGAAAAGGAACGTTTGGATTATTGTCCGTCTTTGTGGGATGAATAGTCATTCGAATGTTTTTTTGCGACCACCTTTTGTCTGGTTGGTTGGAAGAGATTGCCGTCTGGCAATAAGCCTGCTAGATTGTTTTTTAAATAAAAATGTTAAATACATACACTAAATAACTCAACTAAACCGCTAAGTTTGCAAAGGGACCGCCATTTGAACCGAAGTAGTTCGGAATTTTGTTTACTTTATTTTTGATGGATGACTTCCTACATTTTCCTTTACCATTATCACTTACAAGGCTGTGAGGACTATATTTGATAAATTGCATATGTATACGTCCTCAGTACTGTAAATTCTCGATATGTTTTATTTTTTAAAATTGCGTGTCCAGACCGATGACTCACTAAGTGTTGTTTTAAAAAATATAGAAGTTAAAATATTATTAAATACAAACGGTTAAAAGTAGGGTAATAAAATATCTTAATCCTTCTGCCGAAGTCTCAAAACACCGCTTGTTATCTGGGACACCCAGGTATGATTCCGAGAAAGCTTCCTTCTGGAAGGTTATACCTAGCGCGGGTTATTTCCACGTTTTGGTGCATAGTTTGTCGCCACGTGTGTTACTAAGGGGACGGGAATAGTTATCCCCTCCCCCGCGATTGTCTTTAAAAGGGGGAGCACGAGCTCCCCAGGCTCTTTTCATTTATAAAATTTGAACTCCTTTGAGGCTTTTCTTTTTTTTTGTTCTTGCTGGCAGTTAACCTGAGGTGGTATATGTGGGTTTACTTTTTATTTTGTTTTCTGCCATACATTTTGTTTTTTTTTTAAATTTAGATATACGAGATGTGGGTTGAGGCCCCCCCGATGTCCTTGCGGTTGGGCTCGCCTTACATTGGTGGGGTGTATCTCGGCCTGGGATGAGCCCGGACATTTTAATGTCTTCTCTCTTCAATGTATTTTTGTGCCATCTATTTATTTTCTGTGTTTTTTTTTCTCTTCTCTTTATACTACATGTGCTAGGGTGTGGACTGAAAAACATCTGGTGTTCCTGTGGATGGGTTTGCCCTATATTGGTGGGATGTGTCTTGGCCGGGGGAATGTTGTTAGATGAGTCCAGACCTTTTGATAGCTTCTGTCTTTAATGTATTCTCTGTAATTTATGTGTTCTTGAAGTATTTTTAAGTGTATTATGTACGTGCTATGTTGCTATCAATAAACCTATATTTATTTATTTATTATTTAAATATACAGCGTATCGTATACGTAGGGCTTATATTATTAGGGTTCTTTATGCAAAATATCCCTGAATATCTAAAATAAATAAAGCAAAAGATAAAGGTGAAATTCAGACTCTTAAGAATAAAAGATAAAGGTGAGATTCAGACTCTTAAGAATAAAAGCATTTCACTTTTTCTTATCCAGATGATATTCTCAGCCTATCATGTAAATTTTTCGAACTTTGTGGCTACACACACGATCGTGTGAATAAACGAATGAATATCCCTTGCAAAAAAGATTGCCTCAACATTATCCCTAAATTTAAATTGCTAATCAGGAGTTCAAAAAACTGAGAATTCATTGTGTCCATAAAGGATCTGGAAGCTCAAGATTTAGAATTATTCTCCTTATTTGCATACATTATGCGAGGGTACACGGACGTTGCTTTTTCTAATCTTGTTAGTCAGCAAGAATATATTCTAAAATGACCACATTCGGCAGAGATACAGAGGGAGACTTGGAATTCGTGATCATTGAATAACATAGTGTCTTCAAAAAGGATTGTGGTTTATTAATTAGGTTAAATCGCTTAAGGACGATTTTCTCTATTTTATAAAGGAAAGAAAATAATTAAGACCTCGTTCTTTTTGAAAAAATCACTATCTCCATATTTCATGAAGAAAACATGTTCTGATAATATATAACAAAAAATAATCCAAGTCATTAGAGGTCAAAGTGAACATGAGTTTGAAGTGCTGAGTAATTTTATCTATATTCTAAATGTGAGTAGAAGGTGAAGTAGGAAAAGATCATGGAAAGTATAGTTGGATCAAATTAAGTATGTTCTAAAAAAAGAAAAACTAGAAAGTCAGAGAAATTGTAGGAGATGTTTGAAAAGCTGTATGTGGGTGTAAAAGGAGCAAAGTTTTTATGCCGATATATTAAAGTTTATAATTCTGACCTCTCTGCCTACCTCGATAGGAAAATGGTGTGATGGTATGTTTGTAATGTTGAAAAACATGGTGTTGTTCTTGAAATATTTATTTTTAAAATTCCGATGTAACGTTAGCAAGCAGTTCCTCATACTATATTTGTTTCTGCTCGTTGAGACTTGATGACAGAGTTAACACAATTGGCTTATACTTTTACTATATTTTATGTATACAAATGGCGAACTTATTAGCACACCGCAATCTTTTCTGACAAACTTGATAATAATAAATCTGATAAGTGTTAATTGCTCGGTGAAAGGCTGAAATCGAATTTCCTCTTACATAAAAGTACAAAAAAGCACCCAAATTTAAAATGCTTAAACGAACTTAAAATTGATGAAGAAAACGTTAATTATACAAATATTTAAATATATCATATAAGAAAGGAAACCATGAAGAAATATGAGATACGATAAAAAAATTTAAAGAAGACGTCGCTTAAGACATATTTAATATTTTAATTTTGCTTGCAAAAATGATCCGAGTTTTGCGAAAGGCAGTAACCGCTTTCAGAGTGTGAAAAAAAACTTTTAGAATGGAGAGCGATGAACTTAAAATGGCCAAAGAAAATCTCTGCTAACAATTGCATTGAGGATATTCATCATGCATTACATCAATATTGATCTGTGAATAGATAAGCGCTGAAAAAATTCTGCAAGATATCGAAGGGCGCCGGTATAGTTAAGAATTTCGTATTAAAGAATTAATGCATTCACCTATCAATGATTTCTTATACAAATATTTAAATAAAATAATTTTTTATGATCTAATTTATTCTAAGGTTAAATATGGCATTACATTTCCAAAATAAAATCATATATTGATTCCAGATATACTCGTATAGTTAAGTTTTTAAATCACTTACAATATTTCACATATGTTTCCAATTTGACCCTTAAAAAGTCAAGATTTCAGAAAATTTTTGATTTTTCCCAATACTAATAATAACACCGATATTTTCGTAAATATAATCAGTCTGAATGTGGGATTCTGTGCGCATTTTGATAATTACAATGACCCCCGGGAGATTCGGTTTGTGTCTGGTCAGCCAGTCGCAATGCGGCTCCAATAATGCTGGTAGGACCAGTGGCGTTTCCAGGATCAACATTATATCGTTAAAAGGGTTTAATTAATATGTACGAAGGCTAATTTCGTTTGCGAAAGCATAATTAGGGTTAATGAAGTGAAAATATCAACAAAAAACAGAATTTGTTTTTCTAGGCTGCTTCATAATAACGTTTAACCATACTTATAGTGTAGGTTTGGAAATCCTTTGTTTACAGCACATATTTTTGAAATTATTTGTGTGATGGAACAATTGGCTTATTTCAAAAGATTATCTTCAAACATAATGTTGCTGAGCTGTTTTCAAAGAAATACGTTTATTTTAGAAGCATTATTGTAATATATTGTTTATAGTTAAGGCATTAACGTTGTGGAGGTTTAAAGACATTGTAACTTGTTTTATCAAACACTGTTTATTCCACTTTTTGTAATGGCATACCGATTTCAAGGCTTTCACATCATTATTGTAATGTTTGCAAAGCTTGTGGTTATTTAAAAAATAATAAAATTATTATTAAAATAAAGCGCCGTTTACATAACAGACTTTCATCAATGGCGCTTGGTATTCGAACTTACTATCATTAACAGATTAAAAATATTACAAAAAAAAGTTGAATGTAATTATGTGAAGGAGGATGCTGCGTTCACTAAATAAGAAACTCCACCGCTTTTGCAAATGCTTAAAAAAACACATTTGGTATAATAACTACAAGAGACTAATCAAAGTACAACCAACTACAAAGGAACCTTTATTGATCTTCTGATTCATGATGGTAACACATTCGGCTTTAGGTGGTGTGGAATGAATGTGTGAAGTGTTCATATATAAATATAAATTTTGTTCAGAACTCCTCAAAAGGGTTGCCTTCCAGTTTTTCCTAAACATATTCTTGCCCATGCTATTAATATTTCTAACACTTTAAGTCAGACAAGGATCAATCCGGTGGAAATATTACCCGAAAAAACGTACATTTACCAAAAATAAAGATCATCAGTTCATTAAATATTCCACAACTTAAATATGACTGTTGCAATAACAAAATAAAGACGTCAAAATATAACGTGATCGATTAAAATTAGCAACATAAATATATTATAAATGTTATGAATATTGTGTACAGTTTCAACAATACCCTATCAGCCGAACATCTAATAAATTACAATTAACATTCTATATGTAAATTCCAACAGTTCAAGTAATTTTTGGCAGGTACAGTAGCGCCTTAATGTATGACGGAATTTATTTCATTTTATACAGTGCAGACTCCAGTGATTTACATGTTTGCTTAGAAACTAGAGTCCCACTTTTGATTCTGAATCAATGCTCGTTTTTCTTTCACAATCATTTTCATCAGAGATACGAGTGTTATCGTATTTCATTTTATTATTATGAGCTAAATATTCTAAGAGTAGTTAGCGAAGTTAACAAATCGATGAAATTAAACCTGCTTAATTTTTACTGAAATACACTGAGTATCTAATTTTCTTGAAAATTTTGTCACTTGACAGTATTCGATATGTCTATACTTCGATAAGTGCTTGTTTAAATGTCACATTTTTCTTCGTCTTTATCGTGTGACTTCAGGGCTTGAGGTAGGGTAGGGACCGTAAAACCAATAAATGGCCAGAGACCAAACGGTCGTAACAGATGCCACAGAGAGCATAACACTAATAAACTGAGTGGATTATACCGAAACGAAACGATGAGAGACTCCTTTGTATACCATGGTACCTTGCCAAATTTCACCTATCTTTATTACTCGTAGCGGTCTCCTCCAAAATTTCCCTTCTATTAAACGACTTATCATAAGTTGTCAGATACACGCCATACTTTGTACATTCAAGAAAAAAAATTAACATTACATTATTCACACTATCCTTCGTCATTGTTTGTCTTTATTTTCTTTTCTTGTAATTTAACTGTTTTCCTTTAGTCATATAATTATTGTTTAGAAATTAGTCATATATTGATTTTTTTTTTACTAATTTTTATACAAAATCTTTCATGGACATTTTTTATACAAAATCTATTATAGACAAAATCTACCATTCACACTTAACGCATCAAAAATAAGCAGGTTTGTAGGGAAAAAATGCTATATTGCAGTAGATTGCGGTATTTTATTTTTATTTATTTATTATTTATTTATTATTACACATGACAAGAAATATACACAATTTGAGAAAAAACAACAGGTAATTTGATTTGGACATATAATTTTAATGGATCTGGGTTTGTTGCCTTTCATTTGTCATATCCCCAGTAAACTAGGCTTTTGCCTGTATCTCACTCAGGATATTTAGCATGAAAAAATAAATCGATACTTCTTTCCGATTTTTGATAACACAAAAAAACCCCGTTGCACGCTCTCATCAACCTGACAAACAGTGACACTCAACTACAACTGGAAAAATCTTGCGAAACTCAACTCCTCACACATTATCACTCCAGAAAGACCAAAAATATTCATCCCACAATATACCGCACACAATCATAAGAATAAAAATGAAAACAAATTCAAAACAAAAAAAAAATGCTTTTAAGTAAATCGTTACTTTTTCTTCCATTGCACGTACTAAAAAATATTATTTAAGTATATTAAAAAAAAATGCGATGAAATAAAAACTAAAACTATTATTTTAAACGTGAAACATAATTATATGTATGATACATACTAGGTTAGTCAGAAAGTTTTGAAAGCGGAAATGAAAATACATTTTTTTTGGGGGGAAATTACTTTTATTGCTCAGTATAGTCTCCCATAAGATCAATACACTTGGTCCAACGATCTTCCAACTTTGTTGTTCCATCACGGAAGTGACTTTCTGGAAGGCCTGCAAAATACTCCTCTACGACGGCTATAACCTCTTCGTTTGATGAAAAATGCTTTCCACGAAGGAATTTTTTGAGGTGTGAGAACAGCCAGAAGTCAGAGGGAGCTAAATCTGGCGAATAGGGTGGATGCTGCAACAATTCGTACCCCAATTCACTGATTTTCGCGATGGTTTTTTGAGCTGTGTGAGCAGGTGCATTGTCTTTATGAAATATGATTTTTTTCTTCTGCAAACCGGGTCTTTTTTCACAATTTTTTTCATCCAACTGGTCCAAAAGGTCACAATAATAATCAGAGTTGATTGTCTTACCAGTTTGGAGATAATCTATCAATAAAATTTCTTTTGCATCCCAAAAAACTGACGTTTACACCTTCTTGGCCGATTTCTGGACACGAACTCGCTTCGGAGCCAAAGTGCCTGGTTCACACCACTCCTTAGCCTCTTGTTTTGATTCAGGATCATGGTGGTAGACCCAAGTCTCATCCATAGTGATGAATCGACGTAGAAAATCCTTTTTATCCTTTCAAAATTGCTCCAAATGTTGCTCAGAAAGTCGCATTCGAACGTGTTTTTGTTGCATTGTTAGCAAATGCGGCACCCATTGTGCACACAGTTTTTTGAAACCCAAAACTTCAGCCAAAATATGCCATGTTGTTTCATGTGAGATGCCTATGGTGTCAGCTATCACATCCACAGTCAATCGATGATCTTCCAAAACCATATTCTGTATTTTCGCTATGATTTCTGGTGTTGATGCACTTTTTGAACGTCCTGAGCGTGGATCGTCTTCAAAGCTTGTACGGCCACGCTTAAACTCCAAAACCCATCGGTGAACGGTTGGTAATAAAGGAGAAGACTCCTTAAATACTTTAACTAACTTTGCATGGATCTCAGTAGCCGATAAACCTTCCAAAACAAAGAATGTAATCACTGCACGATATTCGGATTTTTCCATTGTTAAAAAATACACTGACACGTCAACTTCAAATGGCTTGTAAACAAAGAATGAATTGACAGATCGAAATGAAATTTTGAGTACGTTCTTATGAAAGATGAAATATTAAAATGGCGTAGAAATTTTGGTTTTTCTACTGCTCCATAGATGTCGCTTTCAAAACTTATTGACTAACCTATTATATTATTGTGTGACAGATTTCAGTTATTTAATTTGTCAATACATGCATCACAAATACAAAAGTTGCTCTTGTTAATGCTGCATATTGTGTCTACACACTTATAATTAATGTATGTTTTTGTATTTTTTCTTTAAAAAAGTAGATCAGGTGTACAAAAAGGTTGTTTAACCCTGCTTTATAGCAATTAGCCTGCCAGATGTCTTGTGTGTAACCATGTACACAAATAATAAATATATAAGTCGGTTGTTGAACTAAAAATACATACTCAAAAGTCGACCCACAACTGAATACAGAAATGTGGGCAAATCAAAGACAGAAACTGGTATCACATAAGGCAGTTTTGAGGCCTTATTCGAAACGTTTGGTGCAGGACAAGATCAAATGGAGACACAGATAAGAAGCCTTTGCCAATAACGGAAATGAAAAAGACTGACGATGTTGATGTGAAGCCAATGTCTAGTGAGCCGTGAGATAAAAATGGCCACTATGCATGTGGGGTTAACGAGATTATTACAAGCGGTGTTAAATTACCTCCCAGTTACTACCAGGAATGGTCTTATTGCCTGCCTTGCTTGCACCTTGTTACTTTTATGTTTTTTCTTATTTTTATGTGAAATTTCGCTGAAATAAAACATAGCTTTTTTTCAACATTACATTTGATGTGAGTCATAAATTACTTTGCTAACTGAAAACGACTCGCGTAAAAATGATGCTTTTTTTTAAATTAAACTTCTTACGTAAGAGTATGTGGTGCAACAAGTAATGCATTTAGTGAAATTATCATTTCCTGGATGGTTTCTTTCTTACCAACTTTTATTAAATTTGTTTTAATGATAATTTAAGGAAAAAATAAAAGTATTTGGCGTTGTTTTTTTTGTTGTATGCATCAAATAAATAAAAAAATGCAGTGTGACAATTTATTCTAACCAATTAAAAATATGTTCAAGACGTCTTCGTAAAAATAGGGCCTAAGCCATGAAGATGGGTATCAGAGGAAGTCGAACCTGAAACTCCAGGGAAAGAAAACATGCATCTTACGAAGTTGGTCAAGTAGGTAATAAATGTATCATATATGTGTATGCGTGAAAATAAAAAAAATGGAACATGCAGGGTGTCTCAAAAAATATATACACATTTTAAATGATTGAAAATTCAGTATTTATTAAGCTATGTAATATATATCTCAAATAAATTAAATAAATTTTCAAATTAAAAAAGATAAACGTATTTGTTTTTTCATGTGTCGCGAACGTTCTAATTATGGTTTTTCTGTCTGCACTGCTGACAGCGTGGCATCACACACATTTTTTTGTTATTTGGCTGCATTATCCTTCTATGGTTGCTCTCAATTCATGAAGTGTAACAAATTTCTACATCAAGTTTAGGTAAACTGCACGGTTACAAATTGTTAAAATATTTTTTGCGACAGCCTGTATATATCAGTTCTGATAAAAAATACATATTAGAATCAAAGTAAAAAAAATATTCTTTCTCTTATGTTATACCTGTGATACGTTTGTTATTGTGCCTTGAGATTTTGACACCGGGTTATAATTTCATATTTCACAATATCCTCTATTTTTTTTGTTATTTGGCTGCATTCTCTTTCAATGGTTGCTCTCAATTCATGAAGTGTAACCAATTTCTGCATCAAGTTTAGGTAAACTGCACGGTTACAAATTGTTAAAATATTTTTTGCGACAGCCTGTATATATCAGTTCTGATAAAAAATACATATTAGAATCAAAGTAAAAAAAAATTCTTTCTCTTAAGTTATACCTGTGATATTTTTGTTATCGTGCCTTGAGATTTTGACACCGGGTTATAATTTCATATTTTACAATATCCTCAATTTTTTTTGTTATTTGGCTGCATCATCTTTCTATGGTTGCTCTCAATTCATGAAAGATAACCAATTTCTGCATCAAGTTTAGGTAAACTGCACGGTTAAAAATTGTTAATACATTTTTTGTGACAACCTGTACATATAAGTTTCGATGAAAAATACATATTAGAATCAAAGTAAAAAAAATATTTTTTTAAAATTATACCTGTAATATGTTTGTTATTGTGCCTTAAGATTTTGACCCCGGGCTATAATTTCATATTTTACGATATCCTCCAAGGGTTTGACTTCCAGCCAGTGTTTCATATTTTGCCACATAGGGGTCTCTTGTGCTATCCATTCTTTTTATATAACCTCTATTGTATCTTCTACCGTTTTTACCCCACCTCACAATATCTCTTTCATGTATTTTTAATATGGGAATTTTTAACTCTGCCACAAAGGGATTAAAATATATATAGTATAAATGCCTTTGACTTTTTAAACCCACCCCATTTGACATTTCCTCCAGCGTTACTTTTTGATCTTTATAAAGTTATATATTGAAACATTAGGAGCTTAATTGCCATTTTTAATAATATGCAGGACAAACGTTTTCATATTTAACATTACTGACATCTTTATTTCACCTTCAGACCCTTTGTCATTTACAAATTTGATAACAGTGCTCTTAAGGTGATATTATATTTAAAACATTACCATACAAGTCATATATTTATTATCAAATGTAATAAAGAAAACTATTAGAGTTATCAAAGGCATTGACTTAACCTTTATGGAACTCCATATTAGAAAAATTATTGATATATAATAACATTACCCTGATTTTACTTATTTCCATGGTACGTGTTTGTACCTCCAGAATCGAGGATATCTTTCTTCCACTTGAAAAATTAAGTAAAAAAATTAAGTATTCCACTATTCCTAACATATTAAAAAAAAGTTAAATGTGAGGATAGGGAGGTGAAGGCTGAGGCCATCAGATTAAGAAGTTCCCGCATCTGCAAATAATTAGAAAAAAACATACTTAATAAGAAAACCGCATAAAACTTTACCAAGGCAAAACAAACTACCAAGAAATCTATGTAAATCTTTCAATATGTGATTGTAACAAATTCGGCTTAAACTGGAGTGGAATGTATTTGAGAAGTGTTCAAATATAAATACAAAAAAAATTTTAGAACTCCCAAAAAGGGTTGCTTTCAAGTGGAATATGTGTGAAGTGTTCATACATAAATAAAAAAATGTTTAAAACTCCCAAAAAGGGTTGCCTTCAAGTGAAATATATATGTGAAGTGTTCATACTTAAAAAACTATATAGAACTCCCAAAAGGGTTGCTTTCAAGTGAAATGAACATGTGAAGTGTTCATATATAAATTAAAAAAATGTTAACGACTCTCAAAAAGGGTTGCTTTTAAGTGGAATGTATATATGAAGTGTTCAAATACAAATAAAACAAATGTTTAGAACTCCCAAAAAGGGTTGCTTTCAAATGGGATGTATACATTAAGTGTTCATAAATAAAAATAATAAATTTATAGAGCTCCCAAAAAGGGTTGCCTTCAAGTGGAATGTATGTGTGAAGTGTTCACATATAAATTTAAAAAATGTTTAGAACTCCAAAAAAGGGTTGTTTAAAGTGGAATGTGTTTGTAAAGTGTTCATATATAAATTTTAAAAAACATTTAGAACTCCCAAAAAAGGTTGCCTTGAAGTTCTTATTAAAGCTGCTTAAGCCATTTATATTTATTAACATCGACCAAATTGAAATAACACTAAAGGAAACAAAGAACGTTAACCAAAAATAGAGATTATCACTTTATTAAATATTACACAATATTAATATGACTATTGTAATAACAAAATAAACACGTTGAAATAGCGAAATACGACTAAAACTATTAATACATTACAAATATAATGAAATATTGAGCACAGCTTCGGAAATACCCAAAAAGTCAAAAATCTAATAAATATCCATTTACTTTGAAAATTCAAGGAGAGAATAACAAATCACGTAAGCTATCTATAGTAGAGACCGAGTGCCTATCTTATTTCGTATAGTTCCTCTCTCATAATTATATATTTATGATACAGCCTCAGGAGTAAACTGAGGAACCTCCTCCCGTCTTTCCAGAAATTAATATATTCCGCCAGGACTCGTCTCTAGAATATGACCGCTAGTCCACATAAGCACAACGGGGTATCAATGAAACTCCAGTTATGCAACGTGTGCATTGGAACCGCGGCGTCACATAAGAAAGTTCAGAGATCAATTGTCGTTGAATGTCAAATCCTAGTATAAACACGTCTGAAGCACACACAAGGTAAATGTTTTTGACCAAAGATCGATTGCACTGCTACCAAGAATTCTCTCATTTTTCTATGATTTTATTACCAATCCTCTTGATGATGTTTCACATTTCAAAATAAAAGGAGGAATTTGTCGTTTTTTTTTCATAAAGCACAACGCTTTTGTTATATCCAGATCAACCTGGCGGGCTTATTACCATGTGGAAACTCTTCTAGCTAATCAGCTAGATGCTAAAGAGGCCTTAAGTGAAAAACGTTCTGGAACCTTTTTTCAACAATCTGAGTTTCAACGGGAGCCAAACTCACAACCTTCAAGTCGGAAGACAGACGACTTACCAACTAGGCTACGGAGGCTGAAAGTTTTTTTTAAGCTGTGATAATGAAAGATTGAAATAAGCTGAGGAATTCTGCTATATGAGTTGCGTGTGCTCAAATGACGAAATAATGAAGAGGGATATCGAACTGCGTGTTGTGATATAAAACAAAGTCAACGGGACACCATATATATGATACATATATACTTCAACTGGACAGTATCAAAACCTACTACGACAGTCCACAACAGTATTCTAGTTCCAACATTGATGTATGGGAAGAAAACGTAGAAGTGGGAAAATACCGAAATGAGCCAAGCTAATGCGTAAAAAAAACGCGCACTGAGAAGAATGCATAAGGTGACAGTTTATGACAGAATAAGCGTATGAAAAGGTGTATGCATATGGAATAGGCGATAGATATTTGTCAAGACTGAAAACTCTGGCGCTCTATTCTCTTTATTTACCTCGACAAAGGAATATTGTAATGATGTGTTTGTATCTATTTTTAGCGCAGTATAATTATCTGTTGTCTAACACTTTCGATATATTCAGTACAAGCCAGCAGGCTCGTTAAAATTTCTAACAAAGTACCAAAAGTATTTCAATTGACCTGAATAAAAACAGCCATGATTACTTTTCAGTACCCATCGGGAACTGAACTAGATGGTAGACAAATAATTTATATCTAAGCCCTGTGCCTTAATAACGGGACTGACAACGTCAAATCAAGATGGTTGTGATGAGAAGATCTATTCGTCTATGAAACTTTTCTTAGAGCTTTTATCGCAGCACGATTTTCCACACTCCTTAATAAATTGGATATCAAAGGAACATAAGATGTCTCGAGAAAAAAATCTTTACCCATTTGTGCCTATAATTGTAACAACAATTAAAAAAATATCTATACTTTCTTATCACTTAGGTTATTTATTTATATATAATATAATTATTTATTTAACATCTATACTTTCTTATCACCTAGGTCATTTATTTATATACAATATAATTATTTATTTAATTTCAATACTTTTTTATCAGCTAGGTTATTTATTTATTTACAATATAATTATTTATTTAATTATTATGTACGGCCAAAGCATTGACAAAAAAAATTGTAGAGATCATACAAAAAAAAAATATTTGTTTATTATTATTTATTTATTTTGTCAAAGCAGGCTTAGCCCAATTACTTTGAGAAATACAAGAAATGTTAACATTAAAAATAAAGAAAAATTATACAGAATAAAAAAATTATATTTAATAAAAAATAATGTATGCACACATACATACACACAAAGATACACATTTATTCAAAGGCACTTAAGTACGTTGATGAGTGCTTTCTAATGCGCTCAATCTTAGAAGAAAATTCGCTTTTGCTTTTGGTAATGTGATATGAAATATGTCAATATCCGAAGCAGTCCCGTTCAAAAGAGTTATGGCCCTTCCAACAGGCATAGCGGCTGGAATACCCGTTCTTGCGTATGTTATTGAGAACAGTTCTTGCCAGCGCAGTCTAATGTAATTGTTAGGAACATTTAACGCTAATCTTTGTAGTAATGTTGGACAGCTCACAACTCCTCGAACGACTCTGACAACGTATGGCTAGGAGACGCAGATCTCTTCTTACGCTTAAGGAGTTATACCCGAGCATGCCCAGCAGAAACTGAGTAGGATAAAGCCATGGATAGACACCGAACTCACTCATATAGAGATATCGTCTTGTACAATAATTAACTCAGAACCTATATTACTAAAATTATAATGAACAATAATGTATTTTTTTATATTATATCCTGAAAAGTATTTTCAACATTTTTTTTATTTAAATATATAAAACTACATTTCATTTTCAGAACCCCTTTAGCTTTATGGTTACGAATATTATTCGTAAAACTACAAGATATTGTGAATATGTGCGTGTTGCATATTAAAAACCCCTTTAGCTTTATGATTATTATTCGTAAAACTATAAGATGTTGTGAATATGTGTGTGTTACATATTAAAAACCCGTTTAGTTTTATGGTTATTATTCGTAAAACTATAGGATGTGAATATATGTGTGTTACATATTTGTATTTCAAAGTAAAAAATATCATATACCATATTATATGCCTTAAATTTATTATATTTGGCGTTGGACAGTAATGAGTAAAGTCGAAAAATGAAATTTACGATTTCCAGTTAAAATCTCGAAAGTTTTTTACACCTCTGGCTGTCTCTTCATAATAATCGTAAATTCACCTTCATATTTTTCGGATCTCTCACTTTTTTCTTACCTTAGTATATTTATTTTTTTGACATTTCTTCTCGTATCAAATAAATGCTCGTTTTTATTTTATATCGCGCAATAAATCTCTTTCGTGACATTCTTCGTCGACGGCCAATCTCCAAAAATAAACCTTTTTTAAGCGATCCCTACAGTCTATATTTTATCTTGAAAAAAACTTTTTAAATGAAATATAAAAGTTATAACGTTTGTTTTACTTTAAACTTTGATTAGTAAAAAGCGACAGTTCATATCAAATAGTGGACCTTATATATCAAACAATATTTCATGCATACTGTGACTTCATATTCCTTTTGAGGAAGGTGGAGAGGACATATCTTCACGCCTTCTTTTCGACGCTCCGAGCTTTTGACTCGTCATAATCTAAACATTTCGTTAAATGTACTCTTCTGTTTCTTACACTTCACATATTCACGTCCTTCTATAATTTATTCGCTCCTTATTTTATTACTCACCATTACTTTTTTACTTACACAAGTCTTTTACAACTCATAATCTGAATATGTCCAGGCGTTCTTAAGATCACTTCCTTATTTCTACTTTTTATATCTGAATTTGAAAAAAATATTATTCCTCGTCTGTACGTTAATAAACCTGTTTTTAAAGAAATTTCGTCACTCCTTTCAAGTCAAGTCCTTTTTAATATAATACAATTTAGTCAACTGTTCGCTCATTCTGAAAACTGCTTTACTTTGTGTATACATGGTCGCGATTTAATGTCAACACTTTTTTATGCAATATCCTTTCAACATATCAATTTTTTTGGCTTGTTGTTTGCAAACTATTTTAAGATCCATAAAGCAACACATGATTTTGTTAATTTTCTAATCAAGAAGTTTCCATTGGACATTCAAATAAGACTTAATAATTATAGAAAACTACACACGAAAGTCAAGAAAAGCGAAAAAGGAAAAACATGTTTTTCTCTCCTTCACGTTACTTTTTTTTTTAATAATTTAGAAAGAAAAGGTGCATTTATTTTGAAGTCGAAAATCTTTTAAGTGATTAAAGTTGAACCAAATTTGAAAAAAAACTATTTCTTCATTTGATTTTTATTTCTTATATCGTCGGTTAAAACAATGTTTATGGTAATTGATTTTTAAATGTTTTTAATTCTAATTCTTTCAAAATGAAGTTTGACCTCAAAGAACCCAATATTGGCTTACTGTAAAGTTATTAACACATGTTTCCCTTATTCATGCAATAAACAAAAAAAAATCAAATAAGGTATAAATCAGATCGAAATTACAAGACATTCATAAAAGATATAAATATATACATGAATAATATTTCAACAAATAAAATCATGTCATAACATTGAAAAATGCGTAAGGTTTTACTAAATTTATGATTTTTTTCCCTAAAAGAGTTGAGTGACACATGACAAAGGTCTACCTGAGAGTACACATGGATGAAAAATGCTACTGCTTTGCTTACTGACATTTTCAAGGTAGGTTGGTTCTATATTTAGGTTAATAGATCTATGGATGCGTTGTCTCAGAAATCCAGGACATGTTAACCGACCAAATATCTCCAGGGTAGATAGATTAACTGGATTACTTATAATCCAAAAAAATTGAGTTTGTAAGAAGACACTTGTATAAAGTCAGAATAATCATCCAGACTTTGTCATGTAAATACAGTGAAAAATATTAAGTGTACTTTTTTATCTCTTGCTTGAATGAATAGGTTACCTTCATTGACGTGCATAGTTAAATAAAATATTAAGTGGACTTTTTTATCTCTTGCTTGAGTGAATAGGTTACCTTAATTGACGTGCATAGTTAAATAAAATATTAAATGGATCTTCTTATCTCTTGCTTGAGTGAATAGGTTAGCTTCATTGACGTGCATAGTTAAATAAAACATTAAGTGGACTTTTTTATCTCTTGCTTGAGTGAATAGGTTACCTTCATTGACGTGCATAGTTAAATAAAATATTAAGTGGACTTTTTTATCTCTTGCTTGAGTGAATAGGTTACCTTCATTGACGTGCATAGTTCAATAAAATATTAAGTGGACTTTTTTATCTCTTGCTTGAGTGAATAGGTTACCTTCATTGAAGTGCATAGTTAAATAAAATATTAAGTGGACTTTTTTATCTCTTGCTTGAATGAATAGGTTACCTTCATTGACGTGCATAGTTAAATAAAATATTAAGTGGACTTTTTTATCTCTTGCTTGAGTGAATAGGTTACCTTCATTGACGTGCAGAGTTAAATAAAATATTAAGTGGATCTTTTTATATCTTGCTTGAGTGAATAGGTTACCTTCATTGACGTGCATAGTTAAATAAAATATTCAAAATTACTCCTAATCAATAAGTTATACAATATGTTATTCAGACAACGTTATTATCTGTGAATAATTTGGTGGTACAAATAAAAAACCCAGGCATTGTTTTTTTGTTTTATTGCAAACTTGTTTGGATTTCCTAATCAAATGAAAGAAGGCTTTCAAATTTAAGACCAATTTAATATGAAGAATCATCGTTGTGTTGGCTCTAAGAAATACCATTGAAAGACCATCAAAAAAATATAAATTTAACAGTATAAAATCAAATTTAAGCTGAAAATTCTAATAATTTACTGACCACTACAATAATATTTTTAAAGACCAAAACAATAATAGTCATTAAACCTCAAAACATAATAGTTTATGATATTCTGTGGATCATAACACTCATAAATAAACGAAAATCACTTCAAAAATCGAATATAACTATAAATATTTGTATAAAAGTGACTGCAAGAGAGTGAAAACCGAGATCTAATGGAGAAACTTGAAAATTGACTTGACAACTACTTATTGACAGCGATATAAAGTCATGAAAATTGGCATTGATGGTTCATATAAGAAAATCTCATTTCATACGATTAACAAAGATCGTAATGTAAGCTGAACAACATTAAATAAAGCCACTTGAAACGCCAAGACGGAGGTTTCTAAAAATGTGTAGCAGATCTTACGAGGCTAAGAGTGGAGCTAAATTAGGAGACGGCAAGTGACCGATCGGCTTGTAGAAAAATCATCCATAAGACTACGTGATGTATGGGCATCTGAAGTATGGAAGGGTTCCTGTGAAAGTAATGTTTTTAAAAACTTACATTATCAAAAGTCTTAATCGCTAAAGTCTCTCTATAAATTCAGAATAACTATTATAAAGACTGAAATGAAAAATTGAAACATTTTTTGGATATGCTTTTTGTACCCAAAAAGTAAGTTTTTTCAATTTAAGAGGAACATCTGATAGACGATAAAATGGTATCGGACAGTTTTAAATTTTATGAAATATTTGCGGAATCTGTTTTGAGTTGAATTATACTGTCACAATGTCTCATAATTATATTACTTGATTACGGTGACGTTCATTATACGTTCGCCAATGAGAAGATATTGAATAAGCTGGAAAAACTCCAAAACGTTTGTATTCGTTTCAAATTCAACATTTGGAAGTATGACCACTCCCATAGAATAATCTTCTTTTTTTCCAAACACAGACGTTCTCTTCGATCAGGTGATGAGAGATTATTATGCACACCAATAAACCACACCTCATTTTAGACAACTTCATTTGCAATTCACTCAGCATATTTGTGAAACAAACTTCCAAGAGTTATCAGATGAACACCATTCTTATTTATGTTTAAGAGAAAATTGAAAAAGTATAGCATTATTCAGAATATTATTTAATCTTAATTTTCGTATATTTCTCTTCCTCATCATTAATAATTTATTACAAAACTATGTACAAGGTGTGTTCTACATGTCATACTGTTATGATTTACAAACATTTACACTCTTGTGGTCATTAACACTTACCACCCTGTGATGGTTAGCGAGTGACCAAGACTTATATTTTCATTTCTTGCACTTATTTTATATTATTCCACGTTTTAATACATAATAAAATGATTTTTATAGCTAATTACTAAAAATAACCTAGCAGATTTTGCATAGTTTTAATTTAAAACATACATTTTTCACTGGAGGCTTAGCGTCCAGCACCGTGGCTGGCGGAAATTTTTAGCACAGTAAGGCAAGTGTTAAAATCAACATATATATGTGGTATAACTTGAAAAAAATATGTGATCAATACTTGATAAATAATATCCGACCTTTTATGAAGATCTAATTTTGACGCATAACCATTAACAAAGTTTATGGTTTCTAATGAATTAAAGATATGAAATAAACATTCTTATTTGACTAACATGGTATTATTTCAAGATAGCGAGAGTTTAATGTGTTAGTGCTATTAGTAATGGAATACAAGTATCCTGAACGAGTGGACTTGTTCTTGCTAAATAATTAGTTGTAAGAATTATTGTCTAGTTATAAGTAGTATGTTTGAAGGTGTTAATTATTTCTAAGAATTCATATATTGAGATTATAAAAAATAAAAATAAAATGACATGTAGGAAAATAAAATTAAATAAGTTCATAAATTATAACATATAATTAAGATTAGTAACGTAATAAATTTGTATATAGGTATAGCTTTGACAAATATTTGTAAAATATATTCCTTTGTTTAGTAAAAAAAAAAGTGCTACTTGTTCATATTATGTAGTCTCAATGATATTATATTAGAATATTATAAATTATTGCATCCAAGATGAGGTGGTTGGTCGAAAGAAATTACTGTATAACAAAAAGTCCACCAGATGTACCGTATATAAATACATAAATAAATATGTATTATTATTAACAGAAAAAAATACTATTAAAAAACGTATTGAATAAAATTCTGAAATGATTTTTCTCACATAAACCATTGTGCTTAAATGATTTTTTCTCATTTTATTTTCTTAACAGTAATTCTAGAGGCATTATTAAAGAATCCATGTTAGTCCATGTATCTCTGAACCACGAGTCGGCAATAAATGTAACGTATGCGCCAAGTTGACGCCTGGGCGCTGAATAAATAATTTCAATTTGTTCAGTCCCCTTTACTGCCGATTTGTTCAGCGCTGCTGGAGCATGAACCCTTGAAATGACTACTCAATAATTTAATTTGTCACTATTTGAAACGACATTAGTTTTATTTAATGTCTTATACTATAATTAACAATTTGGATTTATCCTAACAAAAAATATACAAACGTAACTTCTTATTGGGTTTTTCTATTAAACGCATGTTTAATTAGGGTTATCATTTATTTTTAAGTTGTTTTGCCTACCCACGTATTTCCAATATACACATTAGAACAATGTAAATTATTTTATAGTGCTCCTTAACTCAAAGGTTCCATTACTAAAGCCAAAAACAATATTTTCTCCCAGCAACGCTTTTCAACATGCCCATAGTCTCCATGATACCAAGCCAATAAAAATATCCTTCTTATTCGCAATATCTTAAAAAAGTTTGGCAAAAAGACGCCTTCATAGAATCAAATATTTCTACAGAATAGCAAATTTTAGCACATGTCACAGAAAATATAATATAATGTGTTTTTAATGAGCTAATTTTTTGACATTACGTTTGCGTATAGTATGTTACATTGCTTTGAATTGTAAATTTTATCGAACGAAAAAATGTCCAGTAATTAGTGTCTTGAAGAATAAAATATATGGAAAATATTGAAGCAAAGTTATGGAGATAATAATTACGTAAAAAATGAACTGTAAGGTGGGTGTGAAATAGAAAACTTGAAGAAAACGTTGCTTTCAATTATCGTGCACCAGTTTTCGGAATAAGGTAAAGTGAGAAAGACGTGATAAAGGAAAAGCGTCACGTTGTGATAAAATAGACACAAAACTAATAGTGTGTGCGAGTGAATGAATGCTCGAGTGACTCACATTTTTTCAACAAATATTGGGAATCTACCTACATACAAGATGTGCAGTAATTACTCCATTATATAAAAATAAGGAAGCACGGATGGAGTGGGAAAGTAACAGTCAGTAGTAGGCTAAATATGGTAAGTTAATTGTAATAAAAATATGAAAGAAAAATTGAGAAAAAGGCTAAAAATAATATCACATTTTCTCTTTGCGTTTTCTTGCAAAAGTAAAAAGATACATTTTAAATATATGGACTTGGTGAAAGCATATGACCGCGTGATAAGCTGCAAATTAGGGAAAATATTAAAGGAATATAACGATTAACGTAAATAAATACGAGTTATTTCTTGTCATTATACTCCTAAAGTAATGCATGTATAAAAGTAAACGGTGCCTTGACTAAGTTGTTTTATATTGCAAAAGGCGTTAAGTAAGGATGTGTTGTATCACCCTGGTTGTTTAATATTTAAATAGATTCATATCTGAAAAAAATACATTCTTTATTACACATTACGTATAAATGTGCAAAAATTTGAAATTATTTGTAAAGGTTAAAGATATTTTTTCTGACAATATACAAAAATGAGTTCGGGTTTCTCATTTAAAGATTTTTTGACAATTTTCTCTACATTTAAAAGATATTGACAAATTGTAATAAATCATATCAAAAAATCATAAAAATAAATATCCTCCGTGTTTACAGAACAATACCAAAATTGTATTTAAGTTAATTTATATTTCATACTTAGGGTTTCGCCGTTCATTGAATAACCTCGGTATCTCAAATGTGAATTTGGGTTTGTACTTGCGGATGTTATTTGAAATTACTAGCAACGAATAGCCGTTCTCCAAACAAACTTCTGGTGGAAGTACTTTTTGATAACTGTATTTCATTTTAAACTACAAAACTCACATAACTGTAGTGGTTCGTTAAACATTAAAATATGAGGTTCTCTTCGTATCTGCTTCCTTCTTTAGTAAGTACATAGACTCATGATTAATTTAAGGGTTCAAAAGTTTATATTTTCTGACAAAACAACAAGTTTTCACACAGCTTGTTGAAAAAAAAATATATCTCAGTTCTGCCCCATGTCGCATTTTGTAAAGGAAAAAATGGGAAAATTCTTTTAAGTAAATCGTCGCCTTCCTTTTAGCAAATTTGTTTAAACACAAACCAAATTTATATTTTAACTAAATAAAATCTTTCAATATTATGTTGTGTATATTTTCATAACTGTGTCATATTCTGTGTTTGGGTCTAACTCGTAGTATTATATGTATATCTTCCCCATCCAGGTCAGAACGTCCGGTGTTACGTTGCGTGACACCTTCAAACCTCCAAAAAACGAATACTTTGGACAGCTATGTACTATGTGGTCTATGGTCTGTGCTGTTTTGAAAAATATCATATTTCTTCAAGAGCGTTTTTATTTAAACAAAAATAAACGCTCTCATAAACACTTCGTGATAAATTCATTATAGTTCAGAAAATCTAGGATGTGTCCTGTGACAGCTCACAAATTTGCCCCAATACAACCTTGTAACGATGTTCAGTAGTTTTAATTATTCTATCAACTTTAATATAAGCCTCAATTCTAATAAACAGCTAGTTATTTAGGTAAATACATGGCAAATTTGTGAGTTGTCACAGGAGTCATCCTACATTTTCCGAACTATAAGAATTATGCCTGAAAGTGTAATTCAAACCGGAATGGCAATAATGAATAAGAAGTATATTGAAACTGGTAGTACGGACTGATTCACTAGACTATTGGCACTGGTAGTACTGATTAAGATGTTTGGGTGGATGTCTTAATTATTACGACGCAATAATGACGTAGGTGGATATATCCATATCCGATGAGGCTGATTAAAAACACCCTGAGAAAATATTTAAAAACCTTTAGTTAGCGGTGAAAAAAGTTTGATCAATACGCTGTAAAATATTAAATGATGGTTGTTAAGAATAACCTTATACATTTCTACAAACTGATTTACAGGTAGTTATTATAAATGTGGATTGTCTCAGAGTAATCAAAATGTGTTCTTCGGAATAGGGATAGTTTATTTTCAAGAAAGTCTTGGCATAGGTAGAAGAAACGCGTGTTACTGTAATAAAGTGATTGATTGTCGATAAGTTTAAAAATAATTTGTTACGTGGGCTGAAAAATATATGATTTCCTCGCTGTCGAGCTCGCCCTTCTATTGATGGGGTACATCTTGTTAGGTAGAATGTTATGATATGAGTTCAGATCTTTTGATAACTTCCGTATTAAAATTTATTTTCCATTTCCTTAAGTTTCAGGATATTATGTTGCGATCAGTAAACCTACCATATATTAATTCATTTACATGGAATTCCATATAGTTTAAAGTTAAAAAAACATATTTTATTTAAAATCCCTTAAAAGGGGATTCAATAACTTGCACAGTAAATGATTATTTAAAAAATCATAATTTAATTCACATGTATTCTTACACCCCAAGATCATGAAATAAACTACTAAGTTAAAGTTTGAAACTAGTCACCTAAGCAAAATATTAGCATGTTAACTGTATGGTCAACCAAGTCACTGAATCTTATGTTATTTATCGATGTGTTCGTTAATATTATTTTAATTTGGTGGTTTTTATAATTCATAAATGCTGCAAAAATACGTTCAATGAGGAAAATACGTGTGGTGAAAATCTATGACAGAATACGGATTGAAGTGATTAGGGATGAACGTGGAGTTCGGATTTATGTGTTGAGTTAGATAAAGAAAATCACTCTAAGATAGTTTGGGCATGCAAGGACTATTGGTACAAATATACAGTACAAATGTGAGGGAAAGGCGAGGTAGAAGAAGGCGTGGTAGAGAAAGGCGTGATAGAGGAAGGCGTGGTAGAGGAAGGCGTGGTAGAGGAAGGCGTGGTAGAGGAAGGCGTGGTAGAGGAAGGCGTGGTAGAGGAAGGCGTGGTAGAGGAAGGCGTGGTAGAGGAAGGCGTGGTAGAGGAAGGCGTGGTAGAGGAAGGCGTGGTAGAGGATGGCCAGTGAAACTATTGTTGCATCAACTGACTAATGTTTTGCAAGAATGAAACGTAAAATACGGAGAAATGGCACAAGCTGTATGGATATATAAGAGGTGAAGAACGTGTCAAGAAAGACAAGTCTGACGATTTGTCATATCTGCCTACCTCGACAAGGAAATGGCGTCACGCCATTTTCTTATCGCGTGCATCTTTTAAATAATACTGCTTTTCAAGAAAACTGCGTGTGAGAAGAGTGTATGATGACAATGTTATCTTTAATCGTAGGAGTCGAGCCTTCGGACGTAAAAACACTAGTTAACCCCGTTAACTCACGGTTCGTTGTTGCACGCATTTGCCATGATACCATACGCGGTGAGTTAACAACAACCTGCTTGAAAAACTTCTAACCATACAGAAAAGTATATTTTGGTTCTACGGGAATCGAACGAAAAACATCCATAAGAGTGACAAATGTCTAAGCAACTCCGTGGTCTACTTGGTAAGACACCTGTCTTTCAGCCCATCAGTTACTGGTTTGATTCCTTTTTGAACCCATATTTAAAAAAAAAGGTTCTAGTTTAGTTTTTATACCTTAAGGGATCTTTAATGTAGTGTAAGAGATTGTTGTACTGTGTACAACGAAATTGTAATACAACACAGTACAACTAGAAATCTGTGCCATATAGTTA